>CM035124.1:152231422-152831422 GCA_020205555.1 Panax stipuleanatus | reverse complement strand
TGTAATGGAAGCTTGTCCGACGTTGTTGAATAGAGTAAAGGAAGCTCAGGAAAAGGATGAAGAGTGTGAGAAAATCCGAAAAAGGATCACAGAAAGTGAGGAAGAAAAATTTCGAATGGATAAAGACAGTATTTTGAGATTTGAAGGGAGAGTGTGGGTACCAGCGGTAACCGAGTTGAGGGAAGAGATTTTGCACGAGGCACACAATACGACATATTCCGTTCATCCGGGAGGCACAAAGATGTACCGAGATCTAAGGCAACATTTTTGGTGGCCTAATTTGAAACGGGAAGTCGCAGAGTGCATTAGTAAATGCTTGACTTGCCAACGCGTTAAAGCAGAGCATCAGCGGCCAAGTGGTTTACTACAACCGTTAGAAATATCAGAGTGGAAATGGGAGCATATTACCATGGACTTCGTGGTAGGACTTCCAGTTACACAGAAAGGTTATGATGCTATTTGGGTTATCGTGGATCGACTAACGAAGACCGCACACTTTCTACCAATCAAGATCCGCTACAGTTTGAACCAATTAGCAAGCCTATATGTAAAAGAAATTATTTCATGACATGGAGTGCCGGTGTCAATTGTCTCTGATCGAGATCCGCGCTTCACGTCCAATTTTTGGAAGAGTTTGCAGGAAAGAATGGGAACGCAGTTGAGGTTGAGTACAGCTTATCATCCTCAAATAGACGGACAAAGTGAGCGAACAATACAAACTCTAGAAGACATGCTTAGGACTTGCGTGATGGATTTTAAGGGAAATTGGGACGACCACCTACCCTTAGTAGAATTCGCATATAATAATAGCTACCATGCGAGTATTGGCATGCCACCGTACGAAGCTCTTTACGGGAGAAAGTGCAGAACGCCGTTATGTTAGGACGAAGTCGGAGAACGACGAATACTCGGACCAGAGTTAGTTCAACAAACCGCAGACGTGGTGACAGTGATAAGAGCCAGACTTGTAGCAGCTCAAGATCGCCAGAAGAAATACGCAGATTTGCATCGGCAGGACCGAGACTTCAAAGTCGGCAGTTTCGTATTCTTGAAGGTATCTCCATGGAAGGGAAAAATCCGTTTCGGCAAGAAAGGAAAATTGAGTCCAAGATTCATAGGACCGTTCGAGATACTGAAGCGAGTGGGCGAAGTGGCATACAAAGTTGCGTTACCACCCGAGTTGGAGCATATCCACAACGTGTTCCACATTTCCGTGTTGCGACCGTACAAGGCCGACTACAAGCACGTGATTTCTATCGAGCCCATTCAAGTGGAGAAGAACTTGGCGTATGAAGAAATTCCTGTCCAAATATTAGATAGGAAAGAACAAACTTTGAGAAATAAAGTTATTTCATCTGTAAAAGTACTTTGGCGTAACCACGATGTCGAGGAGGCAACGTGGGAGTTAGAAGATAGGATGATGAGAGACTATCCCCATCTATTTGTATAACCTTGTAGCAATTCCGGGACGGAATTTTTATAAGGGGGGGAGGATGTAATACCCGAGAATTTCCATATATTATTAAATAAATATATTAATGGAAATGAGAATTTATTTGAATATAAATGATTTTGTGTTATGAGATGAATTAATTCAATTATATATAATTGAATAATTATAATAATTGAGAAATTGGTGGAGTTTGTGATAAACTTGTTGATTGCCTTGTGTGGCACAGTGACGTAATATAAGAATTATTATATTAATTTAAGCGAACAATTAATCTATATTAATTGTTAATCGAAGAATATTAATTAACTGTTATAAAATACTAATGAGGATTGATTAATAATATGTGATTATTATTGCAAGAAACATAATAATAATGAGCAACGTGTTTATAAATATAATAAGATTTATATCAAAGTGATAGTTAATCATATAAAGGTTAATTAAATTGTTATGGAGGTTAACAATTATATTGATTGATGTAGGATATGTGTATATTATTAATTAATATTCAATTTATAAGATGAGAAATTATATGTGCAAGCATGCGAATTAAATGTATAGTAACTATATGTTATGATATGTGTAGGTGACAAATGATGTGTGGATATACATTAAAATAATGTATCATGGATCTATTATAAATAATTGTTGAGTAATACAATTTAATAATACATGAGATAATGTAATGTGATAACATCCGATTAAATTATACCAGTATGATAAAAATGTACATGAATTATATGTGCACAATTCACACTTATTACATTATGTGAATCCATGTTAGTATCATTAGAATTACATTGTAACTATAATTGTGGCCTAATTATATAGTATATATACATGTAACATATTTTGGCATAAGTGTTGTGTATATATACAAATTATAGAATGCTGATATATGGCCTTGTTCCAATATAATAGTCACCCTCCTTCTCCTTCACGTGTATGGCAAAAAGGCTAAGGCCTATTCTCCCATTCTTCTCCCAAGCTTAGCTAGCAATAATTATATGAGGAGTGGCTCTAATGATGGCTTTCAACAGCTATTTACCAACTTCCTCTTATCTAGCATGCAATTCAAATTTCTGTTAGTTTGAAATAGTAGGCAATTGCATTGTCTGTATCTTGTTTTCTCTATAAATATGGCTTCCTTTCTTCCCATTTCACATTGCTGAGATTTTGTTTGAGTTGATAAGTTGAGAGCATATACATAATAGCATTGTGAGATATCAGCAAGCTTACTCCATAACAGAGGTATAAATCCTCTTCGTGTCTTCATTTTCATTTTCTGTCAAAAGAACTCCATTGTTGTTCTCTGAGTTTTGTTGAAATTCTTGATTATGCCAAATTGGTTCATGATTGGTTTGTAGAACCCTTATATTGTTGTTATATGAACATACACACATGATGGAACCACTGAATAGTCTTTCATTTCCATTGTTCCTCTTCAATTTCTGTAAATACATGAAATTCGTAAATTAAGTTAGAGTTCATGAAATTGGGAATTGACAATTGCTATTAACTGTTATATAAACATATATTTATGTGTTAGTAAGTTAAACAAGTCTAATATCTGGGTATGGTATGTTGAAATCGATGAAATGGGAGGTTTTGGGTCATTTTTCGCTGCCGTCTGAACCGGAAAACTGCCTCGACGCCGCAGCGCCGCAGCCCACGCCACACGCGCCGCAGCCCGCGCCGCACGCAGCGCCACTCGCGCCGCAGCGCCAGTAGTGCCGCGCCGCAGCGCCAGCCTCTGTGTTCAGTATTCTGCATTCTGCAACAAAACTGTTATGTACCAATTGTTTGATTTTTGTTTAAACAAGCATGGGAGCATGATTAATACATATATATAAACCTAATGAGGCAATGTAAGCATGTTTTAGTATATTAGCATGCATGGTTAACCAAACGACACATAGTTTGGAAACGAATTTAAAGTTTCATAAAGGACGTTAACATATATAAAGCATGTTTACATACTGACCTTGCAAGCACGTTAGTACCACCTAGAGACACATGAAGTGCATGTTAGCTTATCTATATTGGTTCCGTAATAAAATGTGAACATGTGAACCTAACTAGTGCTCATTCCTAACAAAAATGTAAGTTTGAAGGTGGATATGATCATGTAAATGCTATATAGTCATTTTGATGTTATGAGCATGTTTAGATAACTTTGAAATATATGAATGAAGCCTTAACTTGTGTTTATATAGTTCGTAAGGAAGCATGAACATGCTAGGCTCTATTCGTAAGATTCACCAATAGAAATACAAGCCTTGCACATGAGCATTAACACGATACGTGGAGATTTAAATTATGATATTATGGACACATGTGATAGTACTCTTAGACTCATTCATGTGTCATGCATATATATATACCATGATTGGTTGCCGTGATTAAAGTTTAGCATAAACAAAGCATGTTTTCAAGATAATAACAATGCTAGCTACATATATGCAATACGAGTACTCATGAGCATGACTAATACAAGTTATATGAATGTCTTATGTGTTTAAAAGCAATCATGTTAGACCATATGAGTTCGTGTCCTTGAATGGCTTTAAGTATTAACTTAAGAACCTATACCATGTACGATTGGATTTGGAAAAGTTATACAAGCATAAAAGTATCCTTTAAATATGAATACATGCTACGCGATATTATATGATGTTACTTGAACCCGATTTCGACGGTTAACTTAAGGAGATGCCGTAACTTGCTAAAATGAAATATATTTAGTATTGATTGTGGTCTTATGTGATATTAATAATATGCAAGCATGTTTGCTAATTGTTGAGATCTTATATAATATGAGAATGCATTTAAACTCTAAAGAAGGGACGTTAAGGATAGAAATTATATTCTATATAACTGTGTAGCTAGGTAAAACTTAGCTTATGTGTTGATCATATATTCAAAGAGAAAATGTGAAGTTAAATTATGTGACTAATGAATATCATATATATACGTAACTGTATTACGATAGGAATTCGAAAGTGTTGATTGCTTTTCGTGGATAAACTACGCTAAAGGCAAGTTCTCTTACTTACACTCTCTTAAAGTGCAAGTATCCTAACCGACGCATTTACTTTATGCAAGGAAAGCTATGATTGTGAAAGTTTCCTAACTTATACTCTTTTACTATGCAAGTATCCTATCTTGTGTATTGCGAACTAGTTTCCTATTTAATCGGTTGAATCGAATTAGCATACTTGAACTCTTATTTCATTAAAGCTAGTATTCATGTTGAACTTAGTATTGTTCTTGAATATTGTGAAAGTGTCTATGCCATTTGATTCGGCTAGACTTATATTATTGAAAAGCGACCCAAACTAATTGATTGGTGCGGGATCTTGTATTTGACTGAGAAGAGCAACCTTCTTTGAAGGGAATATATAATTGTCGGAGAACCGACGTGCACACTTGAGTATGGTTGATTGTTATGCATAACAAGGGTACTTTAGGCTGATCACCTGTTGTACCTGTTTTTGTTGGATTTTCAGTTTATTACTGTCAATTCTAGTAGAAGTTCATAGTCCGTAGTGACTACTCAGTATTCAATTATTTGAAATCTTGAATTGACTTATTATTGAATCATATTGATATTATCCTGTCCTTAGCGACTGATATTGAGAACTGTTGATATTCTTGTTATTCTTGAACTATCAAATCTTGTTATACCCTTTCGAGAATTGAGAATCTTATTACTCACCCTTATTGTATATTACTTGCTGGGCAATTTGTGCTCATTCTTGCTTTCCCTAAAACATTTCAGTTAAGGCAGAGGATGGTGAACCTTCAGGCGTTGATAAGGGCAAGGGCAAAGCTACCAACTAGCTTATGTCTGTTATGTTTTAAATATATTAATATTGTATGAAGATGATGTAGTAAGACTGGATTTGATTATGTTTAAGCTTAAGTTAGATTATGTAATAAGTCGTTAACTGATATTATTATGTAATCTATTAAGTATTGTAGGTTGCGAGACTTGGGGGAATAATTATAATAAATCATTGTAAATTATTCTAGAATAGATTTTCCGCTGTGGTCGTATGATATTTAATTATTATTATTGTGATGTATTACCATGAACACGTGATGAACCGAATTCGAGAGACCAAGTGGCGGTCCTGGAATTTGGGGGCGTCACAAGTTGGATTTGCACTATTAGAGCCACTCCCCATGGCATGATTGCTATGATGCTGAGACTTGCCAATGAATAAGAATAGGCTTAGGCCACTCATGGCTATACACATGAATGAGAAGAGGCCAGTTAATTTGGGACAAGGCTTATAAAAGCTCAGCAACTTGCAAGTAGGGAGTGAACTAATATCATATACTATAGACTTATATACATATAACATACTTAGGTTATAAATCCAATTAGAATCATAATGTAGTTTTAATGAGGAAATAATATAACATGTAGTAAGTTTAATATACACATCGACATATAATTCATGTATATTTCATACTACCGAATATAATCTAATTGAGTATTATCTTTCCTCATTATCATAAACTATATTATTTCAATTATTTATAATCATGGAAATAATTATTATTTTCATTCCACATTAATATTAAAATAGATAATCATTTTATTTAATTCCTCTCATACTATTAAATATACACTGTCGACGTTGGTTTAAAAAATCCGTGGGTTCGGTCACAACCCGGGTCTTTTAATCTCTTTTCTTAAGTTCTCTCTACCCTCACTCTTTTTATTTAGAAAAAAGGTTTTGAAGGGTTTTTTAGGAGAAAGGCCAACATGTATCATGTAGACGATTTGAACATTTTATAGAGTCGCCAGTTGGTAGATTTGAAATGGTTGTACCAAATCAACTGAGTTTTGTTTGAAAGAGGCCCAATTGCTGGACACTGTCGAAACTTGATCTTTGAAAACAAAGTTTGAGCTCGGGGGCTTGGTTAAGTTTGGGGAAGGTGTTAGGCACCCCATGACACCCGTGTAAACACGGTACCGTATCTTTTCAATATTTTCCTTTAAAACTGGAATACATGAGTGAATGCTGTTTGAAAATTGGGCCTATTGATTTGATTGATTGAAAGTAGTGCTTTGCTTCGTTGAACCTGTATACGAAGAGTTTGACTTGATTTAAAAATCAGTCTTTGATTTGATTTGCAAAAGCATTTAATTTGATTTTCTTTGAAAAGCTTTTCTTTTGATTAATTTGAAAATGATGTTTTGAAAGCTGGTTTATCAAACCCTTACGCTGCCATAGGAATTGAAGCCTGTTAATACTTCCAATTTTATCTTTATAGCCTTAAGGCTGCATGTGAATGGTGATTTGTTGGTCTGCGAAGCATCCTCGACCACAGAATATACAAGTGTCGGTCTCCTCATGGGTATGAAAACCATAGGAGGGACGCTGACACGACAATTAATATTTTTTTATTGTATTGAGACCTTAAATCCGGATAACCGTTTTAAGGTCTGTTTACATGTACATTTTTGCAGAAAAACTAGCAGGGTACATTTGTAAATCGGAGTTTGTTTCATCGTGGGATTCAAGTTCTGATCATTTTGATCGTGAATCCCACGATTCCTAGGCTCACATATGAGTAGCCAAAACCTACACATTTCAAATTTGTACAAAAACAGATAAATATCCCAATATTGCCAGAACCGAGGATTCATTCATTAAATCCTGGTCCGCACGACCGAAGCATCTTGTTCCCAGTAGATAGCGATATAAATGACGCGAGGTTGCTTTTGAAGCTGAAACTAGAAAGAAAGCTAGATTTAAGGAAATCTCAACCATTCTAGCTTCTCGGTTCAGTCTGGAGACTTTGAACCATTTGAAAACTAGAATTGGCAAAATTTAAATAAATCTAGTCCGCCTGCAGATATGTCAGTGCCAATTCATATAAAATGAATATTTAAAGCAGCAGTTGAATAGAAAGTGAGCAAAGCAATATATATATATATATATATATATATACAAATATATATAAAAGCTGTAAAGCGCGATGGGTTTTCACGCCGGTGCCTGGACTGGAATTGAAATATATATATATATTGACAGAAACATAGGCAACCAAGACTAAGAAGAGGACCAGTGATGGTGAAGGTTGCTTATATATGCATAAATATATATAAAATGCAGTAAAAAGGCCACAGAATGATCCAGACCGAACTGAAATATAAATATACAGTAAAGTAGTCAACCAGGGACTGGGAAGATAATCTAGTAATGGTGAAGTGTGCAAAAATAGTATAAAGGCCACGAAATAGTCCAGGCCAGACTGGAATATAAATTACAGAAAAGTAGTCAACCAGTGACTGGGGAGATCACCCAGTATAGCGAAGAGTGCAAAAACAATATAAAGGGCGATGGGTTTTCACGCCGGTGCCCGAACTGGAATTGAAATATATATATATATATATATATATATATATATATATTTACGAATATGTAGTCAACTAATACTGAGAAGAGAAACCAGTTATGGTGAAAATCATTCATATATAAGTGAATATATATAAAAGCGGTAAACTACCTCGGATTTAGCATCCGGGCTTGGCATAATTGAAATGTTAGTATATATACAGTTAAATATATACAAAAAAGGGCCAAACCCAGACTGGGAAGATAACCCAGTTTGAAAAAGTTACCAGAATGTGTGTGCTAGTGCATTGAAGCTACTGGAGCGAACAGATCGTCATTCCGAGTTGTAGAAATGCCAGAAAATCAATTTATGTACAAAAATATACCAAATTTTGCTGAAAACGGCCACAGAACTAAGTTCCAGACATTTTTAGGAAACGAAACTTAACGTGCAAGTGTATAACACTACTCAAGAAGTAATATTCACTTTCTAATCGTGAAAATACTTACAATGGACTGCTACACGGGCTTTTTGCCAGATTATAGGCTCTATACGTCCAAATCTATCGGTTATTTTCTGATATGTGGTAGTATATGGGTATATCTATGTGTTAGAGTGAAAATATTTGGGTTTGGAAGAGGTGTAAAAGTCAAAAAATTGAACTGGCAGAGCTTCGCTATGTTTTTGGATTTTTTGAAATGAAGGGGGGGCACCTTTATTTATAGTCTAGGGAGCCTCCACCATACATTCTTCTATCGCAGGTAGAGGTGCAGCTCCCCTGGTAGGGCCCGCGATGTTGGGTTCCATCATCTCAAAGTACGTGCACTCCAGACAACGCGCAGTTAAAGTCAAAACTTTCTAACTTTGGATCAAAGCGTCCGTTTGAGGCTTGCGATAACTTTTTGGAAAGCCCTCACCGAGAGTGTCGCAATGACATGGGATAAAACATTTTTTGGGTTCAAGAAGACGGGTTCATAACCAGGTCTTTCATTCCCCGTAGTTTGTCCGTTGAGCTGTCTTGCGCTGTTTGCACTCGGGATCGTCGTTATGGTTCATTTTAACTTCGATGGCATCAATTCGGCTTGAGTTTTTCCAAATCAACTGAGAGTTGATAAAATTACTATTTTGCCCCTTCTGGGGTGGTTCTTGGTGGATCTGGCTTCCCAGGGTTATCTCTGGGGATGAACTGCACTTCCCGGATTGATGTCGGGGCTGATCTGTACTTCCCTGGCTGAGATCGGAGATGATTTGACACGTCCTAGGTCAATGTCAAGGTTGAACTGTACCTCTTAGGTCGATGTCAGGGCTGACTTGACGGCCCGATATTGAGATCGGGATTGATTGGTATCTCCCAGGTTGCTGCTGGGGCTGATTTGTACCTCTCGAATTGCTGCTGAGGCTGATTTGTACCTCTCGGGTTACTGTCGGGGCTGATTTGAATGCCCGATATTGAGATCAGGGTTTGAACTGATAGTTCAATCAGAGATCAGGGTTGATATGATAGACGGGTAGATTAACGATCATAGTTGGATTGACGATCAGAGCTGGATTGATGGTCCGATTGACGATTGGAGATGGATTGACGGTCCGATTGACGATCGAAGATGGATTGACGGTACGATTGGCGATCAGAGCTGAATTAATGGTCCAATTGATGATCGGAGCTGGATAGCAGGTCCGATTGGAGATCGAAGCTGGATTGACGGTCCGATTGACGATCGAAGTTGGATTGACGGTCCGATTAATGATCAGAGTTGGATTTAACGGTCCGATTAATGATCAAAGCTGGATAGACGGTCTGATTGACGATCGGAGCTGGATCGGCGGTTCGATTGACGATCGGAGATGGATAGAATATCGATATTGGTGATCGAATTTGGGTTTTTCGATAGTAGGGGATCGAATTTGACTGGAATACCGATATTGGGGATCGGATTTAACTAAATTATCGATATTGGTGGCCAGATTTGGATTACAAGCCCTGTATCGATATCGGGGTTGATTTTATTGATGGCTTTGCTCTCCTACAGTGTTTGTATTGGGGCAAGGAAAATTTTGAGTTTCTACAGATGCCCCTCTTTATCATGTCCATACAATGTAATGGAATGGACAAGATAAAGATTAGTAGACACTAGAAATAAAACAAAGGCCAGAGACGTTATGAAGGCTGGGTGTCTTTGAGTGGAATGGGGCTGCTCTCGGTTGCTTACGTCATCTATCTGCTGGGGCTAACGTTGTCATGGATAGCCCTTGATATTATTGACAGGTTACCGCAAACTATTCTTGTTATTTTCTACTGGGGATGAAGTTATTCACGGTAGCCTGTTTAACTCTTATGGGGATGCTGTTATGCTCCCATGGTTTGAAACCCATGGTTTCCCGCATATGTCAGCATTATTAGGGGGCAGATTTCCTTTTGGCTGATGCTGTTTGTGTGTTTTTGAAGGCTCCTCTGACGGGGTTATCCCTCAGGTATCGAGTCACCTTGCTAGGATCTTTCGATGCTTATTCGGATGATAGGTTTCACTTGGCAGCTTACAGTAGGGAGCTGAAAATCCAACCTTTTACCTCATTCTCTTTTGAGGATGTGTATAACATATTTCATCATTGGCGATGGATTATGATAATTGCCTTCGTCACCGGATCATTCCCGACGCTTTGCTGGGGCTGAGCAATTAGTTAAACTGTATTGTTCAGTACCCGACGCTTCGCTGGGGTTACGCCAACGACTGAACTGTCATCGGTCAGTACTCGACGCTTTGCTGGTGTTGTGCCAACGGCTGTTCTTGACTTTAGTTTGTACCCAAACTTCGCTGGAATGGAACCAGCGGTTGAACTTGACTTCGGTCTGCACCCGAACTTCACTGGAATAGAACCAACGGTTGAAATTGACTTCGGTCTGCACCTGAACTTTGCTGGGGTTGTGCCAACTGTTGAAGTTGATTTCGGTCTATACCCGAACTTCGCTAGTGCTAACCCAACGGCTGAATTAGGCTTCAGTTTATACCCAAACTTCGCTGGGGCTGAGCCAAAGGCTGAGACTGGATTCGGTCTGTACCCGAACTTTGTTGGGTTTGTGCCAATGGTTGATCTATCTTCGATCTGTACCCGAACTTTGCTGGGGCTGAGCCAACGGCTGAACTAGTTTCGGTCTGTACCCGAACTTTACTGGGGCTGAGCCAATGGCTGAGACTGGCTTCAGTCTGTACCCGAACTTCGCTGGGGTTGTACTAATGATTGAACTGGCTTTCGGTCTGTACCTGAACTTCACTGGGGATGAGCCAACGAATGAGACTGGCTTTGGTCTATACCCAAACCTTGCTGGGGCTGAGCCAACAGTTGAATTTGGCTTCGGTTTGTACCCGAACTTCGCTGGGGCATAGCCAACGGCTGAATTAGTCTTTGGTCTATACTCGAACTTCACTAGGGCTAAGCCAATAGCTGAGTGGACTTCAGTCTGTATCCGAACACCGCTGGAATAGAACCAACGGTTGAACTGGACTCGGTCTGTACCCGACGCTCCGAAAGTGGCAGTTTTTAGGCAGTTTTGTGCAGTTCCTGCACAGTTTTTTTGTAGTTTGCTTTGTTGATCCCCGAAAATGGCTCCGGGATGAATATCAAGGGTCTCCATGGGGTTTCCATTTCTGTCAGATTCCCGCTTCTTAAACGCAAATTTTCAGGACAAACCGCTCAATCGCGTAGCGATTTTTCTTCAGATTTGACTTGGCAGTACATAAGAACTTCATTTTGACCCAAACTGGACTGATCCCGGGGGAGTGGGACCCACCCTGGGGTGCCACAGGTGGAGGTGCGGCAGTCGCAGGTGGGTCCCACTTCCACCTGGGCTATTTAATGGGTTGCGGGATTTTCATTTTTCAAGTTTCAGTTTTGAGTTCCAACCAGATTTCGATCTTCTTTTTCAGATCTTCAGAGCTTGGACAGCTATTTTCTGAATCCTGTCAGTTCCTACGCGATCAGCGTAGCGCAGGTAACGTTTTACGTCTTTTTTTCGTAAGTTTTGACCATTAAAAGCATGCGAACCACTTAGAGGCCTTTCAGACACAATGTATGAAAAATGTATGTCTATATGACCTGCTAAAATTTTTCTGACTACATATGTATGCATATCTTACTGTAATGCATGTTTGGATGTAATAAAATTCAGGTTCTGAGACAGTACTATTTTGCACTTTTTGATCAGTTTAGTCATCCTTTTTGAGGCCTAGTGAGCTTGGATTTTCAACTATAAATGTCCATGGTAATTTGGCTACTATGTGAGGCTGACTTTTGATTTTTTTTCATAAATATGAACTGTTTCTGGTGTTGGGTAGGTGTGCTACTGAATGGCCACCTAGACATGCCTATGTGCATGTGGACAGTCCATTTTACAAAGGAGACCCTGACAAAAATTTCCCAAAATCTTAAGCATTCAAAATCATGCATTTTTGACTCTATTAGGGATTTTTGACTGACCCATGCATGTTTTTAGCTTTTAGGTTTTGAAAACATGCAGTTTTAACTTTATTGGGTATTTTTGACCGACCCATGCATGTCTTAGGACCTAGAGATATATGCTGGACTGATTAAAAATGATAAGCCACAAGTTTTAGGCTTACCACACCCTTTCTAAGGTGATTTGGAGTAGTTAGTGTATGCGATGGATCATGATAGACCCGGCAGTTCTAGCTCCTCAGGTATCAAACGGAGTAGGGCTTCTAATGTTCCTCAACCTCGTCCAGCTCGGATGCCTCGTAGATTGGTGGAGGCGGTGATTCGTCCAGCACATGACGAGCAGCCACTTGATATTGATGATGAGGAGGCTCCTTTTGTTGCTCTTGTTCCCGCTCAGGCTCCACGTGTGGAGGTCCCTGGCATTGTTGTGCAGAGGCAGGAGTTACTGGGCGACTTGAGTCGCCATCCTTCGAGATATCTTCATGCCAACGAGGTGACTTGAAGTTTTTCTCTTCTTTAGATTCTTTTCTTCCCTTTTTGCCATTCTCGGGGCTCAGGTTTTTGACATGGGTTAGTTTTTGATGCAGGTTCCCAGATTTACGCAGCCTCGAGGGAACTTGTTTAGCGTGCATTCTCTATATCACACTTTTCACGAGGATTACAGGGAGATCGTAGATGGCTGGGGCTTTCAGGCCTTTTTCTCGATCCTTCCCCGTCGTTGCCCCTGGGGGTATATGTGGGCTTTATCTAAGCGCTGGTTCCACCAAAATCAGTCCCTTTATCTGCTAGATTGCGAGGTGATGATGACTCCTATAGATTGGAGATTTATCATCGGCATTGAGTTTGACGGCGAGCCAGTGCCTATCGTGGATGATATTATGCCCACTGTCGTCTGGTCCCTGCTAGGATTCCCTATGACATCATTCAAGGGTCGGGTAGTCCGAATTCAGTCCCTTGAGTATAGATGCTCAGGATGGGACTTTATGTGAGCTCCCGCCTGATGATCTGTGGGCTAGAGATCGCATTCTGAGGCTGTTGTTTTTGTCGATCATCAGGGGCTATTTTGTGGTGGACAACTCGTCTACTGTATCCTTCGCCTTGATTAGAGCCACTCGACATGTAGAGCGCCTCAATGACTATGATTTGGGCTCCTATACCTTTGCTTATTTTTTTCGTGGCATGCGCATGCTTTCGGAGGGTGTAACAGAGGCTTGGTTAGGATTTTACCCATTTCTGCTGGTGAGTACATCTTTCTGTACCTTTTTGATTTCAGCATTTATTTTTGTCAGTCTTGGTCATTGAGGACTTTTGATATTTGCATGATCAACTTTGGGCATTTAAAAGGCTTCCTTGCCTACGGCCCGTTTCTGCCCTAGGTATAGGAGACCTATCCTCGGGGACGGAGATGGAATCACTCCACTTTAATGGAGGTCCCTGTTATTGAGGGATTCACTCATGCCCGTTTGCAGTTGGAGCTTTTGACGGCTGGTTCGATCACCTAGACGCCATATACCTCAAGTTTTTGACCGTCAGATTTTAGGGAGGTGTCCCTACTGACCGGGAGTTTATTTTGTCGACCCGCAGAGTCCCTTTGTTGACTGTGGGAGGCTGGGAGCTTTATCTTGGAGAGCATGACATTAGGAGCAGTTATGGGGGAGATCCGCATTCCCATTGTTCCTCCAGCTTGGCATCATTGGCCATTGACCGTGCCATTGACAGATATCCCTATGGAGGGCAAAGATTGCTTTCGCCTTATCAGAGGTCCAGTACAGCCAGGAGGCATTTAGCAGGTGGTGGAGTCCTCCCACTATTGGAGCTCAAACTCATGCCACCCAGTTCATGGCAGACATGGTGCCAGGGTCCGTGATGATGATAGACTGGATAGCTTGCCTTAGAGAGGCTACTCATGCAGACCAGATAGCAGATCTGACTAGGGAGTTGGAGTAGGCCCATTTCTTTATCAGGCACCTTGGCCGAGATCTGTCAGAGGCATCTTCTTTTTACCCATCTAGCTCAAGAGTGCGTCCCTCTTTCGGTCCATTTAGCAGCAACTATGCAGGGGCAGATCCTCCCTTATACAGCCCAGACATGCCTGATAGCAGCGGTTTTGTATCCACTGAGGAGATGGAGCAGGTCGATCGATTTGACACTGATGTCTTTGACTGCCTCTGATAGCTATTGGAGCTATATTTTTGGTCAGCCACTGTTTTGGCTATTTAACTAGTTGTGCCATCACTTTGATAGACCACTGTATTAGTTGGGTGGTGGTGCCCCTATTTCCCTGTATTTTCCTTTCTTCTTTCTATTATCAGACAGGGATGATGCCTGCAGTAGATAGCTGGTTGTAGATATTCATGATCTTTTTTATCTATCGCATCATGTTTATATTTGTCATCATATATATATTATGTCATGTATATGCATTCAGATAGTTATGACTTGATTTGACCTTTGGATGGTCTTGTGGTACGGTACTACAGGTGACCTCTTCTGCGGTCAGCCGTATTGAGCATTGACCACCATTTGAGGTGGCCATATTATTGAGGTCGTGGTATAAGAGCATGCCCTACCCAGTCAGAGGGACCGTGGACCACATACTGGGGCATTCGTTGGCCCTTACAGATTTTTGGGTGTAATCTAGATTTGTTGATTGCATTTTACCCTTCTGGATACCTAAGAGACAGGTGTTCCACTTCGGGTGGCATGAGTTGATTAGCCTGTGTGCTCGTATGGCTATTAGTGAAATGAGGAGACCGTTTACCCGTATGTCCTGTCTCCGTCATAGCTTGATCAGGGACGAGATTGTATCTAGGACATTTGATCTCGATTGATTTCCTAATTGATCGATTTGGCGAGCTAGACAGCTATGATCGCCATGTCGGAAGATTTTATTATTTCAGCAGAGGCATGACATTTGGCCAGAGTAGACATTCTGTTGATGTGTATTGTGGCATACGTCTATATGGCCCTTCTCTTGGATTATTTGGACGTGGGATTAGTAGTTGTGGTTCGAGCCCTTAGACAGGGTAGCACCATCGTCCTGATGATATTGGCTGAGACATTTAGATCTGCCACACATTGTAGTACCCATCTGGAGGGGTTTTTTTAGGGGAAGCTTGGTCTTGTTGTATATATGGCTGATGTCCCATATACGACCGATTGGATTCTTCAGGACTCAGGGTTTTTTCATTACTCACGAGACATCCACAGTTTACTCCATTCAGCATGCGGAGTGCATTGTTGCAGAGTCATGGTTGACCTTTCTATCAGATATTGAGCATCCGTTCTCAATCTTGCCATGCTTAGGGCTAGCATCCCCTTATAGCTTTATCACCCATGCTTTTGGCCTGGATTATTTGCCTCTAGAGGGATTGAGGGGAGTGACTACCTATCATCCCCTGGAAATTATAGAGCAGTTCGATCAGTTTCAGAGTTTGCACCACTTTGAAGCGTCTGCGGATCAGAGGATGTCGGCTTCGTCTATGTCATCCGCCAACTTGGTTAGAGTATATGAGTGTTGGACTCATCGAGAGAGGGCTAATTTCTCTGGTAGCCATCCGGGCCGTTCTCCAGGAGTATTCTGCATGGTTGGAGGCAGAGGACAGCAGTTGCAGCAGTAGAGCCTCATTTATCTCTGATTGTGGAGTCCGACGAGGAGGAGCCCATGGAGGATTCGGATTCTCCTACCGACGATGAGCTGTTCACGGGTTTGACAGAGGCTCTAGTGAGTGATTCCGCCGATTATTCCTGCAGAGGCGGATATGGCTTTAGCAGACTCACTATTTAGGATGACCTTTGAGCTGAGATTCGGCTAGAGCGCAGATGGTGGCCATCTTGTCTGGCAGAGATTTAGCTTTTGCGGAGAGAGATGGGCTCAGGGCAGCTTTGGATGATAGATTAATTGAGCAGGAGGAGCTCTAATCTGCCAGAGATGTAGCTGTTGTGGAGCGAGATGAGATTCGCTCGGCTAGAGATGTAGCATATGTTGAGATCGAGGAGACTTTGATTGCTCGAGATGCAGATTTTGCAGAGAGGGATGAGGCTATAGCTTCCCGTGATTTCCACATTGCTGATAGTACTTCTCTTCGTTCTTACACTCATGGTTTGGTTACCGAGATGAGTGCGTATATGGATGACCACAGTGCTACGATGCAGATGGCCGTGGAGGAGCTGGGCCGTATGGAGGCTGAGTGGATTGCACTTATAGTTGCTCCCCCATCTTCAGAGAGAGATGCCATACTGGCATTGCTGACCCGCTTATCTTTGGGTCCATAGACTATCTTTATTCCTCCTGCACAGACTTGATCAGCCATTTTTGTCATGTATAGGGCATTATGTATATATTAAACAATGTTATATATCCGAGAAATATAGTTTTAATTCACTTTCCTGATTGGATATGTATTGTCATTGCTGAGTGATTACCACTTCTTTCATGACTCGCAGTTGTAGATGTATCTTGAGCTTCTCCTTGATGGACTGACAGTTGAGATGTCAGGGAGTATCTTAGATGGGCCTGTTGACCAAGATAACTTGATAGAATTTAGCTTTATTTATCTTCGGTGTCTTGGAACTGGTATTTTATTGGGGGTTTTATTTTTTTTGAAGGTCAAACCGCACCGTAGATGGTTACCTACGTACTCCCGAGTTGAGGGAGATCAGGTCATTCGTAGTTCAGGTTGTTTGGTTGGAGAAAGGTTTGAAGAGTATTTATCGTGGGTTTTTGAGTTTGGTTTGATGAGTTTTTGAGTTTTTTATTTGGTTTGACCTCACCAGAAATGGTTGCCTACGTACTCTCAGGTGTAGGGAGATCAGTTCATTAGTAGTTCTGACTTTCTAGTGAAAAAACGAACCTGATTTGATTCGTAGTACCTTTTGATGGTATCCGAATTGATGAGTTGGGGAAATTTGTTTCCATCCATTTCTTGTAGTCTGATAGCTCCCCCTGTTAAAACCTCCTTGACAATGAAAGCGCCTTCCCAATTTGGGGCAAACTTTCCTTTGGCTTCATCCTTATTGGCCAGGACTTTCTTTAGCACCAAGTCATTTTTTTTGAATTGTCGAATTCGAACCTTTTTGTTGTATGGATCTGGCGATCCTTTGCTGGTATAATTGTCCTTGGAAAATGGCTGTAGCCCTCTTTTCATCTATCAGAGACAGTTGATGATATCGGTCTTGCAACCACTGATCCTCGTCTATCTGAGCATCGATCATAACTCGCAAGGATTCCATATCTACCTCTATGGGAAGGACTGCCTCCATGCAATAGACTAATGAATAGGGGGTAGCCCCAGTAGAGGTGCGCATTGACGTTCTGTATGCTAACAGGGTGAGAGGGAGTAGATCAGGCCATTCCTTGTGATTGGCGGACATTTTTTACATGATTTTCTTGATGTTTTTATTGGCCGATTCGATAGCGCAGTTCATCTTGGGCCGATAGATGACGAAATTGAGATGCTTGATGTGGAACTTACTGTACAATTCTTTCATCATTTGATTGTTCAGGTTCTTGGCGTTGTCTGATACGATCACCTCCGGTTGTCCATATCGATAGACGACATTATTTCTGATGAAACTTATGATGACCTCTTTTGTAAGTTTGGGAAAGGAGGATGCTTCAACCCATTTGGTGAAGTAATCGATTATGGTTAAAATGAATCAATGACCATTGCTAGCTTTTGGTTCCACTGGACCTACACATCCATTCCCCACATGGAGAAAGGCCATGGTGAACTCATGTTGTGCAGCTCATTCGGAGGAGCATGGATGGCATTTCCATGTATTTGGCATTAAAAACATCTCTTAACATGATCGTCGCAGTCAGCCTTAAGAGAGATCCAATAATGGCCTGTTCTGATTTTCTTCTTGGCAAGCAGATGATCGCTCATGTGTGGACCACAGACTCCACCGTGGATTTTATCCATAAGTCTTTGGGCTTGCTCTTTGTCGAGGTATCTTAACAGGCCTATTCCAACATCCCTTTTATACAGTGCATCTTCGCTCAAATAGAACTTCATGGCCATTTAGTGAATACGCTTTCGCTCGGATTGACTTGCCCCAGCAGGTGTGGATCCATCACAGAGATATTCCTTGATGTCTTGACACCAAGGCTGCTTGACAGGAGGTATTTCATCTGATACTTCTCCAATGTAACTCCCATATGTCGCGGCTTTCTAAATTATGAACTTGATGTTGGGAAATCCACTCCTATTGGATATGCGAATTAATGAAGCCAACATTTCCAATGCATCAGTGAAGTCATTTCGACCCCTAGGAATATGAACGAAGGTTATGTCTTCGAATTCCCTAGATATTTTTGAGGACCTGCTGATGATAGGGCAGCAAATGCAGTTCTTTGGTGAGATACGCGCCGGTGGTTTGTATGATGACCAGCTCAGAATCTCCGAAGACGAGTAGGTGTTTGATAGACATGAATTGGGCTAATTTCAACCCCATTATACAGCCTTCATACTCGGTCGTGTTGTTGGTGTTGACAAATTAAAGTTTGGTAGCCACAGGATACTGCTTTCCTGCACCAGAGATGAGGACTGCCCCAGCTCCGGCACCTTCCATGTTTACCTCTCCGTCAAAATACATTTCCTATAGTTGGACTGTATTCTTGGACTGGTGTTATTGAATTGTCATGATCCCATCATCCGGGAAATATGTCTACAGGGGGTCGAACCCTCCTGAAGTTGCTTCAGCTAATTGATCTGCAATGCCTTGACCCTTGTTTGACTTCTGAGTCACGTAGATAATGTCGAACTGCTATAGGATCAATTACCATTTGGACAGTCGGCAATTCAACATTGGTTTGTTGAATACGTACTTGAGTGGATCCATGCGAGATATGAGGTAGGTCGTATGCCCATGCAAATAGTGTTGGAACCTCATGGCGGCCCATGCTAATGCACAGCATGTCTTCTCGATCAGGGTGTGTTTCTATTCACCACTGCTAAATCTTTTGATGATGTAGTAGATAGCTCTTTCTTTACTACTATCATCCTTCTGTCCTAACATGCAGCCCATTACATTGTTATTGACGAATAGGTACATGAACAAGAGAACTCCATCCATTGGGGGTACCAAAACAGGAGCTTCAGTCAACTGCTTCTTGATGGCAAAGAAGGCTTGTTGACAATCCTCATTCCATTTGGTGGAGGAATTCTTCCTTAACAGCTTGTAGATGGGTTCACAGGTTGCTATGAGTTGGGAAATGAATCGGCTTATGAAGTTGATCCTTCTCAAGAATCTCCGTTTCTTCTTCTCTGTACGACGTATGGGCATTTCAGTAATTGCTTTGACCTTGGCAGGGTCTAGCTCGATGCCCCGATTACTTACCAGGAATCCTAGCAGTTTGCCTGCTTTGACGCTAAAAGCACATTTGGCTGGATTGAGCTTGAGGTTATACTTACGTAACCTGTTGAACAGCTTCCTGATATGGTTGATGTGATCATCCTCCCTCTGGGATTTTATGATGATGTCATCCACATAAACTTCTATTTCTTTGTGCATTATGTCATGAAAGAGGGCTATCATGGCTCACTGATATGTGGCTCCAGCATTGATGAGGCCGAAGGATAGTCTTCTATAGCAGAAGGTTCCCTAGGGAGTGATAAAAGCTATTTTCTCCTGGTCCTCTTCAGTAACCATGATTTGATGATAACCAGCAAAGCAATCCACGAAGGAATACATGCCATACTGCGCAGTATTTTTAATTAAGATGTGGATGAAAGGTACCAGGAAATTATCCTTGAGACAGGCTTTGTTCAAATCCCAGTAATCCACGCAGACTCGTACCTTCCCTCTCGGGCTTAGGTACGGGAACTATGTTTGACAGCCACTCTGGGTATGTTGATACCATGATGATTCCGGCTTTGAATTATTTAGCAATTTCTTCTTTGACTTTCAGACTCCATTTAGGTTTCAATCGCCTGAGCTTTTGCTTGACTGGTTTGAATCCATCTTTGATGGGCATTCGATGGATGACAATATCAGTGGATAGGCCAATCATGTCTTCATATGACCATGCAAATAAATCCTGGTACTATTTTATTAGTTTGATCAAGTCGACTTTTTGGTTAGGTGTGAGGTCTGAACCTATTTGGATTTTTTTGCTATTTTCAGAGGTTCCTATGTTGATGGTGGTGGTTTGGTCGAGGTTTGGTTTGAGTTTGTCTTCGACCCATTATTTGACCTCCTCGGGCACCCTATAGTCATCTTCCTCCTCTTGATCAATATCCATCAAGTCGAAGTTCAGTTCTACATCAACGTCGTAGTCATTTTGACAAGATGGCATCTCATCAGCAGAGACACCCACATCCAATGCTTGTGTCCTGAAAACAAAAATACTTTCATATATATATATATATATATTCAACTGCTTAAACATACATGGCATTTGCAAAGCATAACAAAAGTTACTACTATAGTTGTGTAAGCAAAAGTAAGCAATAAATGAAAGCATGATTAAAGGGCAGATGTACTCTCTGCCCCTTTACCCTTTTTGACAGAGGCAAGGGACACTACTCCAGTTGTCCAAGGTCAGATCCTCATGAATAGGGAGGATCAGGGATTTGTGATTATATGTCTCGTCTTGGATGATGACCGAGATATCCTTTATAATAGGGCCAGAGCTATTCTTTGAACTGTTCTTTTTTCCCTTCTTGATGCGAGGAATTTGAACTTGATCCTCGTTGTCACTGTCTGGGAGTTCATCATTCATGCCCTCGTAGTTGATAATGACCCTCATGTTAGCGAATGGTTCTCGTCCTTCGTACATGATCTTTTCTTTTCCCTTTTCGCTGTCTGCCTCAAGCTTGAGGGCTTTTCTTTTATGGACATGTATGATTGAAGGAAATAGCATGGCTGATACCGCAGTCGGGATTTTCCTCGTAGGTTTCACCCATCTGGCATATGTGAGGTTTGGTAGTAGAATTATGGAGGCATGAGCCTTGGGATGTTTATGTGGGTTCCGACAGCTTGACCCGGATGAATATCCCAATCCTGCTCTCCCAGTCTGACTTGGGATTTGGACTGGCATCTTAATACCTTTCTTATCCTTTCCCAACCCTTCTCCAGGTTAGAAACCCGAAGATACCATTTCTCGCCCCACTGTTATTACTTCGGTGGAGACTTTAGGCTTTAGGGCTAGTGCCCTGATAGGTAGATACTGAGTATCGCTCACCTCTAGAGCTTGAAAAATGGCAGGTTCAATCCCCGCATCCAGGCTAACCACTGCCATGTCCTCATATATATAGGTAGGGTATTCTGGTTCGGCATTCACTATGATGAGGCTACAGTTGATAATGTACTTGAGTTGTTGATGGAGGGGGATGGCATTGCCCCTGCCATGTGGATCCAGGGTCTGCCCAGCAATAAGTTGTATTCAGTGGCGAAGTTGAGCACCTGGAAAGATACGTAGATAGTGTGTGGGCAAATCTTTAGAGGAAGCTCTGTTTCCCCCATAGCCTGTCGACGAGATCCATCAAAGGCCCGGATGACCATATGATTGGTTTTGATCCGGTTCGGATTGATCTTCATCATTTCTAAAGTATCGAATGGACAAATGTTGAGGGATGATCCTCCATCGATGAGCACACCTCCGATCACATATCCGTTGGACATTACAGCTATATGCACGGACTTGTGGTGGCCCGTTTCGTCTGCCGGGATATCATCGTCAGTGAAAGATATCACATTGCTGTTGAAGATGTGCTCTATCATGTGATGAGATTTCTCAGTGTCCACTGTATGTGGCAAATGAGCTTCTTCTAGTGCTTTCACTAGAATGTTGCGATGATACTCTAAGGATAAGACCAAGTCGAGGATGGACATTTGTTTAGGTGCGTCGTCCAAGCTTTGCACTATTTTGATTTCATGGTGTCCCATCTGTTTGAGGAACTCTTTGATTTTCTCTTCAGCCACTTTCTCTTTTGCTTTGATGACAGGTTTGATTACCCTCTAAGGTAGGTATAATGGATTGTCCTTTGGCACAACGGTAATGTTGTTTGAAGTGGAGCCTTCATTATCCCCGTAGTTCCATGGGACACACTTCAGACTGATGATTGGATACTGAGGTCTGAAAGGCAAGATTAGAGGCTTAGGTTTGATTTAATATTGCACAATGTACACATATCATGTATTCACATAAATCCATTTGTGTAGTTCATGTGACTTACTTCATTTACCATATAGTTCCTATAGTACATAGTCATATCCCAATGTCACACTATACTTTATATAATATTGGTGTAGTTACTATACAATATGTGATTACATAATGTTACACTTAGTAATTAATCGAACAAGTATTGATCTATTATATAAATTAATTATTTATTCATTAATCTATTATCATTCATCAATAAAATATTAATTATTTATTTAATCAATAATATTCTATTACTCGCAATAATAATTAATAATATTATTATACGATTAACTATCACATGTATTGCACACAACAAATAATTAAATAAATATAACTCTTATTATATTCATCAATTATTTGCTCATAAATGTTTTGTTACTCAAAATAACATATTATTAATTAATTACTCATTGATAGGCTATCACTAATAACAACAATTAATTAACAATATAATATTAATTAATTCTTCACTTATTGATTTTCCTCTTGAATTAATTAAATCATCATCATTTCCATTCTCATGCCACACAAGGCATTCTACGAGTTCATCGCAATTCTCCATATTTTCTTATTTATTATAAACTCAATCGAATTACTTCTCTCCTAACACATAAACATTTATATTCAAATAAATATTCATTTTTTTATTAATATCAAAATTTATATTTATTCCTAAAATTCACGGTTCTTATATAGGTCTCCAAACCTAAAGCAGTGGCGGACGGACCGTAGGCAAGGAAGCCTCTCATATGCCCAGAACTGGCCATAAAAATATCAAAAGTCCTCAGTGACAAAGACTGACAAATGTAAATGCAGAAATTAAAAAGGTACAAGAAAGATGTACTCACCAGTAAAAATGGGTAGAACCCTAACCAAGCCTCCGTCAAACCCTCTAAAAGCATGCACATGCCCCGGAGAAAATAGGCACAGGTGTAGGAACCCCAATCAAAGTCACTGAGGCGCTCTACATGTCAGGTAGCACTGACCAGGGCGAAGGACACAGTAGATGAGTTATCCGCCACAAAACAACCTCTGATGATCACCAGGAACAATCGCCTCAAGATGCGATCCCTAACCCTCTGATCATCCGACAGATGCTCAAGCAAAGCTCCACTCTGGGCACTCAAGGGACCAGATTGAACCGTCCGACCCTTGAACACCGTCGCAGGGAGTCCGAGTAGGGACCGAATGGCAGTAGGTGTGATGTCAGTCACGACAGGCAATAGCTCACCCTCAAACTCAATGCCGGTGATGAACCTCCAGTCCGTAGGGGTCATCATCACCTTAAAGTGCAACAAATGAAGGGACTGAGTCTGGTGGAATCAGCGCTCAGACAAAGTTCTCATATACCCCCAGGGATAACGGTGGGTAAGAATAGAAAAGAAGGCCTGAAACCCCCAACCATCAACGATATCCCTGTAGTCTTGGTGCAGAGTATGATACAGGGAATGCACGTTGAACCAGTTCCCTCGAGGCTGCTTAAAGCCAGGAACCTGCATCAAAAACCAATCCATGTCAAAAATCTGCGCCTCGAGAATGGCAAAAGAAAAAAAGAGAATCCAGAAAGAAGAAAAATTCAATTCACCTCGTTGGCGTGAAGAAATCTCAATGGATGACGACTCAAGTCGCCCAACAGCTCCTAGGTCTGCACAACAATGTCTGAAACCTCCGCACGTGGGGCCTGAGTAGGGGAAGAAGCAGCGAAAAGAGTCTGCTCATCATCAATATCAATTAGAGGCTCGTCTTGGGCTGGACGAATCACCGACTCTGCCAATTTGT
The DNA here is from genome assembly GCA_020205555.1 of Panax stipuleanatus. Classification (NCBI taxonomy): domain Eukaryota; kingdom Viridiplantae; phylum Streptophyta; class Magnoliopsida; order Apiales; family Araliaceae; genus Panax; species Panax stipuleanatus. The sequence goes on along the minus strand of CM035124.1, from coordinate 152,807,228 downwards.
GAGGCGGTCGAGTTGGACGTGGCTGAGGAACATTAGGAAGCCCTCTTACGTCTAAAGCCTGAAACGACTCTGCTGGCGCTGCCGGGTCTATCTCGATCCTTCACCTAGACAAAGTCTCTAAATCACCTAAGAAAGGGTGTGGTAAGCCTAAAACTTGTGGCTTATTATTTTTTCAGTACTCTATGCATTTTTAAGTCTTAAAACATGCATGGGTCAGTCAAAAATACCCAGTAAAGTCAAACTACATAGTTTTTCAAAAGATAAATCCTAAAAACATGTATAGGTCAGTCAAAAATCCCCAGTAGAGTCAAAAATGCAGGTTTCTTAGATGCTCGAGCTTTTGAAAAAAATTCGCTACAGTCTCCTTTGTAAAACGGACTGTCCGCATGGTCAAAGGAATGTCTAGGTGGCCATTCAGTAGCACACATTTCCAAAAACAGGAACAGATCATTTTTATGAAATAAAATCAAAAGTAAACTTCACATGGTAGCCAATTTACCATGGACATTTTTAGTTGAAAATTTAGGCTCACTAGGCCTCAAAAAAGATGAGTAAACTGATCAAAAAGAGCAAAATATGACTATCTTAGAATCTGAATTTTATTACATCCAAACATGCATTACAGTAAGATATGCATACATATGAAGTCAAAAAAAATTTAGCAGGTCATATAAGCATACATTTTTCATAAATTGTGTCTAAAAGCCCCCAACGTGGTTCACATGCTTTTAACTGTCAAAACTTGCGAATAAGAGACGTAAAATGTTACCTGTGATGAGCTAAACGCGTAGAAACTAACAGAATCAAAAAAAAGGCTACCCAAGCTCCGTAGATCGAAAAAAGAAGATCGGATTCCGTTTAAAACTCGAAATGAGAACTTGAAATTATGAACTCCCTGCTGCCCAATATAAATCTACAGGTAGAAGCAGGCCCACCCACGACAGCCGCACCTCTACCTGTGGCTCCCCAGGGTGGGTCCCACTTTCCCGGGTTCGGTTCGGTTCGAGTCAAAACGGAGTTTATATGAGCATGCCAAGTCAAATCTGAAGAAAAATCGCTACGCGATTGAGCGGTTTGTCCTGAAATCCTGCGTTTAAACAACGTAATCCTGACAAAAAGGGGAACTCCTTGGAGACCCTTGGTATTCATCCCAAAGCAATGTCTGGGATCAATGACGCAAACTGTAGAAAAACTACCGAAAAACTGCGCAAAACTGCCGAAAGATGCCACTTTCGAAGCGTCGGGTACAGACCGAGATAGTTTAGCCATTGGCACAACCCCAGCAAAGTGTCAGCTACAGACCGAGACAGTTCAACCGTTGGCACAACCCCAGCGAAGCGTCGGGTACAGACCGAGATAGTTCAGCCGTTGGTACAACCCCAATAAAGCGTCAGGTACAGACCGAGTAAGTTTAGCTGTTGGCACAACCCTAGCGAAGTGTATGGTATAGACCGAGATAGTTCAGCCGTTAGCACAACCCCAGCGATGCTTCAGGTATAGACCGAGATAGTTCAGTCGTTGGCACAACCACATCGAAGCGTCGGGTACAGACCGAGACAGTTCAACCGTTGCCATAACCCCAGTGAAGCGTCAGGCTATCAAGCCAACCCCGGTCTCAATTCTGGGCCATCAAATCAACCCCGATCTTAATACCGGGCCATCAGTTCAACCCCGATCTCAATACCAGGTCATTAATTCAACCCCGATCTCAATACCGAGTCATCAACCCGGTCTCAATAACGGGAAATCAATTCAATCCTGGTCTCAATACCGGACAATCAATTCAACTCCGATCTCAATACCAGGTCATCAATTCAATCCCCAGTCTCAATACCGGGCAATTAATTCAACCCCGATCTCAATACTGGGCTGTTAAATTTACCCCGGTCTCAATACCGGGCCAATAGTTTAACCCAGGTCTCAATACCGGGCCATTAGGTCGGCCCCGATCTCAACCCAGGAGGTACAGGTAAGCCCCGATCTCAACCTAAGAGGTACAAGTCAGCCCTGGTCTCAACCCGGGAAGTACATGTCAGCCCCAATCTCAACACGGGAGGTACAGGTTAGCCCCGGTCTTAACCTGGGAGGTACAGATCAGTTTCCGGTCTCAACTCGGGAGGTACAGGTTAACCCCGATCTCAACCCGGGAAGTACAGGTCAGTCCCAATCTCAACTCAGGAAGTACAGGTCAGCCCCGGTCTCAACTCGGGAGGTACAGTCAGCCCCGGTCTTAACCCAGGAAGTATAGGTCAGCCCCGGTCTCAATCCCAGGAGGTAAAGATCAATCACGGTCTCAACCCGGGAGGTACAGGTCAGCCTCGGTCTCAACCCAGGAAGTACAGGTCAGCCCTGGTCTCAACCCAAGAGGTAAAGATCAGCCCCGGTTTCAATCCAGGAAGTACAGGTCATCCCCGGTCTCAACCCTAGAAGTCAGGTCAACTTCAGGAACAAACCTGAAGCATCACAGCATCTCCTAGAGGAAAACCTGGAGTGACCAAGTCAACCCCAGAGACAACACTGAGGGCAAACAGACTCGAATGGGATCTAAATATTGGAAACAGCCCAGGAAGTCAATCAAAGGCCATGCCGACACTAAGGGCAGCCCCTGGAGGGGCAAAATGGTTATTTTACCAATTTCAAGCCGATTCGGTCAAACTTAAGCCGAATTGATGCCACCAAGATCAGAACAAACCATAACGATGATTCTGATTGCAAACAGCGCAAGATACCTCAACGGATAAATTACGGGGAATCAAAGACCTGGTTATGAACCCGTCTTCTTGTACCCGAAAAAATACTTTATCCCATTTCATTATGACATTCTCGACGAGGGCTTTCTGAAAAGGTATCGCATGCCTCAAACGGAAGCTCCGATCAAAAGTTAGAAAGTTTTGACTTCAACCTCGCGTTGCTCGGAGTGCACGTACTTCGAGACGATGGAACAAGCTGTTAGGTTTATACGAAATCGTGATGCAATTAAATTGCAAAAATTAGCGAAAGCATGGTATATCAGAGTTTAAAAAAATTTCTACAAAACCATTACCCGGATCATCCTTTATGCAAATTATTAATTTAAAACGATAAATAAGAAGTTATGGAATCATACCCTTGTAGAACGAAGCTTCCACAGGTACTAGTTCAACTCCTTGTTCTTCGTGATCTCCTTGAATTTCTGGATTAGATTCCTTCCTTTGATCAATGCTAGCCACCCAAGTGTTTGGCCTCTAGAGGTGATCCACTAAGGAAGATGAATTATCAAGAAGGAGGGTGGTTGGCTTAGTTTTCTATCCTCTATAGAAAAGGAGTACTCTCCAACAATTAGAATTGCATCAAATAATATCTATTATAAGAATCCTCTTATATAGATATTGGTCAACCCTTCTAATCCTATTAGACATGGGATTTCTTTTAATTAATTAAACTCCTTTGATTAATTTAGGCTTCCCACCACATAGGAAATAATTAATTAAATTCATTTAATTAATTTGTCTCCTAATCTTATTAGGAATAAATGAGAGTACTAATATTAAATTAATTACTAAACTCCTTTAGAAATTAAAATAATAATTATTATAATAATATTAATAAGACTCCTCTTATTAATTTATATTTAATATTTTTAAAATATTAAGCTATTTAATTTATTCTATCACCATAGATTAAATTAATTTCACTTAATGCATTATTACGATTATGCCATTACCTTCTTAAATAATTATTCTTCCTTTTATGGTGTGACCCTTTAGGTTCTCCATATTAAACCGGTTGTGAATAAATCAATTAGAACAATTCTAATCTTATTTAAATAAATAAATAAAACTAATAATCTATTTAAATAAATAATATTTATTCTACAATAGGGATAAGCCTCCCTAGCGATCAACGACTTTCCAGATAATATAACTTTCAACATTAATCATAAAAGAACCTATGAATAAATAGTTACCATACAATTCAATCCTTCCACCATACAATGTCCCAATTAAATATAAGACATGAACTTACTGTCAAGTCTTATTTTATTTAATTATATGTATTTCGATTAGAAAATGCACAACTCCAAATAATGTAAATTAGAAACTCCTTTCTAATTTCATTTTACCTTGGCCAAGGATTCCTGGGTTGTCATTTAACGAATCACATAGGACATATCTCCTCCTTTACTAGAGGTGGTAGATTCTTTATTGATCATTCATTGTCTCCATATGTAACTCATTATACCCAAGCATACCCTTTTATATACCCTAAAGGGCTTTAAGGAATAAGTCGAAGTATAATTCATTACATACAAGATACTATGATGATCTCAAGTCCAAGGATCACATGTACTACTATCACATTAGGAATTCCTATTGACAGGCGAGTAAAACTCCATTAGGTATTCCATAGCGAGTCACGTTCAGTGAACTTATTCTCCAATAAGCACCTACATACTTGCTTTAGTGTCTCCACACAAATGATTATGAGATCAATCATCCTCATCTAATGAGCAAGCAACATATGTACTAATCTATCCGGATTTACTAATCCCCTTTTTAGTAATCCCATGATTAGGAACTATTTTAGTTTTAGAGCTTTCTAAGAATTTAGATCTCATTGGCATGATCATCATCATGATTCTAAAAGCATTGCTTAAAACTATGGGTTATTTACATATTATAAAAACAGCACCATGTAGATAATTAAATGCCTTTAATAAATGAATATTTTTATTAATAAATAAATAAGATTGCCTCCAAAGTATATGCTTTATCATCATACATGATTGGCTTGTATGCATACTACTTTCAATCTCCCACTTGCACTAAAGCTAATCGCCATGGTATCTCATACCCAACTTCTCTAAGTGACGATCAAACTGCTGTTGTGTTAAAGCTTTAGTTAATGGATCTGCAATATTGTCTTGAGAGTCTACACTCTCCTCTTTCAATGATTTCTTTAATCAAAGTGCCGCAACACATGTTTAGATTCAAGATGAGACTTAGGACCTATTCCTAGTTCTGTAATGAACTTTTCATCTAAAACATCAACTTGCAGCTTCACTTACAGTTATATACTTTGTCTTTGTCACTAAACCAACAACCTTTTGTTATTTGGAACCTTTTCAATTCACTGCACCATCTTTCAAGGTAAACACATACCCTGAAACAGATTTACTGTCATCTTGGTCTGTTTGAAAACTTGAGTCTGTGAATCCCTTGAGTTTTAATTCAGACCCACCGTAGACAAGAGAAATATCTTTAGTCCTTCTCAAGTACTTTAGGATATTCTTCACTGCCTTCCAGTGCTCTTCTCCAGGGTTTGACTGGTATCTGCTCATTACACTAAGTGCATGAGCAACATCCGGTCTAGTACATATCATACCGTACATGATAGATCCTATTGCAGAAGCATAAGGGATCTTACTCATACGGTCTCTCTCCTCAGGTGTCTTTGGGGCCTGTTTCTTGGAGAGATGTATTCCATGGCTCATCGGCATGAGACCTCTTTTGGAATCTTCCATGCTAAACCTCTTTAGCATTGCATCAATGTACGTTCCTTGGGATAAACCAAGCATCCTTTTAGATCTATCTCTATAGATCTTTATCCCCAAAATATAGGATGCTTCTCCCAAGTCCTTCATGGAGAAGTGTTTAGATAACCAGATTTTAATCGATTGTAGCATAGGAATGCCATTCCCTATCAGTAATATATCATCAACATATAATACAAGGTATGAAACTGCGCTCCCACTAACCTTCTTGTTCACACATGGTTCATCGTCGTTTTTGACAAAATCAAACTCTTTGATTGTCTAATCAAAACGAATGTTCCATCTACGAGAAGCTTGCTTCAATCCATAAATGGATCGTTGCAGCTTACAGACTTGATTTGTTCCAACCTTGGAAACAAATCCCTCTGGCTGTGTCATATACACATCCTCCTCAAGTATCCCATTGAGGAAGGCCGTTTTCACGTCCATCTGCCAGATCTCATAGTCGTTATAAGCTGCAATCGCAAGCAAAATCCGAATGGACTTGAGCATAGCTACTGGTGATAAGGTTTCATCATAGTCAACTCCTTGTCTTTGTTTGAAACCTTTTGCAACCAGTCGGGCCTTATAGGTCTCTACCTTGCCGTCCGCTCCAGTCTTTCTTTTAAAGACCCATTTACACCCAATAGGCTTAATGCCTTCAGGTGGTGAAATCAAAGTCCATACATTGTTTTCATACATGGAGTCCATTTCAAATTTCATAGCTTCAAGCCATTTCCCTGAGTCTTTATTACTCATAGCCTGTTCGTAATTCAATGGATCATCATCATTCATGATGTGTACCTCATCGTCATCCTCTATAACGAATCTATATCTCTCAGGTATCTTCGGTACTCTTCCAGATTTACGAACAGGGTGTGGTATAGTAGGTTCTTCTACTTTGTCAGGTACCTGACTTTGATCCGTGGTAATTTGTAGGTCTTGAACTTCTTCAAGATATATCTTACTCCCACTGACCCCTTCATGGATAAAATCCTTTTCTAAGAAGGCAGTATGTTTCGCAACAAACACCTTTTGATCAGTTGGATGATAGAAATAATACCCTAAAGTTTCTTTAGGGTATCCCACAAATCTACACTTATCGGATTTAGTCTGTAGCTTATCGTTTTCAAACTTTTTGACATAAGCTGGACAACCCCAAGTCTTAACATCCTTAAGATTTGGTTTCCTCCCCTTCCATATCTCATATGGAGTCTTTGGGGCTGATTTGGTAGGTACCTTGTTAAGTAGGTATGCAGCCGTTTCTAGGGCATATCCCCATAAGGAAATTGGAAGGTCGGTAAAACTCATCATATATCGAACCATGTCCAACAGCGTTCGATTTCTCCTTTCAGATACTCCATTTAACTGTGGTGTACCTAGAGGAGTCCATTGTGAGATTATACCATTTTCTTTGAGATAATTGAGAAACTCACCGCTTAAGTATTCCCCACCTCAATCTGATCGAAGTATCTTTATACTCTTGCCCGTTTGTTTCTCTACTTCACTTCTGAACTCTTTGAACTTTTCAAATGATTCTGACTTGTATTTCATTAAATACACATATCCAAATCTTGAGTGATCATCAGTGAAAGTAATAAAATAAGAATACCCACCCCGTGCACTTGTTGTATAGGTCCACAAACGTCTGTGTGAATCAATGCCAACAACTCTGTAACTCTTTCTCCTTTTCCACTAAAAGGAGATTTAGTCATTTTACCCATGAGACAAGATTCACAAGTTGGATATAATTCATAATCAGATAACTCAAAGAGCCCATCTTTATGCAACTTGGATAATCTTGTTTCATTGATATGACCGAGTCTACAGTGCCACATGTACGTATAATTAATATCATCTCTTTTCCTTTTCTTAGTTTGTTCAATTTGAAAAATATTTTCTTGTAAGTCAAGTGTATAAAGTCCATTTCGCAAATTTCCAACACCATATAAAATATCGTCTTTATAAATAGAACAACTATTGTTCTTTATAACAACGTTAAATCCTTCCATATCCAATACAGAAATTGAAATAATATTTTTAATAATATTCGGAACATAATAACAATTATTAAGATAAATGGACTTGCCCGAAGGCATTGCTAAATAATAAGTTCCTACAGCTAATGCAGCAACCTTTGCTCCATTCCCCACTCGTAGGATCACCTCATCATTGTTCAGCTTTCTACTTCTGACCAGTCCCTTCACATTATTACATATGTGAGAACCACAGCCGGTATCCAATACCCAAGTAGAATTTTGACTTTCTGAAAAATTAATTTCAATCATGAATAAACCATAATTGGAAGTCGAAGCTTCTCTAAGCTTCTTCTTTGCCAGAAACTTCTTGCAGTTCCTCTTCCAATGACCCGGCTCGTTGCAATGGAAGCACATTCCTTTGCTAGCTGGATCAGATTTCTTTTGTTCCTTTATGTTCACTTTGCCCTTGGTCAACCGAGATCGGAAGAGCTCCTTAGATATCTCATATCTAGCAGTCCTACTTTGTTCACCATACAACTCCTTGAGGTGAATCAACATAGTCATCCATGTTTTCGTGCTGACGCTGAAGCTCGTTATTCATGGATGCGAGCATGATGCATTGAGCCACAGATGCATCATCTTGCCACTTTACAATGGTGGCAATCTTTTCCTCAGAGGCTGTTTCTGGAACAGTTCCAGGGACAGGTGAGTTTAGGACATAAGAAATCTTTTCAGCAGTGAGAACTATTCTCAGATTTCTTAGCCAGTCCGTATAATTCGGCCCGGTAAGCTTATTAGCGTCAAGTATGCTTCACAGTGAAATTAGTGATTTTGACATTTTTAAAATTTTGCATGTGAAAAATAACATTTTAGCAAACATTCATTTTATTAATTTTGCATACCAAAATAAATTTAGGTCTTTATTTTAAATTGGTATCTCCCACTATTTTTATCAAACTATATTACCCTCACTTATATAGTTCGGCAACATCTAATTAAAGATTTGCTAGTGAGAATAAGGATCCCATTTCAAATGTATATAACCTTGTGGATAGCACAACAAGCGATATACAAATAAATAGGTAGACAACTCTTGTCAATTACATCACTATATAACTCCTTTTATTTTGCCTCTTAAATCATAATGGTCAAGTGTGTGCACATCCGAACTAAAACGATTTAAGTTAAGTCCAGCCTAGCACTTCTATAAATTCAAAAAAGAAAAATGTTCGTCCTTGTGGATAGCACAACAAGACTAGATCGTTCAATTTTCTTGATAAGCATCAAATGTGATTAATTAACATCTTAAATATGCAATACTCGCCTTCTGAATAGCACAACAAGCTCATATTAAATATTTAATACTCTATTAATTTATCATGCTAGAAGGCGACGTTCGATATTCCAAATATCATTTGAACGCTTCGGACTTAATATTATTTCTTTGAGGGATTTGTTATTATTTGTCTCATCTTGTTTAGCGTGCATGCACATATATATATAAAATACACGTCATTTTATTAAACATACGAAGCATGTTTGCATAAAATATAATATATATAATATTTAGCATGCAATATAGAATACTATATTCTACCCAGATTGATTATGGACTTTTATTCTAGTTTGGTTCACTAGAGCCACCAAGTGAACCAAAAGGTCAAACCTAGGAGTGCAAGAATTTAAATTTAAATATAACTATTACATTTCAACCCGGGCTCCATACAAACGGGTCTTCACGCGCTCCTTGCTCCTTGGTCTCCAATTTTTTCAAGATAATTCTAACTATTTCCATTACATTAAACTATTTAATTTAAATAGAAACCTTGATCAGCAGTCAAGGGGAAGTACATAGGAGGGAGATAGAATTTTACATCACGAAAAAAAAAATTTAGAGAAGACGAGGTACACAGACCCCATTTAATAAAACCCATTCATTCAAGCATTCAACTAAAATAAAATCCAATCACATTGGTCAAATAGTCCATAATCAATCCCCATTTATTATCATACATATCACCATATATATCAATAAATAAATATTCATCTCATAAATTAAAACATTCCATATATATATGAGTATCATTTAATGGGCAATTTTAAATTGCATGAAATCCAATTTCAAGATTAAAATAAACTCTTTATTTTAATTATAAAATTATTTAGAATATAATATATAAATATATCATATTTATTTTTTTAAAAAGAAGTCACCTTCTTTTATTAAAAGAGTCCTGCAGGTTTATTAAAAGAGTCCTTTCCTGATGGGTCACATTCTTTTTGGAGTAAGAAAGAGACAACACATTTTCTTTGCAGAATTCAAGATTAGCACCCAAAAAAAAAAATTGTGATTCGTCCCAAAAAAAAAAACGTCATTTTTTTTTCTTAAAAAAAATTAATTTTATACAATAAAATTATGCCCAATAAATTATTTTAAATATATACCCATATGTATATGAAATCAAAAATAAATTAATAATTGCATAAAAGTTTGGCTCTGATGCCACTGTTGGGTTTGTACGAAATCGTGACGCAATCAAATTGCAAAAATTAGCGGAAGCATGGTATATCAGAGTTTAAAAAAATTTCTACAAAACCATTACCCGGATCATCCTTTATGCAAATTATTAATTTAAAACGATAAATAAGAAGTTATGGAATCATACCCTTGTAGAACGAAGCTTCCACAGGTACTAGTTCAACTCATTGTTCTTCGTGATCTCCTTGAATTTCCGGATTAGATTCCTTCCTTTGATCAATGTTAGTCACCCAAGTGTTTGGCCTCTAGAGGTGATCCACCAAGGAAGATGAATTATCAAGAAGGAGGGTGGTTGGCTTAGTTTTCTATCCTCTATAGAAAAGGAGTACTCTCCAACAATTAGAATTGCATCAAGTAATATATATTATAAGAATCCTCTTATATAGATATTGGTCAACCCTTCTAATCCTATTAGACATGTGATTTCTTTTAATTAATTAAACTCCTTTAATTAATTTAGGCTTCCCACCACATGGGAAATAATTAATTAAATTCATTTAATTAATTTGTCTCCTAATCTTATTAGGAATAAATGAGAGTACTAATATTAAATTAATTACTAAACTCCTTTAGAAATTAAAATAATAATAATTATAATAATATAAATAAGACTCCTCTTATTAATTTATATTTAATATTTCCAAAATATTAAATAATAAATATTAAGCTATTTAATTTATTCTATCACCATAGATTAAATTAATTTCATTTAATGCATTATTACGATTATGTCATTACCTTCTTAAATAATTATTCTTCCTTTTATGGTGTGACCCTTTAGGTTCTCCATATTAAACCGGTTGTGAATAAATCAGTTAGAAAAATTCTAATCTTATTTAAATAAATAAATTAAACTAATAATCTATTTAAATAAATAATATTTATTCTACAATAGGGATAAGCCTCCCTAGCGATCAACGAATTTCCAGATAATATAGATTTCAACATTAATCATAAAAGAACCTGTGAATAAATAGTTACCATACAATTCAATCCTTCCACCATACAATGTCCCAATTAAATATAAGACATGAATTTACTGTCAAGTCTTATTTTATTTAATTATATGTATTTCGATTAGAAAATGCACAACTCCAAATAATGTAAATTAGAAACTCCTTTCTAATTTTATTTTACCTTGGCCAAGGATTCCTGGGTTGTCATTTAACGAATCACATAGGACATATCTCCTCCTTTACTAGAGGTGGTAGATTCTTTATTGATCATTCATTGTCTCCATATGTAACTCATTATACCCAAGCATACCCTTTTATATACCCTAAAGGGCTTTAAGGAATAAGTCAAAGTATAATTCATTACATACAATATACTATGATGATCTCAAGTCCAAGGATCACTTGTACTACTATCACATTAGGAATTCCTATTGACATGCGAGTAAAACTCCATTAGGTATTCCATAGCGAGTCACGTTCAGTGAACTTATTCTCCAATAAGCACCTACATACTTGCTTTAGTGTCTCCACACAAATGATTATGAGATCAATCATCCTCATCTAATGAGCAAGCAACATATGTACTAATCTATCCGGATTTACTAATCCCCTTTTTAGTAATCCCATGATTAGAAACTATTTTAGTTTTAGAGCTTTCTAAGAATTTAGATCTCATTGGCATGATCATCATCATGATTCTAAAAGCATTGCATAAAACTATCGGTTATTTACATATTATAAAAATAGCACCATGTAGATAATTAAATGCCTTTAATAAATGAATATTTTTATTAATAAATAAATAAGATTGCCTCCAAAGTATATGCTTTATCATCATACATGATTGGCTTGTATGCATACTACTTTCACAAGCCACGTGGGCCCTGTCACATGGAGCCGCACCTCTACATGCGGCAGCAGCAGGTATAGTGGAGGCTCCCTGGCCTATAAATAAGAGGCCACCCCCCCTCATTTCAAAAAATCAAAAACGCTTCAAACCTCTGTCTGTTTAGTTTTTTGTCCAATTTTTTATCTTCCAAACCTAAATTTTTTCACTCTAACACGTAGATATACCCACATACTAACACATATCAGAAAATAACTGGTAGATTCGAACGTTTAAAGCTTACGATTTGGCAAAAAGCCCGTATAGCAGTCCATTATGAGTATTTTTACGATCTGCAAGTCAATACTACTACTTCGCACTTTTATGCACTTGCACGTTAAGTTTCATTTTCTAAATATGTCGGGAACTCAGTTCCGTGGCCTTTTTCGTCAACTTTTGGTACATTTTTGTACATAAACTCATTTTATGGCATTTCTACAACTCGGATTGACGATCCGTCGCTTCCAGCAGCTTGCATATAATTGCATCTTCATACTGAGCAACTTCGACGGACTGGTTAATCTTCCTAGTCCGGGTTTGACTTTTTTTTTGTATATATTTAACTGTATATATACTAACTTTTCAATTCTATCAAGCCTCGATGTAAAATCCGCGGTAATTTATTGCTTTTATATATAAATATGCATATATAAGCAACTTTCACCACCACTTGGTCATCTTTCCAGTCTTCGTTGACTACTTTTCCATCTATATATATATATATATATATATATTTTAGTTCGTCTTGGATTATTCTGTGGCCTTTTTACTGCTTTTATATATAAATATGCATATATAAGCAATTTTCAACACCACTAGGTTATCTTCCCAGTCTTGGTTGACTACTTTTCTGTACATTTACAATCCAGTCCAGCCTAGATCATTCTGTGGCCTTTTTATTACTTTTATATATATTTATGCATATATAAGCAGCCTTCACCACACTGGGTTATCTTTCCAGTCTTGGTTAACTACATTGCTGTACATTTCAATTTTAGTCCTGGCACAGGCGTGAAACCCCATCGCTCTTTCTACTGTTTTTCTATATATATATTTCAATTCTGTCCATCCTAGATCATTTCATTGCTTTTATACAGCTTTTATAAATAAATATATATGTATATATATATATATATATATATTTCAATTTCAGTCCAAGCACCGGTGTGAAAGCTCATCGCCCTTTACAGCTTTTGTATATATAATTGTATTTATATTGCTTTACTCACTTTTATTAAATTATTGCTTTAAATATTTATTTTATATAAATCGACACTGACATATCTGAGGGGGAACTAGATTTATTTTAAGCTCGCCAACTCTAGATTTCAAACGGTTCAAAATCAGAATAGATGAAACCGAGAAGCTAGAATGGCTGAGATTTATTTTAATATAGCATTTTTCTAGTTTCAGTTATAATAGCAACCTCGCGGCCCTTAGATCGTTGTCTAGTGGGAGCGAGACGCTTCGGCCATGTGCAAACCAGGATTTACTGAATGAATCCTCGGTTCTGGCGATATTTGGATATATATCCATTTCTGTACAAAATTGAGCTATGCAGGTTTATTGGCTATTCATATGTGAGCCTAGGAATCGTGGGATTTATGATCAAACTGATCAGAATCTGATTCCCACGATGGACAAACTCCACTTTACAAATGTACCCTACCAGTTTTTCTGTAAATTGTACATACAAAAGACCTTAAAACGGTTATCCGAATTTAAGGTCTCAATATAATGAAAATATAGTTTGTCGTGTCAGAGTCCCTCCGATGGCTATCATGCCCATGAGGAGACCAACACTTGTATATATGTTGTGGTCGAGGATGCTTTGCAGCCCGACAATCACCATTCAAATTGAGCCTTAAGGCTGAAACAGATAAAACTAAAGTATCAATATGCTTTAATTCCTATGTTAGCGTAGGGGTTTGATAATCAGTTTTCAAAACATCATGTTAAATATTTTCAAAAAGATAAGCTTTTGCGAATCAAATTAAACACTTTTGCAAATCAAATCAAAGACTTTTTACAAATCAAATCAAACCCTTTGTATATAGGTTCAATGATGCATAGACATGCTTTCAATCAAATAGTAGGCCCAATTTTAAACAGCATACACACACACATTTCAGTTTTTTAAGTGAAATATTGAAAAAATGCGGTACCGTGTTTACACGGGAGTCGTGGGGTGCCTAACACCTTCCCCACACTTAACCAAGCCCCTGAGCTCAAAACTTTATTTTCAAAGATCAAGTTTCGACAGTGTCCAACAATTGGGCCTCTTGAAAAAAAACTCGATTGAGTTGGTACAACCATTTCAAATCTACCAACTGGCGACTCTGTAAACGTTTAAATCGTCGACATGATACATGTTGGCCTTTTCATAAAAAATCCTTGAAAACCTTTTTCGCAATAAAAAGAGTAAGAGTAGAGATAACTTAAGAAGAGAGAAAGATCCGGGTTGTGACCCGACCCGCGGATTTTTTCCCAACGTCGATACACTTACATACTTGATTTAGTGTCTCCACACAAATGATCTTGAGATCAATCATCCTCAGTCCAATGAGCAAGCAATATATGTACCAATCTATCCGGATTTACAAATCCCCTTCTTAGTAATCCCACGATTAGGAACTATTTTAGTTTTAAGCTTTCTAAGAATTTAAATCTCATTAGCATGATCAACATCATGATTTTAAAAGCATTGCTTAAAACTATGGGTTATTTATATATTATAAAAATAACACCATGTAGATAATTAAATGCCTTTAAGAAATATTTTTATTAATAAATAAAGAAGATTGTTTACAAAGTATGTGCTATATCATCATACATGATTGGCTTATCTGCACACTGCTATCAATCTCCCACTTGCACTAAAGCCAATCGGCATGGTATCTCATACCTATCTTCTCTAAGTGAAGATCAAACTGCTGTTGTGTTAAATCTTTAGTAAATAGATCTGTAATGTTGTCTTGAGAGTCCACACGCTCCAAGGTGACGTCTTCTCTTTCAATGATATCCCTGATCAAGTGAAATCGTCGAAATACGTGTTTGGATTTCTGATGAGACTTGGGTCTTAGCCTGTGCAACTGCTCCGGTGTTGTCACAGTATACGGGGACTGCTTCTCCAATGCTAGGAACCACATCAAGTTCTGTTATAAACTTTTTCATCCAAACAGCTTCCTTTGCAGCTTCACTTACAGCTATATACTCTGTCTTTGTCACTGAATCAGCAATTGTTTGCTGCTTGGAGATCTTCCAACTCACTGCCCCTCCGTTCAAGGTAAACACATACCCTAAAATGGATTTACTATCATCTTGGTCCGTTTGAAAACTTGAGTCCGTGAAGCCCTCGAGTTTTAATTTAGACCCACCATAGACAAGAAATATATCCTTAGTCCTTTGTATGTATTTTAGGATATTCTTCACTGTCTTCTAGTGCTCTTCTCCTAGATTTAACTGATATCTTCTCGTTACACTAAGTGCATGAGCGACATCTGCTCTAGTACATATCATACCGTACATGATAGATCCTATTGCAGAAGCATAAGGGATCTTACTCATACAGTTTCTCTCCTCAGGTGTTTTTGGGGCCTGATTTTTTCGAGAGATTTATTCTATGGCTCATCGGCATGAGACCTCTTTAGGAATCTTCCATGCTAAACCTCTTTAGCATCGTATCAATGTATGTTCCTTGGGATAAGCCAAGCATCCATTTAGATCTATCTTTATAGATCTTTATCCCCAAAATATAGGATGCTTCTCCCAAGTCCTTCATGGAGAAGTGTTTAGATAACTAGATTTTAATCGATTGAAGCATAGGAATGTCATTTCCTATCAGTAATATATATTCAACACATAATACAAGGAATGGAACTGCGCTCCCACTCACCTTCTTGTATACACATGGTTCATCCTCATTTTTGATAAAATCAAACTCTTTGATTGTCTCATCAAAATGAATGTTCCATCTACGAGAAGCTTGCTTCAATCCATAAATGGATCGTTATAGCTTACAGACTCGATTTGTTCCAACTTTGAAATAAATCCCTTTGGCTGTGTCATATACACATCCTCCTCAAGTTTTCCAATTGAGGAAGGTCGTTTTCACGTCCATCTGCCAGATCTCATAGTCATTATAAGCTGCAATCGCAACCAAAATCCAAATGGACTTGAGCATAGCTACTGGTGAAAAGGTTTCATCATAGTCAACTCCTTGTCTTTTTTTTAAACCTTTTGCAACCAGTCGGGCTTTATAGGTCTCTACCATACCGTCCGCCCAGTCTTTCTTTTAAAGACCCATTTACACCCAATAGGCTTAATGCCTTCAGGTGGTGAAACCAAAGTCCATACTTGGTTTTCATCCATGGAGTCCATTTCGGATTTCATGGCCTTCAAGCTATTTACCCGAGTCTTTATTACTCATAGCCTATTCATAATTCAATGGATCATCATCATTCATGACATGTACCTCATCGTCATCCTCTATAACGAATCCATACTTATCAGGTATCTTCGGTACTCTTCCAGATTTACGAATAGGGTGTGGTACAGTAGGTTTTTCCACTTGGTCAGGTACCTGACTTTGATCCGTGGTAATTTATGGTTCTTGAACTTCTGTAAGATATATCTTACTCCCACTGACCCCTTCAAGGATAAACTCATTTTCCAAGAATGAAGCATGTTGCGCAACAAACACCTTTGAATCAGTTGGATGGTAGAAATAATACCCTACGGTTTCTTTAAGGTATCCCACAAATATACACTTGTCGAATTTAGTTTGTAGGTTATCATTTTCAAACTTTTTGACATAAGGTGGACAACCCCATGTCTTAACATGCTTAAGATTTTGTTTCCTCCCTTTCCACATCTCATATGGAGTTTTTGGGGAAGATTTGGTAGGTACCTTGTTAAGCAAGTATGCAGCCGTTTCTAGGGCATAACCCCAGAAAGAAATTGGAAAATCGGTAAAACTCATCATGGATATAACCATGTCCAATAATGTTTGAATTCTTCTTTTAGATACTCCATTTAACTATGGTGTACCTGGTGGAGTCCATTGTGAGATTATACCATTATCTTTGAGACAATTGAGAAACTCATTGCTTAAGTATTCTCCACCTCGATCTGATCAAAGAATCTTAAAACTCTTGCCCGTTTGTTTCTCTACTTTACTTTCTGAACTCTTTGAACTTTTCAAATGATTCTGATTTGTATTTCATTAAATACACATATCCAAACCTTGAGTGATCATCAGTGAAAGTAATAAAATAAGAATACCCAACCCGTGCATTCAGTTGTCATAGGTCCACAAACGTCTGTGTGAACCAACGCTAACAACTTTGTAACTCTTTCTCCTTTTCCACTAAAGGGAGATTTAGTTATTTTACCCATGAGACAAGATTCACAAGTTGGATATGATTCAAAATTAGATAGCTCTAAGAGTCCATCCTTATGCAACTTGCATAATCTTGTTTCATCGATATGACCGAGTCTACAGTGCCACATATTGGTATAATTAACATCATCTATTTTCCTTTTCTTAGTTTGTTCTATTTGAAGTATGTTTTCATGCAAGTCAAGTATATAAAGTCCATTTCACAGATTACCAACACCATATAAAACATTGTCTTTATAAATAGAATAACTGTTGTTCTTTATAATAACTTCAAATCATTCCATATCTAATATGAAAATAGAAATAATGTTTCTAATGATATTCGAAACAAAATAACAATTATTTAAATAAATGAACTTGCCCGAAGGCATTGCTAAACAATAAGTCCCTACAGCTATGCAACAATATTTGCTTCATTCCCCACTTGTAGGATAACCACATCATTGCTCAGCTTTCTACTTCTGACCAGTCCCTGCACAGTATTACATATGTGAGAACCACAGCCGGTATCCAATACCCAAGTAGAATTATGACTTTCAGAAAAATTAATTTTAATCATGAACAAACCTTAGTTGGAAGTCGAAGCTTCTCCAAGATTCTTCTCTGCTAGAAACTTCTTGTAGTTCCTCTTCAAGTGTCCAGACTCATTGCAATGGAAGCACATTCCTTTGCCAACTGGATCAGGTTTCTTTTGTTCCTTTTCTTTCCCCTTGGGCCTCTTCCTTTTATTTGAAGAATCCACCATCAAGACATGGTTCTTCTTGGATGGGAAGTGACCTTCTGCAGTTTTCAATATGTTAAGTAATTCAGGCAAGCTGACATCCAACTTATTCATGTGGAAATTAACAACAAACTGCGAGAAGGTCTCAGGGAGTGACTGCAAGACCAAGTCTTGAATCAACTCCCTATCCATAACGAACCCAAGCTGTCCAAGGCGTTCAATCAGATTGATCACCCTAAGGACATGAGTCTCGACGGTGGTGCCCTCGGTCATCTTAGTTCAGAAGAGCTCCTTAGATATCTCATATCTAGCAGTCCTATTTTGTTTACCATACAACTCCTTGAGGTGAAGTAACATAGTAGAAGTATCCATATTTTTGTGCTAACGCTGAAACTCGTTATTTATGGATGCGAGTATGATGCATTGAGCCACAGATGTTTCATCTTGCCACTTAACAATGGTGGCAATCTCTTCCTCAGAGGCTGATTCTGGAACAGTTCTCAGGACAGGTGAATTTAGGACATAAGAAATCTTTTTAGTAGTGAGAACTATTCTTAGATTTCTTAACCAGTCCGTATAATTCGGCCCGGTAAGTTTATTGGTATCAACTTATGCTACGCAGTGAAATAAGTTATTTTGACATTTTTAAAATTCTGTATGTGAAAAGAGAACTTTTTAGCGAACATTCATTTAATTAATTTAACATACCAAATTAAATTTAAGTATTCATTTTAAATTGGTATCTCCCACTATTTTCATCAAACTATAATACCCTCACTTATATAATTCGGCAATATCTAATTAAAGATTTACTAGTAAGATTAAGGATCCCATTTGAAATGTATATAGCCTTGTGGATAACACAACAAACGAAATATAAATAAATAGGTAGACAACTCTTGTCAATAAAATCAACTTGTAACTCCTTTTATTTTGCCTATTAAATCATAATGGTCAAGTGTGTGCATATCCGAACTAAAATAATTTAAGTTAAGTCTAGCATAGCACATCCATAAATTCTAAAAAGAAAAATATTTGTTCTTGTGAATAGCACAACAGAACAATATTGTTCAATTTTTTTGATAAGCATCAAATGTGATTAAATTAATATCTTAAATATGCAATACTCGCCTTGTAGATAGCACAACAAACTCATATTAAATATTTAATACTCTATTAATTTATAATGCTCGAAGGCAGTGTTCGATATTCCAAATATCATTTGAACGCTTCAGACTTAATATAATTTCTTTGAGGGGTTTGTTATTATTGTCTCATTTTGTTTAGCGCGCATGCACACACACACACACACACATTTATATATATATATATATATATATATATATATAATACGCATTATTTTATTAAACATGCGAAGCATGTTTGCATAAAATATAATATATATAATACTTAGTATGCACATAGAATACTATATTCTACCCGGATTGATAATGGAATTTTATTCTAGTTTGGGTCACTAGAGCGACAAAGTGAACCAAAAGGTCAAACCTAGGAGTGCAAGCATTAAAATTTAAACGTAACTACTACATTTAAACCTGGGCTCCATACAAACGGGTCTTCACGCGCTCCTTAGTCTCCAACTTCTTCAAGATAATTCTAACTATCTCTATTACATAAACTATTTAAATTACATAGAAACCTTGATCAGCAGTCAAGGGGAAGTATATAGGAGGGAGATAGAATTTACATCGAGAAAAAAATAGAGAAGACGAGGTACGCAGACCCCATTTAATAAAACTCATTCATTCATGCATTTAACTAAAATAAAATTCAATCACATTGGTCAATAGTCCATAATCAACCCCATTTATTATCATACATATCAACATATGTATCAATAAATAACCATTCATCTCATGAATAATACAACCATTCCATATATAGATCGATGTCATTTAATGGACAAAAGTTTTTCTAAATTTTATTTTCGAAACAAAATAAACTCTTTTATTTTAATCAAAAACAAATCCAAATTAAACTCCTTTAATTTTAGCAATTTGAAATCATATTTCAAATAAAATAAACATCTTTATTTTAAACTTTTATAAATTAAATAAACCATTTACTTAATTAATAAAAATCATAATTTCAGTTTCTGTCCAAGGGCTGGCGCAGCTGCGTCTAGAATGAACTGGGAAGCAGCGCAGCTGCGCTGTTCATCGCAGAATATGCAGAATTCAATTTTTGTCCCAAAAACTTGATCCAATCTTACATCAATTCATACATGGAATCAAAAAATTGATAATTAGCACAAAGTTAGGCTTTGATACCACTGTAGGGTTTGTATGTAACACATACATGCAATCAAATTACACAATAAAGGGCGGAAGTGTGAAATATAGGTTTTTCAAGTTTTTATATAAACCCATGCCATGATCATGCTTTGTGCTCAATTATCAATAACAAAAAGTAAGGATGAATCAGAATCATACCCTTGTAGCTTCTAGCTTCCACAAGTACGAGTTTTACTCCTTGCTTCTCCTTGATCTCCTTGAATATCCTGTAGTGGCTCCTTCCTTTGATCAACTTTAGCCATCCAAGTCTTTGGCCTCTAGAGGTAATCCACCAAGAAAGAGGAATTACTCAGGAAGATGGGTGGTTGGCTAAACTCTTTTTCTATTCTCTATAGAAAATATGTTGTACTCTCCAACTCTTGGAATCATGTATATGTTATATTTGATATAAGACACTCTTATATAGATATTAGGTTAACCCTACTAATCTAATTAGAATAGGGTTTCATTTATTAATGAATTAAACTCTTTTAATTAATTTGTCTTCTCAACATATTGGGATTAATTATTTAAACTCTTTAATTAATTTGCCTCCTAATCTCATTAGGAATGAGTGAGAGTACTTATATTAAATTAATTCCTAAAATCCTTTAGAATTAAAATAATAATAATATTAATAAGACTCCTCTTATTAATTTATATTTAATATTTCTAAAATATGAAATAATAAATATTAAGCTATTTAGTTTATTCTATCACCATAGATTAAATTAATTACACTTAATGCATTATTACGATTATGTCATTTTCTTCTTAAATAATTCTTCTTTCTTTTATGGTGTGACCCTTTAGGGTATCCATATTAAGCCGATTGTGAATAAATCAATTAGAACAATTCTAATCTTATTTAAATAAATAAATTAAACTAATAATGTATTTAAATAAATAACATTTATTTTACCATAGGGATAAGCCTCCCTAGCGATCAACGACTTTTCATATAATATAGATTTCAACATTAATCATAAAAGAACCTGTGAGTAAATAGTTACTGTACAATTCAATCCTTCCACCATACAATGTCCCAATTAAATATAAGACATGGATTTACTGTTAAGTCTTATTTAATTTAATTATATGTATTTCGATTAGAAAATGCACAACTCCATATAATACAAATTAGAAACTCCTTTCTAATTTCATTCCACCTTGGCCAAGGATTCCTTTGTTGTCATTTAACGAATCACGTAAAACATATCTCCTCTTTTACTAGAAGTGGTAGATTCTTTATTAATCATTCATTATCTCCATATGTAACTCATTATACCCAAGCATACCCTTTTATATACCCTAA
This sequence comes from Panax stipuleanatus, assembly GCA_020205555.1. Taxonomy (NCBI): domain Eukaryota; kingdom Viridiplantae; phylum Streptophyta; class Magnoliopsida; order Apiales; family Araliaceae; genus Panax; species Panax stipuleanatus. Next base: position 152,785,625 of record CM035124.1, on the reverse strand, counting down.
ATGGCCTTAAGGAATAAGTCAAAGTATAATTCATTACATATAAGATATTATGATGATCTCAAGTCCAAGGATCACTTGTACTACTATCGCATTAGGAATTCCTATTGACAGGCGAGTAAAACTTCATTAGGTATTCCATAGCGAGTCACGTTCAGTGAACTTATTCTCCAATAAGTACCTACATACTTGCTTTAGTGTCTCCACATAAATGATCATGAGATCAATCATCCTCATCCAATGAGGAAGCAACATATGTACCAATCTATCCGGATTTACTAATCCCCTTTTTAGTAATCCCACGATTGGGAACTATTTTAGTTTTAAGCTTTCTAAGAATTTAAATCTCATTAGAATGATCAACATCATGGTTCTAAAACCATTGCTTAAAACTATGGGTTATTTGCATATTATAAAAACAACACCATATAGATAATTAAATGCGTTTAATAAATATTTTTATTAATAAATAAATAAGATTGTTTACAAAGTATGTGTTTTATCATCATACATGATTGGCTTGTCTTCACACTACTATCAATCTCCCTCTTGTACTAAAGCCAATCGTCATGGTATCTCATACCTATCTTCTTTAAGTGACGATCAAACATCTGTTGTGTTAAAGCTTTAGTAAATTAATTTGCAATGTTTTCCTGAGAGTCCACACGCTCCAAGGTGACGTCTCTTCTTTCAATGATCTCCCTAATCAAGTGAAATCGCCGCAATACATGTTTGGATTTCTGATGAGACTTAGGTTCCTTAGCCTGTATAACTGCTCCGGTGTTGTCACAGTATACGGGGACTGCTTCTCCAATGTTAGGAACCACACCAAGTTCTGTTATAAACTTTTTCATCCAAATAGCTTCCTTTGCAGCTTCACTTACAGCTATATACTCTGCCACTGTCACTGAATCAGCAATTGTTTGCTGTTTGGAACTCTTCCAACTCATTGCGCCTCCGTTCAAGGTAAACACATACCTTGAAACGGATCATCTTGGTCCGTTTAAAAACTTGAGTCCGTAAAGCCCTCGAGTTTTAATTCAGACCCACCATAGACAAGAAATATATCCTTAGTCCTTCGTAAGTACTTTAGGATATTCTTCACTGCCTTTCAGTGTTTTTTTCCTGGATTCGACTGATATCGGCTCAGTTACACTAAGTGTATGAGCGACATCTGGTCTAGTACATATCATACCGTACATGATAGATCCTATTGCAGAAGCATAAGGGATCTTACTCATACGGTTTCTCTCCTCAGGTGTTTTTGGGGCCTGTATCTTGGAGGGATTTATTCCATGGCTCATCAGCATGAGACCTTTTTAGGAATCTTCCATGCTAAACCTCTTTAGCATCGTATCAATGTACGTTCTTTGGGATAAGCCAATGCATCCTTTTAGATATATCTCTATAGATCTTTATCCCCAAAATATAGGATGCTTCTCCCAAGTTCTTCATGGAGAAGTGTTTAGATAACCAGATTTTAATCGATTGAATCATAGGAATGTTATTACCTATCAGTAATATATCATCAACACATAATACAAGAAATGAAACTGCGCTCCGACTCTCCTTCTTGTACACATATGGTTCATCCTCATTTTTGATAAAATCAAACTCTTTGATTGTCTCATCAAAATAAATGTTCCATCTATGAGAAGCTTTTGCTTCAATCTATAAATGGATCGTTGCAGCTTACAGACTTTATTTGTTCCAACTTTTGAAACAAATCCCTCTGGCAGTGTCATATACACATCCTCCTCAAGTTTTCCATTGAGAAAGGTCGTTTTCACGTCCATTTGGCAGATCTTATAGTCGTTATAAGCTGCAATTGCAATCAAAATCCGAATGGACTTGAGCATAGCTATTGGTGAGAAGGTTTAATCACAGTCAACTCCTTGTCTTTGTTTGAAACCTTTTGCAACCAGTTGAGCTTTATAGGTCTCTACCTTACCGTCCGCCCAGTCTTTCTTTTAAAGTCCCATTTACACCCAATAGGCTTAATTCCTTAAGGTGGTGAAACCAAAGTACATACTTGGTTTTCATCCATGGAGTCCATTTCGGATTTAATTTCTTCAAGCCATTTCCCTAAGTCTTTATTACTCATAGCCTATTCGTAATTTAATAGATCATCATCATTCATGACGTGTACCTCATCATCATCCTCTATAACGAATGCATACCTATCAGGTATCTTCGGTACTCTTCCAGATTTACGAATAGGGTGTGGTACAGTAGGTTCTTCCACTTGGTCAGGTACCTGACTTTGATCCGTAGTAATTTGTGGTTCATAAACTTCTTCAAGATATATCTTACTCCAACTGACCCCTTCATGGATAAACTCCTTTTCCAAGAAGGCAGCATATTTTGTACAAACACATTTTGATCAGTTGGATGATAGAAATAATACCCTATGGTTTCATAGGGTATCCCATAAATCTACACTTATCGGATTTAGTCTGTAGCTTATCATTTTCAAACTTTTTGACATAAGGCAGACAACCCCAAGTCTTAACATGCTTAAGATTTGGGGTCCTCCCTTTTCACATTTCATATGGAGTTTTTGGGGCTGATTTGGTAGGTACCTTGTTAAGCAGGTATGCAGCCGTTTCTAGGGCATAACCCCAGAAAGAAATTGGAAGATCGATAAAACACATCATGGATCAAACCATGTCCAATAATGTTCGATTTCTCCTTTCAGATACTCCATTTAACTGTGGTGTACTTGGTGGAGTCCATTGTGAGATTATACCATTATCTTTGAGACAATTGAGAAACTCACCGCTTAAGTATTCTCCACCTCGATCTGATCAAAGAATTATAATATACTTACCCGTTTGTTTGTCTACTTCACTTCTGAACTCTTTGAACTTTTCAAATGATTCTAATTTGTATTTCATTAAATACACATATCCAAACCTTGAGTGATCATCAGTGAAAGTAATAAAATAAGAATACCCACCCCATGCATTCGTTGTCATAAGTCCACAAAAGTCTGTGTGAACCAACGCAAACAACTCTGCAACTTTTTCTCCTTTTCCACTAAAGGGAGATTTAGTCATTTTACCCATGAGACAAGATTCACAAGTTGGATATAATTCAAAATTAGATAGCTCTAAGAGTCCATAATTATGCAACTTGGATAATCTTGTTTCATTGATATGACCGAGTCTACAGTGCCACATATTAGTATAATTAACATCATCTCTTTTCCTTTTCTTAGTTTGTTCTATTTGAAGTATGTTTTCATGCAAGTCAAGTATATACAGTCCATTTCACAGATTACCAACACCATATAAAACCTTGTCTTTATAAATAGAACAACTGTTGTTCTTTATAATAACGTCAAATCCTTCCCTATCTAATACGAAAATAGAAAAAAAGGTTTCTAATGATATTCGAAACAAAACAACAATTATTTAAATAAATGGACTTGCCCGAAGGCATTGCTAAACAATAAGTCCATACAGCTAATGCAGCAACCTTTACTTCATTCCCCACTCGTAGGATGACCTCATCATTGCTCAGCTTTCTACTTCTAACTAGTCCTTACACAGTATTACATATGTGAGAACCACAGTCAGTATCCAATACCCAAGTAGAATTATGACTTTCAGAAAAATTAATTTCAATCATGAACAAACCTTTATTGGAAGTCAAAGCTTCTCCAAGCTTCTTCTCTGCTAAAAACTTCTTGTAGTTCCTCTTCTAGTGTCCCGGCTCATTGCAATGGAAACACATTCCTTTTTCAGCTGGATCAAGTTTCTTTTGTTCCTTTTCTTTCCCTTTTCTCTTAGCCTTCTTAGATATCTTCTTTTCAGAAGACACCTTGGGCCTCTTCCTTTTATTTGAAGAATCCACCACTAAGACATGGTTCTTCTTGGATGGGAAGTGACCTTCTGCAGTTTTTAACATGTTAAGTAATTCAGGCAAGCTGACATCCAACTTATTCATGTGGAAATTAACAACGAACTGCGAGAAGGTCTCAGGGAGTGACTGCAAGACCAAGTCTTGACTCAACTTCCCATCCATGACGAACCCAAGCTGTCCAAGGAGTTCAATCAGATTGATCACCCTAAGGAAATGAGTCTCGACGGCGGTGCCCTAGGTCATCCGAGATCGGAAGAGCTCCTTAGATATCTCATATCTAGCAGTCCTACTTTGTTCATTATACAACTCCTTAAGGTGAAGCAACATAGTAGGAGCATCCATGTTTTCGTGTTAACGCTGAAGCTCGATATTCATAGATGCGAGTATGATGCATTGAGCCCCAGATGCATCATCTTGCCACTTAACAATGGTGACAATCTCTTCCTCAGAGGCTGATTCTGGAACAGTTCTCAGGACAGGTGAATTTAGGACATAAGAAATCTTTTCAGCAGTGAGAACTATTCTCAGATTTCTTAACCAGTCCATATAATTCGGCCCCGGTAAGTTTATTAACATCAAATATGCTACGCAGTGAAATAAGTGATTTTGACATTTTTAAAATTCTGCATGTGAAAAGACAATATTTTAGCAAACATTCATTTAATTAATTCAACATACCAAAATAAATTTAGGTCTATATTTTAAATTGGTATCTCCCACTATTTTCATCAAACTATAATACCATCACTTATATAGTTCGGCAATATCTAATTAAAGATTTACTAGTGAGATTAAGGATCCCATTTGAAATGTATATAGCCTTGTGGATAGCACAACAAAAGATATATAAATAAATAGGTAGACAACTCTTGTCAATTACATCAACATGTAACTCCTTTTATTTTGCCTTTTAAATCATAATGGTCAAATGTGCGCACATCCGAACTAAAATGATTTAAGTTAAGTCTAGCCTAGCACTTACATAAATTCAAAAAAGAAAAATACTTGTTATTGTGGATAGCACAACAAAATAATATTGTTCAATTTTCGTGATAAGTATCAAATGTGATTAAATTAATATCTTAAATACGCAATACTCACCTTGTGGATAGCACAACAAGCTCATATTAAATATATAATACTCTAATAATTACTCATGCTAGAAGGCAACGTTCGATATTCCAAATATCATTTGAACGCTTCGGACTTATTATAATTTCTTTAATGGGTTTGTTATTATTGTCTCATCTTGTTTAGCACGCATGCACACACACACACACACATGTATATATATATATATATATATATATATATATATATAATACGCATCATTTTATTAAACATGAGAAGCATGTTTGCATAAAATATAATATATATAATATTTAGTATGCACATATAGAATACTATATTCTACTTGGATTGATTATGGACTTTTATTCTAATTTGGTTCACTAGAGCCACCAATTGAACCAAAAGGTCAAACCTAGGAGTGCAAGAATTAAAATTTAAACGTAACTATTACATTTAAACTTGGGCTCCATACAAACGGGTCTTCACACGCTCTTTAGTCTCTAATTTTTTCAAGATAATTCTAACTATCTCTATTACATAAACTATTTAAATAAATAGAAACCTTGATCAGCAGTCAAAGGAAAGTATATAGGAGGGAGATAGAATTTACATCGAGAAAAAACTAGAGAAGACGAGGTACGCAGACCCCATTTAATAAAACTCATTCATTCATGCATTCAATTAAAATAAAATCCAATCACATTGGTCAATAGTCCATAATCAACCCCATTTATTATCATACACATCAACATATGCATCAATAAATAACCATTCATCTCATGAATAATGCAACCATTCCATATATAGATCGAATGTCATTTAATGGACAACAGTTTTACTAAATTTTATTTTTGACACAAATTAAACTCTTTTATTTTAATCAAAAACAAATCCAAATTAAACTCCTTTAATTTTAGCAATCTGAAATCATATTTCAGGTAAAATAAATATCTTTATTTTAAATTTTTATAAATTAAATAAACCATTTACTTAATTAATAAAAATTAGAATTTTAGTTTTTGTCCAGGGTCTGGCCCAGCTGCACCCATAATGAACTGGGAAGCGGCGCAGCTGCGTTGTTCTTCGTAGAATCTGCAGAATTTGATTTTTGTCCAAAAAATTCTATCCAATCTTACATCAATTCATACATGGAATCAAAAAATTGTTAATTTGCACAAAGTTAGGCTTTGATACCACTGTTGGGTTTGTATGTAACACATACATGCAATCAAATTACACAATTAAAGGGCGGAAGCGTGAAACATTGGTTTTTAAAATTTTTATACAAACCCATGCCATGATCATGCTTTGTGCTCAATTATCAATAACTAAAAAGTAAGGATGAATCAGAATCATACCCTTGTAGGTTCTAGCTTCCACAGGTACGAGTTCTACTCCTTGCTTCTCCTTGATCTCCTTGAATATCCTGTAGTGGCTCCTTCCTTTGATCAACGTTGGCCACCCAAGTATTTGGCCTCTAGAGGTGATCCACCAAGGAAGAGGAATTACTCAGGAAGATGGGTGGTTGGCTAAACTCTTTTTTTATTCTCTGTAGAAAATATGTTGTACTCTCCAACTCTTGGAATCACGTATATGTTATATCTGACATAAGACACTCTTATATAGATATTAGGTTAACCCTACTAATCTAATTAGAATAGGGTTTTATTTATTAATTAATTAAACTCTTTAATTAATTTGCCTCCTAATCTCATTAGGAATGAGTGAGAGTACTTATATTAAATTAATTCCTAAACTTCTTCAGAATTAAAATAATAATAATATTAATAAGACTCCTCTTATTAATTTATATTCAATATTTCTAAAATATTAAATAATAAACATTAAGTTATTTAATTTATTCTATCACCATAGATTAAATTAATTACACTTAATACATTATTACGATTATGTCATTATCTTCTTAAATAATTATTCTTCCTTTTATGGTGTGACCCTTTAGGTTCTCCATATTAAACCGGTTGTGAATAAATCAATTAGAACAATTCTAATAATATTTAAATAAATAAATTAAACTAATAATCTATTTAAATAAATAACATTTATTCTACAATAGGGATAAGCCTCCCTAGCGATCAACGACTTTCCAGATAATATAGATTTCAACATTAATTATAAAAGAACCTGTGAGTAAATAGTTATTGTACAATTCAATCCTTCCACCATACAATGTCCTAATTAAATATAAGACATGGATTTACTGTTAAGTCTTATTTTATTTAATTATATGTATTTCGATTAAAAAATGCACAACTCCATATAATACAAATTAGAAACTCCTTTCTAATTTCATTCCACCTTGGCCAAGGATTCTTGGGTTGTCATTTAACGAATCACATAGGACATATCTCCTCTTTTACTAGAAGTGGTAGATTCTTTATTGATCATTCATTATCTCCATATGTAACTCATTATACCCAATCATACCCTTTCATATACCCTAAAGGGCCTTAAGGAATAAGTCAAAGTATAATTCATTATATACAAGATACCATGATGATCTCAAGTCCAAGGATCACTTGTACTACTACCATATTAGGAATTCCTATTGACAGGCGAGTAAAACTTCATTAGGTATTTCATAGCGAATCACGTTCAGTGAACTTATTCTCCAATAAGCACTGACATACTTGCTTTAGTGTCTCCACACAAATGATCATGAGATCAATCATCTTCATCCAATGAGCAAGTAACATATGTACCAATCTATCCAGATTTACTAATCCCCTTTTTAGTAATCCCACGATTGAGAACTATTTTAGTTTTAAGCTTTCTAAGAATTTAAATCTTATTAGCATGATCAACATCATGATTCTAAAAGCATTGCTTAAAACTATGAGTTATTTACATATTATTAAAACAGCACCATGTAGATAATTAAATACTTTAATAAATATTTTTATTAATAAATAAATAAGATTGTTTACAAAGTATGTGTTTTATCATCATACATGATTGGTTTGTCTGCACAATACTATCATGACAGGCATTCCCTTCCTTGCTGATAGGTTCACCAATGAAGCTAATGTAGCCACTACAAGAAACAGGCCTATCAACGACCAATATTATCTACGACCGCCATATTCGATCGCTAATATCAGACTTAACGATCGATATCAGAAACGGTTATGCAAAGTTGTCGCTATTTGGAATTAGCGACCACCGTACGGTCGCTAACCAGTCGCCGAGTTGAGTTTTCGCCTTTAATTTTGGCGCCTGAGTTGGCGGGGGAAATTAATTCAAGTCTGCGGCCGCATCCGGTCGCAGATAGTGGTCGCAGAACGGTTTGACTTCCTCAGAAGTTTGACCGGATTCTTTTTAAATACGATCAGCTCGGTCTTCTGCAGAAGACACGAACAAAAGATAAAAAGGGAGGGAGGAGGGGAAGAAGAAGAAGAAGTTGCCGCCCGGCCGCCCGGCGAAGCCGCTTGTCGTACGCCGGCCGCCGTCTGCCGCCGCCGTCCGTACCATTCAATCTCTCTCTTTCATTTATATATATTTTCAATTTGGATTTGATTTGAAATTATATATATTGCATACTATGTGTTTATATGTATTTGCTTTGGCTATTTAGTTTGAATATGGGTTAGATTTCAATATATGTGATATTTAGTTTTAATTTGGCTTTAATTTGTGCAATTTGAGTGCATGCATGTTCATAATATGATATTGAGGCTTCTGTTAGTTTATTATTATATAATATTAATTACTAAAATATATAAATTAAATATTTATCTACATTAAATTAAATATAATAACATATAAATATAATAAAATAACAAAAAATAATACAAACAAAGTAAAGAAAATAAAATAAAAATTCACTACTAAAATCAACTGAGTAGCATTTACTTAATTTTCACTATTAAATTTATAACTATTTAGTTTGAATTAGTATTAATATTACTTTGTTAATATTACTTAGTGTAGACACTCGAAATTTTTCTTGCCCCAATATTAACACGGTAGGAGGGCAAAACCGTCAATCAATTCAAATTCGGCCACCAGTGCCGGTCCTTCAATTCAAATATGGCCGCCAATGCCGGTCCTTTAACTCAAAATCGGCCGCCAATGCCAGTCCTTAGACCTAAGTCCGATCCCCCAATATCGGTAACCTAAATTCGATCCCCAATATCGGTACTTCAGCCAAATCCTGATCCCCAATATCGATAATTCATCCAAATTTGATCGCCAATATCGGTACTTAATCTTGCTCTGATAGGTAATTGGACCTGTCAATCTAGCTCCGATAGTCAATCGGACCGTCTATCCAGTTCCAATAGTCAATCGGACCGTCCATCCAGTTCCGATCGACAATCAGATCGTCAGATCAATCTTGAGCTCAATATTGGAGCACCAGATCAATCCTGATCTCCAATCAAGCCATTAGTTCAAACCCCGATCTCAATATCGAGCCTTCAAATCAGCCCCGTTAGCAACCCGGGAGATACCAATTAACCTCGATCTTCACATCTGGTGGTCAAGTTATCCCCGGTCTCGACCCGGGGGGTACAGTTCAACCTGGACATCAACCCAAGACATGTCAATTCATCCCCGATCTCAGCTCGGGAAGTACAGTTCAGCCCTAAAGACAACCCTAGGAAGCCAGATCCATCAACTGTCGTGCCGACACCACAGGCAACCCCGGAAGGGGAAAAAGGGTCATTTTATTCTACTCTCAACCAATTCGGTCAAACTCGAGCTGAATTGATGCCATCGAAGTCAGAATGAACCACAATAACGATCCCGAGTGCCAACAGCGCAAGACAGCTCAATGGACAAATTACGGAGAATCAAAGACCTAGTTACGAACACGTCTTCTCGGACTCGAAAAATATTTTATCCCATGTCATTGTGACACTCTCGGCGAGGGCTTTCCGAAAAGTTATCGCACTCCTCAAACGGACGCTCCGATCAAAAGTTTGAAAGTTCTGACTTCAACTGCCCGTTGACCAAAGTGCACGTACTTCAAGACGACCTCTACCTGCGACAACCGCAGGTAGAGCTAAGGCTCCCTGGAGTATAAATAAACGTGAACCCCCTTTCATTTTTAGAATTCAAAAACGCAACAAAGCTCTGCCTGTCTGATTTTTCGACTTTTACATCTCTTCCAAACCCAAATATTTTTACTCCAACACGTAGACAAACCCATATACTACCACATATCAAAAAACCACCGGTAGATTTGGACGTTTAAAGCCTACGATTTGGCAAAAAGCCCGTATCGCAGTCCATTGTAAGTATTTTTATGATCAGAAAGTCAATACTACTTTACATTGTTTTCCAGTTACACATGAAGTTTCATCTTCTAAATATGCCCGAAACTTAGTTCCGTGGCCCTTTTTGTCAAAATTTGGTACATTTCTGTACATAAACACAATTTTTTACATTTCTACAACTCGAATTGACCATCCGTCAGCTCCAACAGCTTCAATGCACTAGCACACACATTTTTGGCAACTCCACCGCATTGGGTTGTCTTCCCAGTCCGGGTTTGGCCCTTTTTTTGTATATATCTAACTGTAAATGTACTAATATTTCAATTCTGTCAAGCCCGGATGTCAAATCCATGGTAGTTTATCACTTTTATATATATTTACACATATATAAGCGAATTTCACCATCACTAGTACTCATATTAGTCCTGGTTGACTACATTTCTGTCAATATATATATATATATATATATATTTATATTTTCTGTCACAGCCTTTATTAATTCGTGGCTATTTACAGCTTTTATATATATATATATATATATATATATATATATATATTTCAATTCCAGTCCGAGCTTGCGAGTGAAAACCCATCGCCCTTTTACAGCTTATATATATATATATATAATTATATAATTATATATATAGATTATATATATATATATATATATATATATATATATTTCTTTACTCAATTTATTCAACTGCTGCATTTAACATTCATTTGTATATGAATATGCACTGACATATCTGCGGGAGGACTAGATTTATCCTAATCTCGCCAATTCTAGGTTTCAACGGTTCAAACAGGTCCCGATAGAACCTGGAAGCAATAATGGTTGGGATTTCTTTAAATCTAGTTATTTTTATAGTTTTAGCTTTGAAAGCAAACTCGCGTCCCTTAGATCTCTATCTAGTGGGAACGAGACGCTTTGGCCATTCGCAGCCAGGATTTATTGATGAATTCTTGGTTCCATTGTGACGTGATGATGCATATATGTCCATTTTTGTGCAAATTTGAACTGTGCAGGTTTATTGGCTACTCATATGTGAGCCTAGGAATCGTGGGATTCACGATCAAATAGATCGGGATTTGATTCCCACGATGGACAAACTCCAGTTTACGGATGTACCCTGCCAATTTTTCTGTAGAATGTACATACACATACGTTAAAATGGTTATCCGGATTTAAGGTCTCAATATAATAAAAAAAATATCAATTGTCGTGTCAGCGTCCCTCCGATGGTTTTCATACCCATGAGGAGACCGACACTAGTATATTTATGTGGTCGAGGATGCTTCGCAGCCCAAAAAATCACCATTTGCTTGCAGCCTTAAGGCTATAAAAGATAAAATTTGAAAGTATCAAAAGGCTTCAATTCCTATGTCAGCGTAGGGGTTTGATAAACAGCTTTCAAAACATCACTATTAATTCAATTTCAAAGATTTTTCAAATCTAATCAAAATGTTTTTGCAAATCAAATCAAAGACAGATTTTCAAAATCAAATCAAACCCTTCGTATATAGGTTCAATGTAGCAAACCATTACTTTCAATCAATCAATCAATAGGCCCAATTTTTAAACAGCATTCACTCACGCATTCACAATTTTAAGGGAAATATTGAAAATATGTGGTACCGTGTTTACACGAGAGTCGTGGGGTGCCTAACACCTTCCCCACACTTAACCAAGCCCCTGAACTCAAAACTCTGGTTTCAAAGATCAAGTTTCGACAGTTTCCACTAATTGGGCCTCTTTTCAAATCAAACTCGGTTGAGTTGGTACAACCATTTTCAAATCTACCAACTGGCGACTCTGTTAAAACATTCAAATCGTCGACATAAATACATGTTGGCCTCTTTCCTAAAAAACCCTTCAAAATCTTTTTCCTAAATAAAAAAAATAAGGGTAGAGAGAACTTAGGAAGATCGATTGAAGGAAACCCGGGTTACGAACCGACCCGCGGGATGCTTAAATTTTCCAACGTCGACAAGTGGCGAATCTGCTGGGGACAGTAGAGGGCTTAGGCCACTTTCTAATCTCTTTAAACATTTCCCTTTCAAAAATATGGAATGCGTGAAATCCTGCGTCTCCGCAGTCAATGGATGAGTGAATGCTGCGTCTTTACATTGAATGAATGTGAATAAATGCTTTCCTGCTTTAGTGCTTCACACCAATATTAGTGCTTCGCATGAACTGTCATTGCATGCACAAATGGTAAGGCACGATGTATGAGAATGTATGTTGTGTGTCCCTCTCACACGGAGGATAACCCGGTCGATGTTAAGTAATGACTCTAAGGACGATTAAGTCTCTGGGGGTGCCTCATGAAAATACACCACTCAGATTCGCTCCAGTTGAATGATCAGATTAACTTCCCTTCTAGTACATTGCGATGATCTAGGAGCCTTCATGCCAAAACAAATATTGTAAGAGCAACCTCAGATAGGTCAGCCTCTGATTAACCAAATTCGGAGGGAAGCTTCTTCATACCTTCCTCTTTTAATTCCATGTCAAGTCTCCAATTACTGAGGAGCACAATGTAAATATCAATAATGAAAGATTTACTTTCCCTGTCAAATACATGTCATCCTACCATCAAAACAACTAACCTTGGTTTTGCAGGATAAACACTAAAAAACACATCATGCTTCCAATCCTTACCTACCTCAGGAAATTGACACGCCTATATTTTGTTGTAGGTGTAAAAATTGGTCCTGTCACCAGATCTAAATTTAAGAAAGCACTCAGTCCATCTACAGACATGGCTTCAAGTGCTTCACCAGAATTCACCCCTGTCTCTAGGGAAGAATTCGAAGGACTGAAAAATCAGATAGCCGAGCTAGCCGATTTTCTGCGAGAGCAAAGTAAAGCCTTTAAAGAGAAACAATCTCAAGCTCATCTAGAACTAGGAGCATCTGGTAGCGGTGCTGGCTGTCAAGATACAAACAAGGTCGAAACTCAGATTCCTGGACCACAAAACTAGGACACCATCAACAAGACTCCTGAGATCACCCCCCTCGTCAAAGAGCAGGAAGCTGGTGACATTCTCAAGAAAATGCAACACACTTCGATCTATCAAAGGAATTGGAGCATTCGGCAGTGTCAATTACGATGACTTTTGTATATACCCCGAGGCTCGTTATCCTAAAAAATTTCAAGTCCCTGATTTCGAGAAATATGAAGGAATGGGGGATCCTTACACACCTAAAAGTCTTCATCGGAGATCTCAGATCCTATGATGAGGATGAGAAGCTTCGAATGAAACTATTTCAGAAGAGTCTAACCGGAGAAGCCAGAGCTTGGTATGCCCGTTTGGACAACTCCAAAATTCATAGTTGGGAAGAACTGACCCATGCCTTCCTCAGCTAGTATAGTTTTCAATCACAGTTGGCTCCCGACAGATATCAAATAAACAAAATCAAGAAAAAGAACACTGAATCATTCAGAGAATATGCCCAGTAATGGAGACGGGTAGCAGCACAAGTTACCCCAGCCATAACTGAATCTGAAATAGTTATGACCTTCATCGATATCCAAGAAGAGCCTTATTATGAGAGGGTCCTAGCAGGAACAGGAAAACCATTCTCTGAAATGATCAAGCATGGCGAGATGGTAGAAATGCGGCTCAAATCCGGGAAGATAAAAGATCTAACCGCCCTCGAAGCTGTCGCCGAACATATCTAATCCAAAAATTACGAGAGTAATCCCCAGAGGGTACATAAAGAGAAAGACGAAGAAGTCTCCTTGGTCTTATAAGGACAAAATTCAAGGGGCGAATCAAACCACATAGCTGTTCAAAGGAGGAACTGTACCCCTTTCCAAGCTTCAGCTTAGCCTGCAAACCCTTAATTCCAGAAAAACATGGAAGTTAGGCGTCGAAGAAATTTCACCCCACTAGGGGATTCCCTCGAGAATGTGTTCAAACTTCTGATAGCTCAGAAGAAGATTGTTCAACTTCTTCCATTAACCAACACTAACGGAAGGAAATTCGACCCTAACAAAAATGTTCTTATCATTCTGGATCTCTAAGCCATGACACCCAAGACTGTTGGCCTCTCAAGCACAAAATTCAAGACTTGATTGACAGCAGGGAAATTTTGGTAACAAAGCCTGACCAACCCCATGTCCAAGACAATCCTCTCCCACAACACAAAGAGGAAAATGTCAACATGATCAGTACCTCAAATGGAGAAGGATCTATGTACCTCTGCTACATTGGGGAACCAAGTCAATCCAATCTCAACAGCCCAGAGAGTTGGGAAACTTTTGAGAAGCGATTCCTGATGGGGCAAGATATCAAGTCTCTCAAGGAACAAATCGAGCAGTTGGCTGAACTGGTCGTCTACCAGCATCAACTTACCAGGAAGTTGCTGAAGCAAATTTATCAATCCATTGGCGGTCATTCTCCTCCGGCGAAAGTAAATTCCATCCTCAATAGGGATCATTGCCAATTGCACGAATAACCAATGGTCAAAAATGAGTATACCCGAGAAGGTAGAAAATTCTTATTTCAAATGAGCTTCACCAATCTGAATCAATCAATGGAAGAAATCCTCCAAATAATGATCAGCGAGGGGATGGTTGCAGATCTATTACCCCCATTAAACCCTCAATCCAGAAAATTCAAACCTGACCAAATATGTCAGTACCATTCCAACTCTCCCGGCCATGATACAGAAGAATGCTGGGCACTTCGTTATCTAATTCAAGACCTGATTGAGAAAGGTGACCTAATCAGAGGAGATCAAATCCTCAACATTTCACATAAAAATAGCCTCTGGATCCCCAATGCATGGTACCAGGACACAGTGGCTGTCGTATCTTATGATAAGGAATCAATCCTCACACCCCTGGTACTGACAGGGAAAGGGGTCCAAGAAGTCCAAAATCCTGTGAAGGTGGCGGCACCTCAGCCTCTAATCTTTCCCTTCAGACCTTAGTATCCAATCAGCAGTCTGAAGAAGGTCCCATTGAACTACGGGGACATTAAAAGCTCTACTTCAAACAACATTTCCATCCTGTCAAAGGATAATCCATTGTACCTGCATCAGCGGGTGATTACACTAGTTACCAAAGCAAAAGAAAAGGTGGCTGAAGAAAAGATTAGAGAGTTCCTCAATAAAATGGGACACAATGAAATCAAGATAGTGCAAAGCTTGAAGGACTCACCCAACCAAGTGTCTATCCTCGACCTAGTCTTATCATCAGAAGACCATCGTAACATTCTAGTGAAGGTACTAGAAGAAGCCCATCTGCCACACACGGTAGACATAGAGAAATTCTATCACGTGATAGAACACATCTTCAACAACTATGTGATTTCCTTCAAAGACGATGATATCCCGGCAGAGGGAAGGGGCCACCACAAGTCCCTACATATAGCCATAACGTCCTCCAAATACGTGATCGGAGGAGTGCTTATTGATGGACGATCTTCCCTTAACATTTGTCCATATGACACATTGGAAAGAATGAAGATCAATTCAAATCAGATCAAAGCCAGTCATGTGGTCATCAGGGCTTTCGATGGATCTCGCCGCCAGGCTATGGGGGAAATCGAGCTTCCTCTAGAAATTGGTCCACACACCTTCTACGTATCCTTCTAGGTGCTCAACATCGCCACTGGATATAATTTGCTGCTGGGCAGACCATGGATCCACATGGCAGGGGCAGTGCCATCCACCCTCCATCAGCAACTCAAGTACATCATTAACGGCAGCCTCATCACGGTCAATGCCGAACCAGAATACCCTACCTACATACATAGGGACATGCCAGTGATTAGCCTGGACGCGGGGATTGAACCTGTAAGTTTTTAAGCTCTCAAGGTGAGCGATACTCAATATCTACCAATCGGGGCACCAGCCCTCAAGCCTAAAGTCTCCACTGAAGTAATGACCGTAGGCCAAGAAATGTTATCTTCGGGTTTCCAACCTGGAGAAGGGTTGGGAAAAGATAAGCAAGGTATCAAGATGCCAGTCCAAATCCCAAGTCAGATGGGAAGAGTAGGATTGGGATATTCATCCGGGTCAAGCCACCGAAATCCACACAAACATCCCAAGGCTCATGCCTCCACGATTCTGCTCCCAAACCTCATAAATGTTGGATGGGTGAAACCTATGAGAAAAGTCCCGACTGCGGTATCAGCCATACTATTTCCTCCAATCATACCTGTCCATGAAAGAAAAGCCCTCAAGCCTGAGGCAAACAGCGAAAAGGGAAAAGAAAAGATCCTGTACGAAGAACGAGACCCATTCGATAACATGAGAGTAATTCTCAACTACAAGGGTATGAATGACGAACTCCCCAACAGTGACGACAACTATGTCCAAATTCCTCACATTAAGAAGAGGAACAATCCACAGAAAATCCTTAGCCTTATTCTCAAGAATGTATCAGTCATCATCCAGGACGAGGTGGACAAACACAATTCCTCGATTCTCCCAATTCATGAGAATCTGACACTGGACAACTGGAACAGTGTCCCTTGCCTAAGTCGAAAAAGGTAAAGGGGCAGAGAGTACATCTGCCCTTAATCATACTTTCATTTACTTCTTACTTTTGATTGCACAGCTGGAGCAGTAACTTTTGTCATGCTTTGCAAATGCCATGTGTATTTAAGCAGTTGTATATATTAATGAAAGTATTTTTGTTTTCAGGACCCAAGCATTGGAGGTGTGTGTCTCTACTGATGAGATGCCAACCTGTCAAGATGACTCCGACTTGGATGTAGAATTGAACTTTGATTCGAATGGGTCGAAGACAAACCCAAACCAAACCTCGACCAACCCCTCACCATCAACATAGGAACCTTCAAAAACATTAAAGAAATCCAAATAGGTTCAGACCTCACACCAAATCAAAAAGCCGACCTGATCGAACTCCTAACACAGTACCAGGAAATGTTTGCATGGTCACATAAAGACATGATCGGTCTATCCACAGATATTGTCATCCATCAAATGCCCATCAAAGAAGGGTTCAAACCAGTCAAACAAAAACTCAGGCGATTAAAACCTGAGTGGAGTCTTAAAGTCAAAGAAGAAGTCGTTAAGCAATTCAAAGCCTGGATCTTTATGTTATTAACCTACCCCGAATGGCTATCAAGCATAGTCCCCATACCTAAACCGGGAGGGAAGGTACGAGTATGTGTGGATTACCGAGATTTAAACAAAGCCTGCCTCAAGGACAACTTCCCAGTACCTTTCATCCACTTTCTAATAGATAATACTGCGCAGTATGGTATGTATTCCTTAGTGGATTGCTTTGCTGGTTACCATCAAATCATGGTTGTTGAGGAAGGCCAGGGGAAAATAGCCTTTATCACTCCCTGGGGAACTTTCTGCTACCGATGACTATACAATTCAATCCTTCCACCATACAATGTCCCAATTAAATATAAGACATGAATTTACTGTCAAGTCTTATTTTATTTAATTATATGTATTTCGATTAGAAAATGCACAACTCCAAATAATGTAAATTAGAAACCTCTTTCTAATTTCTATCCACCTTGGCCAAGGATTCCTGGGTTGTCATTTAACGAATCACATAGGACATATCTCCTCTTTTACTAGATATGGTAGATTCTTTATTGATCATTCATTATCTACATATGTAACTCATTATACCCAAGCATACCCTATATATGCCTTAAAAGGTCTTAAGAATAAGTCAAAGTATAATTTGTTACATACAAGATACTATGATGATCTAAAGTCCAAGGATCACTTGTACTACTTTCACATTAGGAATTCCTATTGACAGGTGAGTAAAACTCCATTCGGTATTCCATAGCGAGTCATGTTCAGTGAACTTATTCTCCAATAAGCACCTACATACTTGCTTTAGTGTCTCCACACAAATGATCATGAGATCAATCATCCTCATCCAATGAGCAAGCAACATGTGTACCAATCTATCCGGATTTACTAATCCCCTTTTTAGTAATCCCACGATTAGGAACTATTTTAGTTTTAAAGCTTTCTAAGAATTTAGATCTCATTAGCATGATCAACATCATGATTCTAAAAGCATTGCTTAAAACTATGGGTTATTTACATATTATAAAAACAGCACCATATAGATAATTAAATACCTTTAATAAATGAATATTTTATTAATAAATAAATAAGATTGTTTACAAAGTATGTGCTTTATCATCATACATGATTGGCTTGTATGCACACTACTATCATTTTACCCCTCCCGAGGTTGCCTCCTGTACTGGCACGGTCTTCGACTGTCTTGTAGGGGTTGTTCCCCGAGGTTTGGCTCCCAGCCAATTCTGTTTGTCCTCAGGGTCGTCCTGGAGGCTGAATTGGTCCTACCAAGGTTGACTCCGGGGATTATGTGATGCTTCGGGTTTGTCTCTAAAGGTTGAATTAGCTTCCGAAGATTATCTCTAGGGCTGAACTGGATCTCTCGGTTGTGACTGGGGCTTAATTGTACCTCCCGAGTTGTGACCAGGGCTAAATTGATATCCCGGTATTAAGACCAGGGTTAACCTGATGTCCTTGTATTGAGATCGGGGTTGACCTGACATCCTGGGATTGCGACCGGGGTTGACCTGATGGCCCGGTATTGAGACCGAGGTTGACCTGACGTCCTGGGATTGCGACCGGGATTGACCTGATGACCCGGTATTGAGACTAGGGTTGACCTGATGGTCTGGTATTGAGACCGGGGTTGACCTGACTGCCTGGTATTGAGACCGGGGATGACTTGTGGTCCAGGTATTGAGACCGGGGTTGACTTGACTGTCCGGTATTGAGACCGAGGATGACCGACGGCCCGGTATTGAGACCGGGCCCGGTATTAAAACCGGGGGTTGACTTGATGGCCCGGTATTGAGAATGGTGCTGAGTTGACATCCTGTTATTAAGACCGGGGTTTATCTGACATCTCTGTATTGAGACCGGGGCTGAGTTAACATCCCGGTATTGATACCGGGGCTGAGTTGACATCCTGGTACTGAGACCGAGGCTGAAATGACGATTTTTCGGGAAAAAGCACCTTTACCCCATTATGGTCGTCGTATTTTAAGCAATTAGCGACTGTACTTTTTAAATATTCAATTGGCCCATTGCGCTTTTTTAAAATGTACCATCAAGCCATTCCGTCCAATTTTCGTCACAGACGTTAACAAATCAGTCGACTTTTCCTACGTGGCTTTTTAGAAGAAAAAAAATATTACGTGTATTTGCGCTGGCTGAGCGGGAGCAACTAGCTTATAAAGAAATGAAAAAAAAATCATTATTTTCTTATGTAGTAACACGAAAAAAAATAAAAATAATAAAAACATTAATTATGTGACAAAAAAAATTAAACTAATAATAAAATCAAAAAAAATTAATTCATTTTCTTTATAATTTGTTCTTTTCCAACAAAAAAATAAAATCATTAATTATGTGGCGAATAAATATTTAAAATCATTTTTTTATAATTTTTTCTTTTCCAACAAAATAAAATCATTAATTATGTGGTAAAAAAATAATTAAAATAATAATAAAATTAAAATAAATATTTTAATTCATTTTCTTTATAATTTGTTATTTTCCAACAAAAAAATAAACTCATTAATTATGTGGCAAAAAAATAATTAAAATAAATATTTTAATTCATTTTCTTTATAGTTTTTTTTTCAATAAAAATAAAATAAAATAAAATCATTAATTATATGATAAAAAATAATTATAATAATAAAATAAAAAATTTGATACAATTAGCAAAAATTAGTTAAACAAATGACATAAAAATTAAAATTAATTATACAATTAACTTAAATAAATTACACAAGTAATATAATTAAGAGAGGTGAAATAATTAATTCATTTTCTTTATAATTTTTATTTTCCTTTATCTATTTTCCTTTTAATTATTATTTTTATTTTATAAATTAATATTAATATTAATACAATGAAATCATTAAATTTAGGCTTAAACATAAAAGAAACATACTATTAAAAATATTAAAACCTATTAATAACTAAACATAAAAATAAAAAACAAAACAAAATAAAAAACAAAACAAAACCAAATCAAAATCAAAACAAGAGTTTCAGTAGCAGTAGCGTGCTTCTTCTTCCTCGATCGACTCCCTCCTCTCCGATCTCCCTTTTATCCCCAAGCGCCGTTGTTTTCACCGGAAGATGATGTAGGTGGCGACGGTCCCAGAGACGGCCCATTTGGGCTTCCATTGCTAAATACTGGACTCAGTGTCGACTGTGGCGAACCGGACAAAACCCATGTTTTCTGAGTCAACACGCGCATGAATTAGTACATACATTCAGTTTTCAAATGGAAATAACAAAGAGCAAGCTATGAAAAATGAACACAATACCTCTTGGTTTCGTGATGGAGAATATGGGACTTTGTGGGTCTCTTGGAGAATTGAGCGAGCAAATTGGCGAGTTAACCCAATGAGGAAATCGTCCACGTCACTCTCCGATTCGGTCACCGACTTAACCGGAGAGTTGTGGAAAAGAGACAAGGAATTGGGCCGGAAAAATCGGCGGTGGTGCCGGAATTTTTACGGGATCTGGGAGTTGATTTACCCATAATTTGTGAGATTTGACATTTGAGTACATGGGTGTGTTAATTTGGGGTTTATTTGATCTATAGGATTTATTGTGTTGTGGATTCGATGGAGCTTTTGTTTGTTGGTTCTACCAAAAATTTTGGTTGGCCGGAAGAGATGGATTTTGTTATTTTGGGGACGGAGATGTTGGAGGTAAAAGTGAATATTTGTTTACTTTTTATTTTTTATTGTCTAATTACTTTGTTGTCCTCATACTGCACATGTGACATGCACATGATCGATTTTTTCCCAAATTCAGTATTTAGGGGTCTTTTTTTAAGCCACATAGGAAATGACTTGTTTTTTTTCTTTTCAAAAATCCACGTACAAAAATTGGCCTGATTACTTAACGTTCGTTACGAAAAATGGACAGAATAGCCTGAATTTTACTTTTTAAAAACCACAGTGGCCAATTGAATATTTTAAAAGGCACAGTGGCTAATTGCATAAAACACGACGACCATAATAGGGTAAAGGTGCTTTTTCCCACTGCTTTTTCCCCCTGCAAGGTTTGTAATGTGACACCCCCGAATCCGAGTATTCTGACCCCGGTCCGGTCGCCACGAAACAATACTAACATCCACCTTTAAGTAACATACGATAACTAAAATGCGAATATAATAAACGTACGTCGTTCAGTCAAAAGGTGTTACAAGTCCCAAGATTAGATAACCTTAATACATCAATACAAATATACCCTAGAATAAACATTAAGGTTCATATTACATTAATAGTAATTAAACAAATCACAAAGATAAAGTCTACTCCTTGCAAACCATCCTAAATCTTTCCTTTACCCTTGTCCTTCCCTAAGGGCTCGGGCTTAACTGCAATATAAGTCATGATATAGCAATAATGAGTAACAAGTTTGCTCAACAAGTTTAAATACAACAATAAAGGATATATTATGATGAATGGAAAAATATCTGACAACGAATTCAACAATATGAATGTTAGAATGATTCAACAATCTATATGATTCAATACTATGAATATCTGTATGATTCAACGATATGAATATCTGTAAGATTCAACAACTTGCATAATTCAACACTATGAATATATGAAAGGTTCAATAATATGACTATTAAAAATAAAGATAATAATTGCCTTTAGAATGACTGATAGTCGAGTAGACTCTGAACTATAACTTTCCAATGGGTTCAATAGCTAATTGCTTTTAGAATTACTGGCTTCTGTCTACAGAAACTAAGTACCTCGAGGAGATCAGCCTAGGGCACAACGTGAATATACATAACACTTATATCTGCTTACTCGTATCATATATATTAGATACCTGGGCACACTCCTACATATGAGGGGTGTTCTGTTCCATCTAAGAATCCTTACCATCAATTGGTTTGGATAGCTTCAAAGAAAACTTCATACACTAGTCTGACCGAGCAAAGGTTCAGACTCTTACTGACATAGTTCAAGAAATTTAGAACCTTGAATAATGTACAAGTCCAAGACTATATGAGCTCAAATGCACTAGGTGCGGACATCAATAATATCAATGTGGAATAATTGATAAGTAATTAAACCACTAAATAGCATGCTTGGAAATAAAATTCAAGCAATTAAGTAAACAACTTTCGATTCAACAATAACCTACTCAATACAATATGAGAAGGATAAAGAACTTGCACAAAGTGAAGTTTAGAATTTGCACAATATAGAAATTTTTGTAAGTTCGAGGAACTTGCACAATACTAAATGTGTGAAGTTCGGGGAACTTGCACAATACTCAACGTGTGAAGTTCGGGGAACTTGCACAATACTCAATGTGTGAAGTTCGGGGAACTTGCACAATACTCAACGTGTGAAGTTCGGGGAACTTGCACGATAATAGATTCCTTGCATATAATAAATGCATAGGCTTAGACACTTACAACATCAAAGAGTGAAATTCGGAGAATTTCACCATAATAGATCCCTTGCATAAAGTAAATGAATAGGTTAGGACATTTTCTTACAACGTTCTTTGAGTAAAGTAAAAACAAAGATAAGATACTTGCACAATATACGAGTTTGTATAAGTTTAGAGAACTTGCATAATAATAAAGAAATGAAGTTTGGGAATTTACAAAATAACCAAAGTGTGAAGTTCGGGGAACTTTCACAATACTCAAAATGTGAAGTTCGGGAAACTTTCACAATACTCAAAATGTGAAGTTCGGGGAACTTTCACAATAACCAAAATGTGAAGTTCGGGGAACTTTCACAATAACCAAAGTGTGAAGTTCGGGGAACTTTTATATTACAATAATAACATGCTTAGTACAATATGAGAAGGATAGGAAACTTTCGCCAAAAATAAGTGAAGTTTAGAAACTCGCATACACGGTTCATTGAATAAGGTAGTACAAGAATTTAGAATACTTGTAGAATAAAAGTAGGGTTCAAAAGAACTTGCAATACAGTAATAACATGCTCAATACAATATGAGAAGTATAGGAACTTGCACAATAAAGGTGAAGTTTAGAATCTTGCTTACTCGAGTCATTGAATAAAGTAATACAAGGGTCTAGGATACTTGCTCAAATATAACTTGAGGAAGATAGGGAACTTGCACTATAAATGAGTGTAAGTCAGAAAACTTGCTTACAATATCTGTTGAATAAAGTATTGCAAGGGTCTAGGAAACTTGCCTGTTTGCTCAGCTACAAATAATTCTAGCTGTAATTAAACGACGTTGGAACGACCTAATAATAACAAGTCGATCTCTCCAATTAGCATAAACTAATATAAGTTCACACATACTAGAATCTAGTCGTTATATAAATCTATCACATAAGATCACGTTCAATATCAAACATACCATTTATAGCATCATAATATGTTAACTGTTAAAATCCGACTTAATCAAATTGTTCGGGTCTGAAAGTGTCCCGGCGTAACTCTAGCATGCAACTATTGTCATTAAACCAATATACATGCTTATCAAGTTATAATCTCCCATTCGAAACTAGCATACTCGTCCTAATCCAATTTCAAAGTCATATGTTTTCATGCCGGTAAACCTTAAGTTAAACAAGTTCATACTTCAAGATTGGTTACGAAAGTCATGTTATCAAATAACAAGGTTAAACAATGTTTAAGTAGTCATGCTTGTGCGTATACTACACACATATACTTTAATCACGTAGTTCATACTAGAAGTTCAGTTTCTATAATTTAGCATGCACATATGAAATCTGTATATAAACAAATGAGGTTCATGTTAATACGTCTATAGGCATAATGAAATCTTAACACTTATGCTTGTATGCTCACAACATGACTCACACAGTATTTGATGTTGTTTATCTTTCAAAGCTTAAGTTCTCTTTTAAAAATTTCACTAAGTCCATAAAGGTCATTTAGTATAAACAAGGTATCTTCATATAGATTTCATATGCATTAGAAACACATATTTAAACCACCTAAATGTCCTCATATGGTCAGAATTTAAAAGCTACTAGCCTTGGTCAAGTTCATTTTTTTTTCAAAGTTCTTAAGTTTCTTTCTTTGAAATCGTAGAAATCTTGCAATCGTGCATACTAGTGTGTTTAACACTTTAAACGTACATTTTATGTCAATATCGACCATACGGTCATGTTCACGAAATCAGAATGCACATATGACACACACACGTCTCAAAATTCATGTTTGAGACCATAAGTTTTATTTTACAATCATTAGTTTTCCTTCCCTAATATGTGCTAGCAAGGTCACAAATACTGTACGTTGCATTAAAGAACACATACACAATAAGTAAATTAGTATTCATGCCTGTCTAAAGTAGTACAACCAAGCTATCATGATCAGAACTGAAACAGAAGGCAAGGGTCTGGAGCAGGTCCTGGCGCAGCTGCGCCGCTGGCCAGTGTAACACTGGCGCAGCTGCACAGTTGCCTGGGCCATCCAGGAACTGCTTGCTTCGGCAGAAACTTAGCCCAAACCCAAAAATTCATACGAATTCCTTCATACTCCAGACATAATACAGTTCTAGCATGATTACTAACTCATTTAACACTTAAACAACATACTTTATAATCCAATTAACATTCAAATAGAATAATCAATGAATTGACATGGAAGAACAAGAATGTGAAATGTACCTCTGTTAATATGAACTATACTTGCTGCTATATAATAATCTCTCTCAATGATAACTTACAATAACTCACTAGCAATTCTATACTTACATGAAAATCTCAGCATTTCAAAATGAGAATGAGAGAAGCTCTTATATATAGCCAATCCCATAACCAGACAATCCAATTATCTTCCATATCAAACCCATGGATTGAAAGAATGTACAATAGATAAGAGAGAGTTGGTGAGAGTGGGTGGAACTCATCATAAATCCAACTCCCCTTATAATGATTATAGCTAGCTTGGATGAATTTGAGAAGAAGAAGATAGAGTAGCATAGCATGTGGGTTTACACGTGAAGGAGAGAAAGCTGGGCTCTCATATTGGGACAATTCTCAGCAACTAGCAAATACTACACCTGGGGCATATCATATAGACTTTGGTTATATAATATGCATACATAATTTATTCCATATAACATAGGTTATAATAATTTAAAGGTCATACATTGTATTTCCTAATTACAAGTTATCAAGTAGTGTATATACATATAATCCATGTACATATTCTATTAACACTAAATATAATATAATTGTGTTTAATAACTGTTATTATAATAATAACTTATGGGAAAACATTATTAATTAATAATGCTATTAATATTGATGTAAGGTGATAGGGTATTCATAATAGTTTTCCTACCCTCATCATGTCACATGCTCTAAGTACACATTACACTTATCAATCTCGCATAATACAATTAAAATTACTATATATTGATGAGGTAAACATGAATGTTTACTTACACACTTTAAGTCACATAAGCAATATTATTGTGTACTCTACTAATGAAAATAAATCTTACTATATAGTCTATATGTATAATATAAGCCACATTAATATGTTACCTTGTACTATATATAATATATAGTTAACTACCATATATAAAAAGTTTACATATCACATGCTCGTATAAAATAATTATTCAATTAAATATAATATTATTATAATTATTAATCTCTTACTCATTAATTATTATTTATTCATAATAATAATTAATCAACACATAATCAATTAATTACTCCCAATTCATTAATTATTATTTATTCATAATAATTATAAATCAACAACAATAATAATTTCATACGTTATCAATTAATTACTCAAATATCAATTAATCAATCACGATTAAATCTCTACATTATATTCAAGAAATTTGAATATATAATTACTAACACTTTTATCAATATTCTGATATAAAGGTCTCAAGGTTAATCTACTAAGTTAAATAACCATTAGTGATTCCCTTTAATAAAAATCCTAGCATTTATTCACATAGGTTAAATTCACATAAGCACATAACCACATAAGGTTTAAATAAGTTTGAAAAAATTAACTCCTAAAAATTTTAAATCACATATAAAATTAATAAGGAGCTTAAAATTTCTGGTCGTTACATCCCTCCCCCCTTATAAAAATTCCGTCCTCGAAATTATAAAAATGAGGTTACTCCAATAAAAACGGATAATTCGCTCTTATCACTTAGATAATCTCTACCGTCTGCTATACCACTTCTGGTCCCAATAGTCGACGTTCACCTACCTCGTCTCAACACAACGGTGCTCGGCACTTTTCCTTCCGATAAAATGCTTCTAGCAAAATCTCTTCTCTTAGTTCTAGTACTAACGGTACCCAAATTTATCCTTCAAATCATAGAAGTTCAGTGCTATCAATCTTAAATTTCAACTCATCACCTTTAGCTAATCGCTTCATGATGTTATCACAAACTTCGTCCTTCTCTTGTGCCTCCTTAACCTTATCTAATAACGTTGGGCTTACTGACACTGTAATTAATCTCTCTTTGGTCTCCATCGGATACTTAACCTCTAAGTCTAGTCTTTTGAAAATATTTCACTAATTCTCCTGAATGCTCAACCTCGATAACTTCCCTCTGCCTTTCCTACTCAAGGCATCTGTCACTACATTTGCCTTGTCGGGATGGTACAAAATTTCACAATTATAATCTTTGATCAATTCTAGCCATCAGCGCTGCCTCATGTTTAATTCCTTCTGCGTGAAGATATACTTTAGACTATGTATATCTCACACTTCTCGCCATACAAATAATGCTTCCAAAACTCCAAGGCAAAAACTATTGCTGCTAAATCTCATTTGGGAAGACATCCACGAATTCCCTTCAAATCGGTATAACAGTTCCTATGAATGTATTCTACGGGGATAACTTCCTTGTTTGTTACTCCTACGCTCATAGGGTGTTCTAATTCCTCACAAGATAAGTCTAACTGTTTAACAAATTCTTCAGAAACAAAAGAGCAGGTGGCACCTGAATCGAATAACACATATGCATCTATATAATAAATCGGGATGATACCTGACACTACGACCTTGTTGTTGCGATTGCCGCTAGCTGCAATGCCCTTTCTCTTCGGGCAGTCCTTTATTTGATGGTCTGTGGCTTTACACGCGAAACATCCTCCTTTTGGCTTATTCGAACATTGAGGAGCCATGTGCCCCGGTTGTCCACAATGATAACATGCGTTCTTTCCCTTCAAGCATTCCCCCGAGTGGTTCCTTCCACAGTTATTGCACTTTAAACTTTTCTTTGCCTCTCCCCCGGATTTGCTACCTCCGGATGATTGGCTCTCCATCCATTTACGCTTATTGGGGTTTTTGCCTCCGCCGCTTCCCCCCTTCTATCCTTCCTGATCGGTCTTCTTAACTTGCTTAAATTGCGCTATGGCTTCATTACCTCTTTCGACAATGATAGCCCTTTCCAAAATATCAGAAAAGGTCTTAATCTTCAATACATCTACTGCCTTCTGCAACCATGGTTTCAATCCTAATTCAAATCTCTCTGTTTTCCTGGCCTCCGTATCCACCTGATGCGAGGTGAATCGAGCCCACTCTTTAAATCTTGCCGCGTTCTCTGCGACTGACATACCTCCTTGTCTCAGCTCCAGAAACTTAACTTCCATATCTTGTTGTGTATTCTCCAAAAAGAAATTCTTAAATCTATCCCACATAATAACTTCTTCGCCTGCTAGTCCTTTCTTGGGTTCCCACCAATTATTAGCTTCAGCCTTCATCATTAATGTGGCAAAACTCATCTTCTGTGCCTCGGCCACCCGTGCGACCTCAAACACCTTCTCCATTTCTTCTATCCATGTCTGGGCTTTAATTGGGTCCAAGGTTTCCCGAAATTCCGGTGGTTCTACCAATTTAAAGTCCTTAAAGCTGGCTAAGTAATGTCCTGGCTGCTCAGCTGCTGGCGGGGTTATGTTTTGCATTGCTTCTGTTAATAGGTTAACGAAGCTCTGCATTGGGTCGACATCTCCCCCTTCAACATTGCTAACAGATCCTTCCTCCCTCTGGTTCCGCGAAAATCTCCTAGGCGGCATGATCATGAGGACAGGAAGAAAACATTAGGCTTTATGTGATATGCTATTCATGTTAGCATTAAGAAGTTAGGACGTCTATCAATCATAGCAGATTTCAACTTCAGTATCACAATAAGACTCGATGGATAACCTCAATCCATCACCTACAAACTCTACTTGAGTTTTCTACTAAGGTTATAACTTAGGTTTCGCATTCCTAACATTTATACCCTAAAGCTTTGATACCAACCTGTGACACCCCCGAATACGGGTCCTCTGACCCCGGTCCGGTCGCCATGAAACAATACTAACATCCACCTTTAAGTAATATACGATAACTAAAATGCGAAATATAATAAACGTACGTCGTTCATTCAAAAGGTGTTATTAGTCCCAAGATTCGATAACCTTAATACATCAATACAAATATACCCTAGAATAAACATTAGGGTTCATATTACATTAACAATAATTAAACAAATCACAAAGACAAAGTCTGCTCCTTGCAAACCATCCTAAATCTTTCCTTTACCCTTGTTCTTCCCTGAGGGCTCGGGCTTAAATGCAATATAAGTCATGATATAGCAAGAATGAGCAACAAGTTTGCTCAGCAAGTTTTAATACAACAATAAAGGATATATCATGATGAATGCAAAAATATCTGACAACGAATTCAACAATATGAATATCTTAAGGATTCAACAATATGAATGTTAGAATATTTCAACAATCTATATGATTCAATACTATGAATATCTGTATGATTCAACGATATGAATATATATAAGATTCAACAACCTGCATGATTCAACACTATGAATATATGAAAGATTCAATTTTATATGACTATTAAAAGCAAAGATAATAATTACCTTTAGAATGACTGATAGTCGAGTAGACTCTGAACTATAACTTTCCAATGGGTTCAATAGCTAATTGACCCTTTTAGAATTACTGGCTTCTGGCTACAGAAACTAAGTACCTCGAGGAGATCAGCCTCGGACACAACGTGAATATGCATAACACTTATATCTGCTTACTCGTACCATATATATTAGATACCTGGTCACACTCCTACATATGAGGGGTGTTATGTTCCGTCTAAGAATCCTTACCATCAATTGGTTTGGATAGCTTCAAAGAAAACTTCATACACTAGTCTGACCGAGCAAAGGTTCAGACTCTTACTGACATAGTTCAAGAAATTTAGAACCTTGAATAATGTACAAGTCCAAGACTATATGAGCTCAAATGCACTAGGTGCGGACATCAATAATATCAATGTGGAATAATTGATAAGTAATTAAACTACTAAATAACATGCTTGGAAATAAAATTCAAGCAATTAAGTAAACAACTTTCGATTCAACAATAACCTACTCAATACAATATGAGAAGGATAGAGAACTTGTACAAAGTGAAGTTTAGAATTTGCACAATATAGGAATTTGTGTAAGTTCGGGGAACTTGCATAATACTCAACGTGTGAAGTTCGGAGAACTTGCACAATACTCAACGTGTGAAGTTCGGGAAACTTGCACGATAATAGATTCCGTGCATAAAATAAATGCATAGGCTTAGACACTTACAACATCAAAGAGTGAAATTCGGAGAATTTCACCATAATAGATCCCTTGTATAAAGTAAATGTATAGGTTAGGACATTTGCTTACAATGTTCTTTGAGTAAAGTAAACACAAAGATAAGATACTTGCACAATATACGAGTTTGTATAAGTTTAGAGAACTTGCATAATAATAAAGAAATGAAGTTCGGGAATTTGCAAAATAACCAAAGTGTGAAGTTCGAGGAACTTTCACAATACTCCAAATGTGAAGTTCGGGGAACTTTCACAATACTCAAAATATGAAGTTCGGGGAACTTTCACAATAACCAAAATGTGAAGTTCGGGGAACTTTCATAATAACCAAAGTGTGAAGTTCGGGGAACTTTCACAATATAATAATAACCTGTTCAATACAATATGAGAAGAATATGAAACTTTCATCAAAAACAAGTGAAGTTTAGAAAATCACTTACATGGTTCGTTGAATAAGGTAGTACAAGAATTTAGAATACTTGCACAATAAAATTAGGGTTCAAAAGAACTTGTAATACAATAATAACCTGCTCAATACAATATGAGAAGGATAGGAACTTGCATAATAAAGGTGAAGTTTAGAATCTCGCATACTCGAGTCATTGAATAAAGTAATACAAGGGTCTAGGATACTTGGCTCAAATATAACTTGAGGAAGATAGGGAACTTGCACTATAAATGAGTGTAAGTCAGGAAACTTGCTTACAATATCTGTTGAATAAAGTAATGCAAGGGTCTAGGAAACTTGCCTGTTTGACTCAGCTACAAATAATTCTAGCCTTAATTAAACGGCGTTGGAACGACCTAATAATAACAAGTTGATCTCTCCAATTAGCATAAACTAATATAAGTTCACACATACTAGAATCTAGTCATTATATAAATCTATCACATAAGATCACGTTCAATATCAAACATACCATTTATAACACCATAATATGTTAACTGTTAAAATTTGACTTAAGCAAATTGTTCGGGTCTGAAAGTGTCCCGGTGTAACTCTAGCATGCAACTATTGCCATTAAACCAATATACATGCTTATCAAGTTATAATCTCCCATTCGAAACTAGCATGCTCGTCCTAATCCAATTTCGAAGTCATATGTTTTCATGCCGGTAAACCTTAAGTTAAACAAGTTCATACTTCAAGATTGGTTACGAAAGTCATGTTATCAAATAACAAGGTTAAACAATGTTTAAGTAGTCATGCTTGTGCGTATACTACATACATATACTTTAATCACGTAGTTCATACTTGAAGTTCATTTTCTATAATTTAGCAAGCACATGTGAAATCTGTATATAAACAAATGAGGTTCATATTAATACGTCTATAGGCATAATGAAATCTTAACAGTTACGCTTGTATGCTCACAACATGACTCATATGGTATTTGATGTTGTTTATCTTTCAAAGCTTAAGTTCTCTTTCAAAAATTTCACTAAGTCCATAAAGGTCATTTAGTATAAACAAGGTATCTTCATATAGATTTCATATGCATTAGAAACACATATTTAAACCACCTAAATGTCCTCATATGGTCAGAATTTAAAAGCTACTAGCCTTGGTCAAGTTCATTTTTTTTTTCAAAGTTCTTAAGTTTCTTTGTTTGAAATCGTAGAAATCTTGCAATCGTGCATGCTAGTGTGTTCAACACTTTAAACGTATATTTTATGTCAATATCGACCATACGGTCATGTTCACAAAATCAGAATGCACATATGACACACACACGTCTTAAAATTCATGTTTGAAACCATAAGCTTATAATTTACAATCATGAGTTTTCCTTCCCTAATATGTGCTAGCATGGTCAAAAATACGTACGTTGCATTAAAGAACACATACACAATAAGTAAATTAGTATTCATGCCTGCCTAAAGTGGTACAACTAAGCTATCATGATCAGAACTGAAACAGAAGGCAAGGGTCTGGAGCAGGCTTGACGCAGCTGCGCAGTTGCCTGGGCGATCCAGGAACTGCCTGCTTCGGCAGAAACTTAGCCCAAACCCAAAAATTCATAGGAATTCCTTCATGCTCCAGACATAATACAGTTCTAGCAAGATTACTAACTCATTTAACACTTAAATAACATACTTCATAATCCAATTAACATTCAAATAGCATAATCAATGAATTGACATGGAAGAACAAGAATGTGAAATGTACCTCTGTTAATATGAACTATACTTGCTGCTATATAACAATCTCTCTCACTGATAACTTACAATAACTCACTAGCAATTCTATAGTTACATGAAAATCTCAGCATTTCAAAATGAGAATGAGAGAAGCTCTTATATATAGCCAATCCCATAACCAGACAATCCAATTATCTTCCATATCAAACCCATGGATTGAAAGAATGTACAATAGATAAGAGAGAGTTGGTGAGAGTGGGTGGAACTCATCATAAATCCCACTCCCCTTATAATGATTATGGCTAGCTTGGATGAATTTGAGAAGAAGAAGATAGAGTAGCATAGCATGTGGGTTTACACGTGAAGGAGAGAAAGTTGGGCTCTCATATTGGGACAATTCTCAACAACTAGCAAATACTACACTTGGGGCATATCATATAGACTTCGGTTATATAATATGCATACACAATTTATTTCATATAACATAGTTTATAATAATTTAAAGGGCATACAATGTATTTCCTAATTACAAGTTATCAAGTAGTGTATATACATATAATCTATGTACATTTTCTATTAACACCAAATATAATATAATTGTGTTTAATAACTGTTATTATAATAATATCTTATGGAAAAACATTATCAATTAATAATGCTATTGATATTGATGTAAGGTGATAGGGTATTCATAATAGTTTTCCTACCCTCATCATGTCACATGCTCTAAGTACACATTACACTTATCAATCTCACATAATACAGTTAAAATTACTATATATTGATGAGGCATACATGAATGTTTACTTACACACTTCAAGTCACATAAGCAATATTATTGTGTACTCTACTAATGCAAATAAATCTTACTATATAGTCTATATGTATAATATAAGCCACATTAATATGTTACCTTGTACTATATATAATATATAGTTAACTACCATGTATAAAAAGTTTACATATCACATGCTCGTATAAAATAATTAATCAATTAAATATAATATTATTATATTTATTAATCTCTTACTCATTAATTATTATTTATTCATAATAATAATTAATCAACACATAATCAATTAATTACTCCCAATTCATTAATTATTAGTTATTCATAATAATTATAAATTAACAACAATAATAATTTCATACGTTATCAATTAATTACTCAAATATCAATTAATCAATCACGATTAAATCTCTACATTATATTCAAGAAATTTGAATATATAACTACTAACACTTTTATCAATATTCTGATATAAAGGTCTTAGGGTTAATCTACTAAGTTAAATAACCATTAGTGATTCCCTTTAATAAAAATCCTAGCATTTATTCGCATAGGTTAAATTCACATAAGCACATAACCACATAAGGTTTAAATAAGTTTAAAAAAATTAACTCCTAAAATTTTTAAATCACATAAAAAATTAATAAGGAGCTTAAAATTCCTGGTCGTTATAAGTAACAGGAACGCAAAATTTTGAGTGTGTACAACAGAAATGAAAATTTTCGAGTGTCTACACACTATAACCCATACTGCATCGAAACCTTTCTGAGTCGTTGGAAGACCAACCACGAAATCTATCGTGATATGTTCCCACTTCCATTCCAGAATCTCCAGCGGTTGTAGCAATCCACTTGGTCTCTGGTGTTCTGCTTTGACCTTCTGGCACGTTAAACATTTCGCAACGCATTCAGCAACGTCTCTCTTCATATTGGGCCACCAAAAATGTTGTCTGAGAATCTAGTACATCTTCGTACTCCCAGGGAGAATCGAATATCTCGAATTGTGAGCTTCGCCAAAAATTTTCTCCTTGATTTCTGGTACTGGCGGTACCCAGATTCTCCCTTCAAATTATAGCAATCCATCATTATCGATCTTGAACTTTATCTCTTCACCATCGGTTACTCTCTTTCGGATCTTCTCACATTCCTCATCATGTAGTTGTGCCTCTTTCACTTTGTCCACCAAAGTTGAATTGGTAGTTACTTGGAACAATTTCTCATCCGCTTCCTTTGGATATTTAACTTCTAATTCCAACTTAGCCATCTCATTCTCCAACTGTTCCTGAGCAGTTAGCAATATTAACTTCTCACGACCTTTCCTGCTTAAGGCATCAGCAACCACGTTTGCTTTACCCGGATAGTAAAGAATCTCGCAATTGTAGTCTTTGATAAGCTCCAACAATCTCCTTTGGCGTATGTTCAAATCTTTCTGTGTAAAGATGTACTTCAGACTCTTATGATCTGTGTATATCTCACATTTTTCTTCATATAGGTAGTGTCTCTATATCTTCAAAGCAAACACTACTTCCGCCAATTCCAAGTAATGAGTCGGATACCCTTTCTCATAATCCTTCAGCTGATGTGATGCATAAGCAATGACTTTGCCGTTCTGCATCAGCACACAGCCTAATCCCTTATGTGAAGCATCACTGTATACCATAAAACTTTCTGTACTATCAGGCAATGACAACACAGGTGCAGTACTCAACCTCTTCTTCATTTCTTGAAAATTCTCCTCACACTTTTTCTTCCAAACGAACTTTACCGTCTTCCGAGTCAAATTCGTCAACAGAGTTGCGAATTTAGAAAAGTCTTGAATAAATCTTCTGTAGTAACCTGTCAATCCCAAGAAACTCCTCACTTTTGATGGTGTCTTTGGCTGATCCCAATTCATTACAACTTCAACCTTCGACGGATCTACTGAAATCCCATCTTTGTCAATCACGTAGCCAAGAAATTGCACACGTTCTAACCAAAATTCGCACTTTGAGAATTTCGCATATAGCTTCTCCTGTCTCAGCGATTCTAATGTCAGCCTCAAATATTCAGTGTGTTCCTCCTTAGTCTTGGAATAAACCAAAATGTCATCTATGAACACCACTACAAACTTGTCCAGAAATGGTTTAAACACCCTATTCATTAAGTCCATAAATGTCGCTGGTGCATTCGTTAGACCAAATGACATTACTAAGAACTCGTAATGTCTATACCGAGTTCTAAAGGCCGTCTTCAGTATATCTTCTCTTCTCACCTTCAACTGATGATACCCACTTCTCAAATCTATTTTTGAGAAGTATCTAGCACCCTTCAGTTGATCGAACAAGTCATCGATCCTAGGTAAAGGATACCTATTCTTGATCGTAACTTTGTTCAGCTCCCTATAATCAATACATAGATACATCGATCCATCCTTATTCTTCACGAATAATATCAGCGCTCCCCACGGTGATACGCTCGGCTGAATATACTTCTTGTTCAGTAATTCCTATAATTGAACCATTAATTCCTTCATGTCGACCGGAGCCATTTGGTACGGGCTTTCGATATCGGAGCAGTCCCCGGTGCTAAGTCGATCACGAACTCTATCTCTCTATCCAGCGGAAGTCTTAGCAAATCGCTCAAAAATACATCCACAAACTCCCTAACCACTGATATCTCTTCCAGCTTTGGACTCTCCTTATGAGAATCCACTATGTAGGCTAAATACCCTACACATCCTTGCTTCAATAGCTTCTTGGCCTGCATAATCGTCAGACAACTCGCTTGTCTAGGCAATTTTCTACTATAAAATACTACCTTCAATGTATTTATAAGGTTTAAAGACTTCTTCTGGCAATCAATTATCGCTCCATGGTTGAACAACCAATCCATACCCAGTATAACATCAAACTCCCCAAGTTTAATCGGAATCAAATCTACCATCAATTCCTTACCCTTAATGTTCAACCTACAGTTCCTGTATACAAACCTAATAGGAATAACCTCCCTATTCGTAATCTCTATATTCAAGGGGTAAACTAATTCCTCTTTAGGTAAGTTTAAAGTCTTAGCAAAGTCATCAGCTATGAATAACAAGTAGCACCCGAATCAAATAATACATTTGCATTAATACTATTGAAAGGAATAATACCTGACACCACATCCTTTGACTTCACAGCATCCTGCACCATCATGTTGAATGTTCTGGCAGTGGGTCGGCTTGTTGGCTATGGTCCAACGATAGCCAAAATGTTGTCGCTGCCATTTCCTCCACTTCCTGTTGACCCTCCTGCTGGCTTCCTTGGGCAACTTCGGACCATGTGATCCTTAGATCCACATGTATAGCAAGCTCCCTTCTTCGGGTTTGGACAATTTGGCGCAATGTGGCCTTCTTGACCACAGTTGAAACACACTCACCTTCCCCTCAGGCACACTCCAGTGTGATTCTTCCCGTATATAGCACATGCTTCAATTCTCCTATTTTGCTGGCTTCCATGTTAACTCCCAGTAGATGAATTATCGTTCCATTTCCTCTTCTGGTTGTTAGCACCACTACCACCAGTCTTGTTTTCTGTCTCAATCTTCTTCTTCTTCAAGTCATGATTATACTTGGTTAAGGCATCGCCCCCACCTTCTGCAATGCTCTCCTTTTCCAACACGGCTGCAAACGTGTTCAGCTGGAGCATGGAGGCCTTACTGTAGATCTAGGGCTTCAATCCCTGCTCAAATTTTCTTGCCTTCCTCTCGTCAGTACTGACCTGGTACATTGCAAACCTTGCCAGCTCATTGAATTTCGTAGCATACTCTGGCACCGTTATCGCTCCCTGCTTCAGTTCTACGAACTGAACCTCCATCTGGTTCTTCAAGCTTATTGGGAAGTATATTTCAAAGAACATCTCCTTGAATCGGTCCCATACTATCACTCCTTCTCCTTCCCTAGTCTTGTTAGCTTGCCACCAGTAGCTAGCTTCCGACTTCAGCATGACTGTCGCAAAAGCCGTCTTCTGGTCATCACTAACTCTGACCACATCAAAGACCTTCTCCATTTCCATCACCCACGTCTGGGCCTCTATCAGATTCACTGATCCCTGGAATTCCAGGGGTCCTACTGCTTTGAATTCCTTAAATGTAGTAGCTTGGACTTGCGGCTGATTCGCAAGTGCTCCCGTCAGTAGGTTCACTAGTTCCTGAACCGAATTGGCATTTGCCCCATCGTTGTTGTTGTTATTATTAGTCGAACCCTCTGGTTGTTGACGTGTACGTCTTCTTCTAGGAGGCATCTTTTTGTTAAGACATACTCATATTAGATCCCTTACTCATCTCTTAAATATTCAAGTTCAAACTTAAACATCTAATATGACTCAATTCACACTTGAACAGATAGCACAGTCAATAAACTTTCTTATTTATTCATTAATAGTTTTAAAACATAGAATAGATAGCATCTCTGCTATTTACATCATCTCTCCTGAACTGATACAAGTTGCAGGATTACATCATTATCTTATCCCATTATTATCTCAAATTCTGGGATTTACAATTATGTATTATATAAGGAAACACATAGTATATTACTCTACTATCTAGGCATGTTAAGACGTCGCACAGCCTCTCCACATTAACACTGCTCTGCGATCCACCATATACCATGGTAAATCCTTGAACTGAGCTAGGTAATAAAAGACAGGATCCTGGGCCCTATCTATAGCCGAATGAAAAGCGTATTCCTTCTCCCTCAGCTTCACCTCTTCACTTGAACCCCATCTTCAGCTCGATCTGCAAGTTGAGTAGCTCTCAAGCAAGCATCCTCAGATCTGGTACGCTTCACGAACTCCTCTTTGATGTCGTTCTTCAGTTTCGCTAGTTCAGCCAGTGCATCATCCCTCTCACTCTCCACGTGAACTAGATCCCACTTTGCGTTTCCAAGCTCATCATCCAGTTCTCCGAATCGTCTCCTCCTTCTGTTGTATTGTAGTTCGACTATTGTCCACCAGTTCCTCAACCTCTCTAACTCGTACATCACAGCGCTAATAGAGTTAGGTGGAATCTCCTCTTCAGGATCCTCCAATTCCTCTTACTCATCCTCGTCATCTCGATCAAAGACTGGCTCATTCTCTTGACCAACTACGGTGATCAATGGAGATAGCTCTCTCTGAACCAACTGCTCCCAGACAATGTGGATGTCTCGGGGCTCTTCATCCCTAGGCATCTGGGGTAACTCCTCCCTAGCCTGACTAGACTTTCCAACATTTGTCATACTGACAACAAAATTTTAAAGTTTAATTATTACGTGATATCGATCGATACTCCTCGGGTACATAAACGTAAACACATAGCACATAAGGTAGTTTATTATCTTTACCTATCATCACTATCTTTTGGATCTCCTATAAGGCTACTTCCTAAGGTTCCCCACCTAAGGTTCATAACCTAAGCACTGCTTTGATACCAACTTGTGACACCCCCAAATTCGAATACTTCATTTCACATGATTTGGTGCTCACTATCTAAATAAAACATAACTACTGTCCATAAATAAGGAATGCAAAATAAATTACAACCTTAATAATTAAATAAAATCTTTCTTATAAAAAGGATTACAACTCATCAAATCATTCCCAGGGTTATCTAACCTTAACATCAACAAGTGCAGAAAATAAAACATCACATAATAAAATTTATGTCTTATTACAAATCATGTCATAAATATGAACAAGTCTTCACTTGTTCATCTTGCTCTTGCCTTTGCTGGTTGACAGTTCGTCAACTATTTCAACTTTAGTTGCAATGGTTATATAATGCAAGAGTGAGCAAACAAAAGCTCACTTGAAATAGCAAACGATAGTGATGACATAGTATTGAATAGCTTCAACTGAATAGATAATATTTCATTCATCGATAATCAAGAGTAAGGTTTAGAATTCATCTGAGAGTCATAAGACCTTGAACTATGTCCCAGGTTATAAACATTTCTATTTAAACCTTTAATAGTCGTTAGACTGTATGGACTCTTTAACTCGTACTTAGGGGGATCAGCCCTTCGTACCATGTATTGTGCACAAACATCTTAATGATTTCGCATGGTAATCCCCTACTAATAGGGTTGTTCATCTCAGTATTAATCAACGAGTCCGCACTAAAGAAAGTTTGGTTTGGATAAGCTCAAAGGGCAATTTAGAGTTCAACTATCATCAACTAAGGAGTAGTTGAATCAACTTATAATAATTTAGAATTCAATAATAGAAGAATTATGAAATAGCTATAAGTCATAACAATAGACATCATATGCAACAGTCACACTTTAGAAATAACTTAAAGCATTTGAAAGATAGAATAGACTTTACTTGAACAATTAAGTCAAGGTCTCATTATTTCAATAATATACTTGCTCAATATAGAATTTAGAGAGTAAAATAACTTGCATAATTATAACAAGAAAGGATAGAA
The DNA here is from genome assembly GCA_020205555.1 of Panax stipuleanatus. Lineage (NCBI taxonomy): Eukaryota > Viridiplantae > Streptophyta > Magnoliopsida > Apiales > Araliaceae > Panax > Panax stipuleanatus. Next base: position 152,746,432 of record CM035124.1, on the reverse strand, counting down.
CAACTTGCTTAATTGAAAGAGTAAGGATTAGGAAACTTGCATAAACGTAAAAATAAGGTTTGAGTTTAGAACACTTGCCTCGTGCACAAGCTACAATTTACAATCACGTTCCATAATTATTCTATATATTATATTACGTTTACAATATCGATTAGTTTTATAACCACTACACTTAACCGTTGAACTTCTCACTTAAGTTCAACTTAACAACGTGGTTCGTAAACTTAACTTGCTAACTAACCACATAACGTGAATCTAAACTCACAACATGCATAACACACATGCTTAATCTTTTAAACCATCATAATCATACTTTACGGGAACAATATTCAAATTCACACATAACTTGTTAATATGAGGCTTCAAATTGTCTCATACATGTCAATAATGTGTTATATTATTGTTTTATATACTTAACATGTCATCAAATTCATTACATTCAATTAGTTCATCATGTTAGGACTTAAAACACACAACACAAATTCCCGGACAGCAAAGAAGCCCGCTGGGGAGGGTAAAAAGCCCGTTGGGAAGGGGTGTTTATGCTGGTGAATAATCAGCACGCGAACTTGTACAGGAAATTTGGCTTATTTTCTCGCACCAAACTCAGATTTTTGTACATATAATGCATATAAAATTTTGTAAAACCATAACTTTAAGCTTCTAACATGTTTTAACATATATAATCATCACAACACATAATCAAACACCCTTAATTTCATAATCTTGAAGAAAACACCATTGTTAAGCGTTTTTGAAGAAAATAAACACTAAGACTTTGTTTTTAAACAAAATTAAACAATTTAAATCATGTTAATTTTGTTTCTTAACATATTGTTATAACCTAAATTCAATTTATATAATATATCACAATCACACACAAATTTTGATACTTAAGAATCCATCTTTTCAAAATAGTTCACTGTAAATTGCTATGAACACGATTTCTTCATGTTCATCGTATTTACATGAATTGAACCACATAAACAATTATATAAATTATATATAAGCATGTTATAACACAAATTACATATAATATTCATGTTTACATCAATTTTATAAAAACTCAAATACAGAGAACTAACTATGAAGAAACAATGAAGAACATAATTTAAAAATTAGTTTATACCTTTGATTCTAGAGGAAGAAGATGAAGATGGTGATTATTTGTTTTGATTTCTCAAAGCTCTTCTTCCTTATTTATTTCTTCTTCTTCTTCTTCTTCTTCTCTCTTTTCTCTCTAACTTACTATGTTCTTCTTCTCTTTTCTAACTCACGTAGTTCTAAAATATAATATAACTGATATATACATATAATAGATATAGTATACATATAATATATAACTGATAAACATAATATCTCATATTAATGTTATATCAGTTACAATTTTATTTAAAAATCAAAAGCCTTAAGGCTTGTTTGGCAAAAACCATTTACTTTCAAAAACAGATTTTTAGGACTAAGGCCTTGTTTGGTAAAACATGATTAAAATAGGTTTAAGGGCCTTGTTCGGTAAAACCAAACTAAAACCCTTTTATTTTATTTTAATAACTCCTTTAACACGTAGTTTCTAATGTCACACTTTATCTAATTAACTCTTACTATCCTAATTTAATTAAATTAAAGCTAACATCAATTAACTAAATAAAATTACCACATAACAATTATAATTACTCATTAATCATAATCTCATGTAACAAATACCACATAATATTCATCTAATTTAATTATCTCAATTAAATTAGAACTACACCACAAAATATTACATATCAGTTTAATTAACATATTACACTTAATTAAATTACTCCATACATAATCACATCAATTATTTATTGAACTCAATAAATAAATTAATTAAAATATTTATTTAATTCAATAAATATTTAAAATTAATATACAAAATTTTCGTTTGTTACAGGTTCTCTTACTAACTTCTCTCTCTCTCTCAATATGTCATCAACTTGTTAAACCGTCAAATGAAGCAACCAAGCCTCTTATTTATAGGTTTTGCAAGACCAAGGGCACTTTGGTCATTAAGACCAAACCTCCTCTTGCCTTGTTCTTGCCATGTGAAGCCCATGTGCTAGCACATGCCAACCTGTATCTCCCCATGTGCTCCCATGTGCTCATGGGTTGCTCCATGGTTTTAACCCACCCGTTAGCCCATTGGTTCGATCCACGGGTTTAGTTTTTTAATTTAATTCAAATAAAATATATTTACTTCGTATAAAATTCGTATTATACGTCGTATTAATTTTCGTATCCTCCTTGTATTATACTCGTATAATATCTAGTACTATACTCGTATTCATTCCGTATAATAATCATTTATCATTATACTTAACCAATTTAATCTTAGGTTTTACTTTCCCTAACCCTTAAGGTTTTAAGTCCTCACGCGAAAACTTCGTGAGCCATAACTGGAATATTACTAGATATTCCATCCCGTCTTTAAATTCTATCATTACGCGTTTCTCGAAAATTCAAAAATAATTCCCAAGCAGAAACGGATTAATAGTGATTTTACTAAAATTTCATGATAAACTTTCATTTTCGTCTTAGAAATTCATATGATTTAATTCTAGCATGTAGCCAGAATCCTAACCACATTCACATCTTCTAGGTTATATAACGACTTTGAAATAGCTTACTCACTTTAATAAACATTTATTATGATTTTATTCAAATAATCAAATAAATTTTATTTACATAAACGTTCCGATTTTCTCGTGTGTTACATCAGAGCCAAATCTTTATGCGAGTTATTAATTGTTTTGATTCGATATATATACTGATGTGTTTTTGAACAATTTAATTGGGCATAATAGTTAGCAAAGAATCAAGTTTTTAAAGAAAAATTGCACAATTCGCGAACCAAAAAAACAGACACTATCCAGCGGCGCTGCAGCGACGTTCCCAGGCTTAATGATGCGCCGCAGCACAAGCTCTGTGTCTCTGGTGCTGACGTGGCACTGCAGCACCTGAAGCCAGTACTTTAGCAGCGCTGCAGCGCCATCCAGCTGTCTTTGTTTTTGGTAACGTGGCGCCGCAACGCCTGATGCTAGTTCAATAGCGGCGGCGCAGCGCCACCCCCCTAGAAAAATAATTTTTTTTGTTTTAATCAAGATATAAGGTTTATTTTAATTATAATTAAAATTAAAATTAAAAGTTTTTTTTTTGTAATTCCAGATTAATAAAGGAGTTTATTATATTTGGAATTGGATTAAAATGAAGATGTTTATTTTAATTGGAATTGAATTTCATGCTAACTAATTAGAGTTGGAATTGGATTCCATGATAACTAATTAGAGTTGAAATTGGTTTCCGAAACAAACTGAGATTGCCCATTAAATCGATATCAATGTATATATTAAACGTTTTATTTATTGATGCATATGGTGATATTATAAAAAAATATGGTTGATTATGGAGTATTGACCAATGTAATTGGATTTTATTTTAGTTGAATGCTTGAATGAATGAGTTTTATTAAATGGAGTCTGCGTACCTCATCTTCTCTAATTTTTCTTGATGTAAAATTATATCTCCCTCCTATGTTCTTTCCTATGACTACTAATCAAGGTTTCTATTTAAATTAAATAGTTTATGTAATAGGACTAGTTAAAATTATTTTGAAGAATTAGAGAACAAGGAGCAAGGAGCGCTTGAAGACCCATTTGTATGAAGCCCGGGTTTAAATGTAATAGTTATGTTTAAATTTAATTCTAGCACTCCTAGGTTTGACTTTTTGGTTCACTTGATGGCTCTAATGAACTAAACTAGAATAAAAGTCCATAATCAATTCGGGTAGAATATAGTATTCTATATGTGTATGCTAGTATTATATATATATATATATATATATATATATATATATATATATATTATGCAAATCATGCGATTATATTATATATATATATATATATATTATATATTATGCAAATCATGCTTCGCATGTTAAAATAAAATGACCTGTATTATATATATATATATATATATATATATATGTGTGTGTGTGTGTGTGTGTGTGTGTGTGTGTGTGTGTGCATGCGCGAAAAACAAGATGACACTAATAATAACAAACCCCTCAAAGAAGTTATATTAATTTTAAAGCGTTCAAAGATATTTGGAATATTGAACGTCGACTTCTGGCATGATAAAATTAATAGAGCATTAAATATTTAATATGAGTTTGTTGTGTTTTCCACAAGGCAAGTATTAAGTATTTAAGATGTTAATTTATCACATTTGATGCTTATAAAGAAAATTAAACAATATTGTTTTGTTATGCTATCCACAAGGAAAACATTTTTCTTTTTTGAATATATGGAAGTGCTAGGTTGGACTTTGTGAAACCCCCAAATCCAAGTACTTCAATTTTCATGGGATTTGGTGTTCACTGTACAAATATCACATATCTATCTACCCATAATAAATGTGGAAACATGAATAAATAGAAATCTGATAAGTAGGTTTCATACCTACGAATTGATGCCATTTAAATCAAAGATGTTGCAACTTCAAGTAAATTTTAGGTTCTATTTCATGCATTTGCATTAGTTTATGTGCAGGGAATGACCAGGATGGAAAGCGCAAGGAAATAAGGGCTTCAAGGAAGAAATCTGCACAAGTCCTGCAAACTTCATCGGGGCGCAGTTTTATAGCTGGCAAACCTCGCCTAGGCGCAGGTGCGCTGAGGCGAACTTCTTCAAGAGGAAAAACTTTCCTAAGCTAGTTTCGCGGCAGATTAGATTTCGTTACCTTATTTGAGTAGGATTCTGCTGGAAAGAAAGCTGAGGTTTTGGCTCGCGATTAGGAGAATATATAAGGATAATAAAGAGGCTTATATTGGATATACTGAGACATTAACAAACCCTAGTTCGTGACAGTTGATACGTAAGGAGGATTGAAACAAGGCGAGGCACGACGAACACAAGGCGAACGTGAAGATGAGTAGTGATATAATTTCATATTCTATTTTCTCTCTTCATCTATATTTTGTATTCATGATGTTATTTACTTTGGGGATAATGGTTTTTACTAGTTTATGATGAACTAATTTACTATTTTAGTCTACAACGAATCTTATTATGTAACTAAGGATTGATATGCTTTCACTTTAGCTTATGGAGATTATTTTCAGATTATTTGTTATGGTTTGCGCTTAATTTATGTTATTGCTTGATCACCAACTACTTGTAATCCCATATAAACTCGAGAGATGACATATGGGATTAGAACTAATCATAGTGACACATGTTTGTGATTTCTAAAGTAAGTTGGAATTTATAATTCATGCGTAGGATAGAGATATCTATGCATCATGCGTAATCTGAAGAGAACTTGATTTTAAACCTTTTTCAATTATAATACACATAGAGATATAGTGAGTTAGTTAATTAAGGTGTCTTGTTTAATTCTATCAAGTGTGGATTTGAGTGAGTATGGATGTAATGCGTGACAACCCAAATTTTCAAGAATTAAGAAATAAGAATTTAATAAATGAAATTCTTATTTTAAGATGTTTCGAGTATGAGTATGTGTATGTGTTATATTCTGAAATGTGCAATTTGGTATAAAGAGAATTATATTCAAGTACTAGAGTAATTTAATTAAGTGCAATAAATTAATTAAATTGATGTTTAAGTAATTTTGTGATATTTGTTAGTATAGATTTACTAATTATTACATGGAATTATGATTAATGAGTAATTATAATTGTTATGTGGCAATTTTATTTAGTTAATTGATGTTACTTTAATTGAATTTAATTGGGATGGTAAGATTTAATTAAATAAAGTGTGACATTGAAAACTATGTGTTAAAAGAGTTATTAAAATAAAAGAAAAGAGTTTTAAATTAGTTTTGCCAAACAAGACCCTTAAATCTATTTTAATCATGTTTTACCAAACAAGGCCTTAAGTCCTACAAATTTATTTTTTTAATTAAAGAGTTTTTGCCAAACAAGCTATATGGCTTTTGAGTTTTAAAAAAGTTATAACTGATAGATTATTAATAATGTATATTAAGTATTTGTTAGTTATATAATATATGTAATTATATGTATTATATCTATATTGTCAGTTTTCTATTCTATGTTAAGTTAGAAAACAGCGTCAGAATAGAAAAGTAAACAGAGAGTTAGAGAGAAGAAGAAAGAAGAAGAAAGAAAGAGGAAGAAACTTTGAGAAATCAAAAACAAGAATCCAAAACATCATCATCACCATCTTCATCTTCTTTCTCTATCAAAGCAAAGGTATAATTTAGTTTATGTTTTGTTCTTTATTGTTTTTACTTCTTTGTAAATTGGTTTTCATGATAAACTATAAATTTATGATCAATATGTGTTAGATTATGTATATAAACTATTATATATGAGTTATATGATAGTTTATGCGGTTCAATTCATGTAAATGTGATGAACATGAAGAAATCAGTTTTATAGCAATTTACAGTGAATTAGTTTGAAAAATAGTCTTTAAATTTTCAAAATTGTGGTTGATTGTGATATATTATGTAAATTGATCATAGATTATGATAATATGTTAAGAAACGAAGGTAATACAATTTGAATTACGTGATTTAGTTTAAAAACAAACTTAGAGTGTCAATTTTCTTCAAGAACGCTTAAAAATAGTGTTTTCTTCAAAATCATGAAATTAAGTACTTTGATTATGTGTTGTGGTGTTTATGTATATTAAAAATATGTTAGAAGTTTAAGATTATGTTTTGATAAAGTTTTATATGCATTGTGTTAGTTAAAATCGAAAATTGGTGCAAAGAAATAAGCCAAATTGGCTTTTTCTCTGCACAGTTCGCGAGTCGGGAATCCCACCAGCTGGTGAACCCGCCCCAGCTGGTCTTGTAGGGGCAAAACACCCGCCCCAGTGGGTGTGAAGGCTGTCCAGAATAGTGTAAATAGTGTAAGGCAAGACTATTTTGACCTCATATAGTAAAACAAGCATAACTTCTTCATACGAACTCCGATTAAGGCGATTCAGGATGATTCAGAGAGATAATGAGTAGACCTACAATTTTCATTCTTTAAGTTTTTTGATTTGAAGTCGTTATCAGGGGTCAAAATGGACATCATTGGGACTGATGCGTATTTAGAGGCAATCGGAGGGCGTCGAACATGCACGTACGAAAGTGTAGTGCTCTCGACGATAAAAGATGTTGTTCTAAGTTATACAACATGAATTTTATGAAATGTAATGATGTTTAACATTAATCAATGACATTTTAGACAAGTTGTATGAGCATGTTAAGCGTACGCAAGAGGGACGAATCGGGTGTGCGACGAATGAACGTCGAAACGTCGTGCCAAGTGTTAGTGAACTTAAAAAGTATTTTAACTCAAATGAAATGAAAATTATAAGTTATGGAATAGGGTTAATATAAACCAATAAGGAGTCCTAGCAAGACTTAAACATTTGAAGGAACTTTGAGTATGACTAAGAAGAAATATAGGGAGATATAAGTCGAAAGTAACACAATCAAATTGAACATTGTGTATTAATTAATTGGAAGATTTATGGATGTAGATTAAAGTTTACATCACAACTAATATTTTCTATAAGACTAATAGTTGATGTGCATGATTATATAATTGTGTAGGGCACGTGAAGTACAGATAGCTGTAAGCTGTTACTCTGTTATTTGTAAACAACGATCAAGGCAAGTCTTTCAGTTTCTATTTGCTTCATGAATTTGGTAACTAATTGTTGTAATTTAGACTGTTGAATGTATGTGCAATTATAAATGATGCGTTAAACTATGAAAGTCAATTTATGACTAAACTGATTGGGTTATAGAACTCAATCTTTAATTGAGATGTGAAATACAGCATGCATGATATGTTTAGTTAAACGATTATGATGTATAAACTGCGAATGATATTGTGTGATATGTGATGCGTGAAAACTGTTGGATTTGCTGAACTGTCGAGCTCATTCTTGCAAAATAACCATTTTGCAGGTCAATGATTCAAGGTAATGATACGTGCTAACTGAATGATAGAGAATAATATCAATTCCAGAAGATTATTTTCTTTTAGATGAAAAATATAGTTGATAATTTAGATGTATTATAATTGTTAAGTTGTAAGTTGAGTTGTCTGATGTATAATGGATATTGACTTGTAATGTAAGATTTTATATAGCAACTTTGATGAAGCGATTCATGAAATAAATTTGAATCAAAGATATATAATGATAAAGGTTGTGATTCAGGAAAATATAGAAAGAAAAATATAAAAGTTTTAATTATTCTGCATTTTATTAAGTTTAATACCGATTAATAATGTAAAGTTAGAAGTTCGATGTATTGTTAACGACAGATGTCGAGAGTTGTATTGTATGAGTTTTGGGGTTGTTACTGTTGGTATCAGAGCTGATAGGTTATACACCTTAGGTAAGAGTACCTTAGGCTATGACCTTAGGTTATAAGAAGTTAAGTTTAAGTAGTGGTACATTCGTACTCTTTAATAGTTGATGTATAGTATCTGGGCTAAACGATTCCCTCACGGAGCGGAGGTATATACGAACTAGCCACCGATCTAACTCGCTGTGAAATATAGTGTAGACGAGACGAAAACTAGTTTGTTGGTTGTTTGTGGAAAATCACTCAGCTGACTATATTGAACACTGTTAGAGACTCGATGTGTACCGAGTATAGAGTTATGGATACTTATGATGAAAAGGTGATTCTTTTCACATACGTAGATGTTTAGGATGAGGTAAGTCTTAGAAATATTATAAGAAGAAGATGAGAATGACGAGGAGTAAACTCGAATAAAATATTGAGTAATATGAATGAAATTAGAAATTCTTAAAAGAAGAATTGATAAATAAACTGGAAGATTCAAAGAAGAATCTTGAAGAGTTATAGAGATAAGAATCAGGAGTTACCTAACTCCATTAATCATGATAACGAATAATGATGAATAGACAAAGTCTATAAGATTAAAAGCATAAATGAAATCATAATATGATATGATGAAAAATAAAGATAAGAAGATTGTAAAACAAAACGATAATGAGATAAGAAAAGAATCATAAGGGAGATGATTATAGAATAAGATCACGACGTGATCTTTTAAAGTTATGAAAGACAGATGGTATGTAATGATTGAATAGTTATAGTTTGATGCTATAAAGAGAATGTACTATGATATAGTACGAGATAAACTCACGAGGAGTTATAAATAATGAGATACAGACAATTCGTATCGACCAAAGAGAAAGTTATGAGCAAGATAGAGTTAAGTGGGATTTCAATTGAGGACTCACGTGGTGGCTGAGTTGTACAAACCATTGTATGGGCAGGGGTTTTTGTGCTTACACTTGGTTTATCATATTGATAATCGTTGGAATGCTGGTGTCGCGCTATCAATATATATATGGCGAAAAGGTGATTCTTTTCTTATATTTATATTTGATAGTTAGAAACAATAGAGATTTAGTAAGATGATATTAAGATTAGATTAGATGATATTAAGGTTAGGTGAGAGTTCTTAAAACTCATATTTATGGTAAGTTCGTGACTCATAATCGTATGTATATTTTTGAACCCCTAAGCATATTGACAGTCCCTGATAAGTTCTTTGACTAGTATTGCTAGGACAAGTTCTTAAACTCTTATTATTGTGGCAAGTTCCTGAACTTTCAAAGTGTGGTAAGTTTGATAAACTATACTAGGTATAGAAAGGTTATAGTATAGAAAGCATTGATGGTGCTGAAGATTGATAGAATGATTAAGTAATGAAGCGGTGGAGTAGAGATTAATATTGATGGAGGAAAATTGGATATTCTAAATCTTCTAGCTATGCTAGATTTTCAAAATTTATTGACTTCGTGCTGATGTTTGCACTTCTGTTTTCTTGAAAAATATTGGATCAAATGATTGAACCAATGGATTTTTTTAAGTGCTATTATTCACAAGTCTATGCTAATTTCTTCAGCTAGACAAAAATGATTTATAATTTTTAAAATATATTTTATATATTTTATGCATCATTTGATATGGTGTAGAAATAATAATCGAGAAAGTCATCAATGCAGTTAAACCTAGTGTTGGATGTGATCGTAGGATCGTCAACCCACTATGGTATGTAGTATGACGACGTCATATAATGACGAAATCCTCAACGTACCATTTCGACTGTACGGTATCCTGATATTATAAAAAGATTTATTTATTTTTAGTTTTCTTAAGCTATATATAAAAAAGTAATAATTTATTGAGTTGGTTAAAAATATAAATATAAATATATATATATATATATATATATATTTCGATTGATGTCCGAATTACTACTAAAAGTCTATGCTTCTTGACTTAGCTAGACAAATATTGAATGATGTTTATGAAATTCGAGCGTTGTTGACAAAGTATGCCAAACCAAATTATTTTGGGGCGGATTCAGAGGTTGAAAACTGAGGTGAAAAACCCTATAAAGGGGACATGTTATCGGAGACAATGGTTCCGAAAGTAACGCATATATTCGTTACGATGCTATAATGTAATATGTTGTGCACGACGTAGGGGCACGATAGGCTGATCACCTAGAGTACTTACAGTGAGTGTTTTTAGTCTGTGTGATTGCCAAACATTCTGTTAAAGATGGTTTATAGTGGTGATACACTATTGAACCTGGAGAAGAGTTCAGGATCTTATGACCCCTCAGTATGATTTGGAATCTTTAAAATTTTTGAGTTATTTATATTGCTTCCCAATTATTGAGCAATTGTAGAAGATTCTTATTATTCTGAAGTTGAATGTGGCAAGAAGGATAGACCTTAGAAAGAAGTAGTTGTAGAACGCAACTTGTGATGATGAAAGATCTATTTAGAGAAAGAATTTGGTTATATAATTCAATGAATAAAGATTAACGTAAAATCCATTGTGATCGATTGAATGAAGATTAATAAATAAAAATTTTGAGGATGAAATTCTTAGAAGAATGAGTGAATGTGATAACCTGAATACTTAAAAGATAGTGAATTATAAAGTATATGAATTCGACGAGTAGAGTATATGGTAATGATCCTTAGAAAGGTAATGAACGGGTTAAAGAATATATAATATTTGAAACATAATTGAGTTTAATTGAAGGTTATGAAATAAAACCTAAAATTTATTGAAGAAATGAATGGAGTAGGATATATATATAACTTTTGTTAAGGTAATGTGTTGAAGTTATTCAACGACAAAATTATGAAAGAGATTTAGTAAAAACCGAGTAAGGGAGGTTTCGTTGATTCCGAGGACGGAATCCTTATAAGGAGGGAAGGATGTGACAACCCTAATTTTCAAGAATTAATAAATGAGAATTTAATAAATAAAATTCTTATTTTAAGATGTTTCAAGTACGAGTATGTGTATATAAGTTATATTCTGAAATGTACGATTTGGTATGAAGAGAATTATATTCATGTACTGGAGTAATTTAATTAAGTGCAATACATTAATTAAATTGATGTTTAAGTAATTTTGTGGTATTTGTTAGTAGAGATTTACTAATTGTTACATGGAATTATGATTAATGAGTAATTATAATTGTTATGTGATAATTTTATTTAGTTAATTGATGTTAGCTTTAATATAATTTAATTGGGATGGTAATATTTAATTAAATAAAGTGTGACATTGAAAACTATGTGTTAAAAGAGTTATTAAAATAAAATAAAACAGTTTTAAATTAGTTTTGCCAAACAAGGCCCTTAAATCTGTTTTAATCATGTTTTTCCCAAACAAGGCCTTAAGTCCTAAAAATCTATTTTTAAATTAAAGAGTTTATTCCAAACAAGCCTTATGGCTTTTGAGTTTTAAAAAGTAGAAACTGATATATTATTAATATTGTATATTAAGTATTTGTCAGTTATATAATATATGTAATTATATGTATTATATCTATATTGTCAGTTTTTTATTCTACGTTAAGTTAGAAAACAGAGTTAGAATAGAAAAGTAAACAAAGAGTTAGAGAGAAGAAGAAAAAAGAAGAAAGATAGAGGAAGAAACTTTGAGAAATCAAAAACAAGAATCCAAAACATCAACATCACCATCTTCATCTTCTTTCTCTATCAAAGCAAAGGTATAATTTAGTTTATGTTTTGTTCTTCATTGTTTTTACTTCTCTGTAAATTGGTTTTCATGATAAACTATAAATTGATGATCAATATGTGTTAGATTATGTATATAAACTATTATATATGAGTTATATGATAGTTTATGTGGTTCAATTCATATAAATATGATGAACATGAAGAAATTATTTTCATAGCAATTTACAGTGAATTAGTTTGAAAAATAGTCCTTAAATTATCAAAATTGTGGTTGATTGTGATATGTTATGTAAATTGATCATATATTATATAATATGTTAAGAAATGAAGTTAATAAAATTTAAATTACGTGATTTGGTTTAAAAATAAACTCACAGTGTCAATTTTCTTCAAGAACGCCAAAAAATTCCGTCACGTGGTAGAACATATTTTTAATAGCAATGCTATATCTTTCACTGACGATGATATTACCTGCAGAAGGGACGGGCCATCGCAAGTCATTACACATAGTAGTGATGTCTTTCGGGTATGTGATCGGAGGTGTGCTCATAGATAGAGGATCATCCCTCAACATCCGTCCCTACGATACCTTGGAAAGAATGAAGATTAACCCGAACCGGATCAAAACCAGTCATGTGGTCATCCGGGCTTTCGATGGATCTCGCCGACAAGATATGGGAGAAATAGAGCTTCCACTAGAAATTGGTCCGCACACTTTCTATGTGTCTTTTCAGGTGCCCAATATCGCCACTGGATAAAACTTGTTGCTGGGCAGGCTATAGATCCACATGGCAGGGGCAGTACCATCCACCCTCCATCAACAACTCAAATACATTATCAATGGAAACCTCATCATGGTCGATACTGAATCGAAATACCCTGTTTGCATACTGGGAGACATGCCGGTGATCATCCTGGATGCAGGGATTGAACCTGCAAGTTTTCAAGCTCTAGGAGGTGAGTGACACTCAGTATCTACCTATCGGAGCACCAGCCCTAAAGCCAAAGGTCTCCCTTGAAGTAATGATAGTAGGCCAAGAGATGGTATCTTTTTGTTTCCAACCTAGAGAAGGATTAGGAAAGAATCAGCAAGGTATCAGAAGTCCAGTCCAAATCCCGAGCCAGTCAGAGAGAGCCGGATTGGGTTATTCATCTGGGTCAAGCCTCCAGAATCCACATAAGCACCCTAAGGCTCATGCTTCCACCATACTGCTGCTAAATCTCATTGATGCTGGTTTCATAAAGCCAATGAGGAAAATCCCTACTGTGGTATTAACCATGCTGTTTCCTTCAATCATACCAGTAGGTGAAAGAAAGACCCCAAAGCCTGAAGGTGATGGCAAAAAGGGAAAAGAAAAGATCATGTACGAAGGATGAGACCCATTTGATAACATGATGGTTATCATAAACTACGAGGATATGAATGATGAGATCCCAGACAGTGACGATGAGGATCAGATTCAAATTCCTCGCATTAAGAAGGGAAAGGGGGGTAGCTCAAAAAAAAAACCCTGCTTATTGTAAAGGATGTCTCAGTCATTATCCAAGACGAGGCAGACGAGCACAATTCCTTGATCCTACCTGTTTATGAGGATCTAACCCTGGATAACTGGAGCAGCGTACCTTGCCTCAGTTAAAAAGGGTAAAGGGGCAGAGAGTCCTGTCTGCCCTGTAATATGCTTTCATTTACTGCTTACTTTTGATTGCACATTTATAGCAGTAACTTTTGTCATGCTTTGCCAAATGCTTTGTATATTTAAGCAGTTGTATACATTAAAGTGAAAGCATTTTTGTTTTCAGGACTTCAGAGTTGGATTTGTTTGTCACTGCTGATAAGGTTCCAACCTGTCACAATGACTACAACTTTGATATAAAATTGAACTTCGACTTGATGGATATTGATCACGAGGAGGAAAACGACTATGAGGTGCCCGAGAAGATCAAAGAATGGGTCGAGGACAAACCCAAACCGAACCTCGACCAAACAACCTACTATCAACATAAAAACCTCCTGAAAACATCAAAGAAATCTAGATAGGCATAGACCTCACCCAAGACCAAAAAACCGATCTGATCGAACTCCTAACGTAGCTTCAAGATGTGTTTTCATGGTCGCATGAAGACATGATCGGCTTGTCTACTGATATTGTCATTCATTGAATGCCCATCAAAGATGGATTCAAGCCAGTCAAGTAGAAGCTCAGGCGTTTGAAACCTGAATGGAGTCTGAAAGTTAAAGAAGAGGTCGTTAAACAATTCAAAGCCGGTATCATCATGGTATCAACATACCCAGAGTGGCTGTCAAATATAGTCCCCGTACCTAAACCCACGTGGGAAAGTATGATATGCATGGATTACCAGGACTTGAACAAAGCCTGCCTCAAGAACAATTTCCTTGTGCCTTTTGTCCACATCCTGATCGACAATACGACGCAGTATGGCATGTATTCCTTCATAGATTGCTTTACTGGTTACCACCAAATCATGGTTACTGAAGAAGACCGGGAGAAAAAAACTTTCATCACTCCCTGGGGAACCTTCTGCTAAAGACAATTGTCCTTCGGCCTCATTAATGTCTACGCCACATATCAGCGAGCCATGATGACCCTGTTTCATGACATGATGCACAAGGAGATAGAGGTTTATGTGGATGGCATTATCATTAAATCCCGGAGGGAGGATGATCACATTGACCACCTCAGGTAGCTTGTTGAACAGGTTGCGTAAGTACAACCTCAAGCTGAATCCCTCCAAATGTGCTTTTGGCGTCAAATCAGGCAAGTTGTTTGGGTTCCTGGTGAGCAATCGAGGCATCAAACTAGACCCTGCCAAGATTAAAGCCATCACTGAGATGCTAGTACCTCGAACAGAGAAGGAGATACATGGGTTCTTAGGGATAATTAACTTCATAAGCCGATTCATTTCCCAGCTCACAACAACCTGTGAACCCATCTTCAAGCTACTAAGGAAGAATTCCTCCACCAAATGGAATGGGGATTGTCAAAAAGCCTTCCTTGCTATCAAGAAGTAGCTGATCGAAGCACCAGTCTTGGTACCCCCAAGGGATGGAGTTCCCCTTTTTATGTATTTGTCCGTCAATGACAATGCAATGGGCTGTATATTGGGACAGAAAGATGATAGTAGCAAGGAGAGAGCCATCTACTACATCAGTAAAAGATTCAGTAGTGATGAGTAGAAATACACCCTGATTGAGAAAACATGTTGTGCGTTAGCATGGGCCGCAATGAGGTTACAACATTACCTCCATGGGCACATGACCTACCTCATATCCTGCATGGATCCGCTAAAGTACGTATTTAACAAGCCAATGTTGAATTATCGACTGTCCAAATGGCAGTTGATCCTCCAACAGTTCGACATTGTCTACGTAACTCAGAAGTCCAACAAAGGTCAAGGCATTGCAGATCAATTAGCCGAAGCACCATCAGGAGGGTTCGAGCCCTTGGAGACTTCTTTCCCGGATGATGGGATCATGACAATTCAACAACTCCAACAAGAGAATACAGTTTAACCATGGAAAATATATTCCGACGGAGTGGTAAACATGGAAAGTGCTGGAGCTGGGGCAGTCCTTATCTCTGGTACAGGAGAACAATATCCTGTGGCTACCAAACTATATTTTGGCAACACCAACAACACAGCCGAGTATGAAGGCTACATAATGGGGTTGAAGTTAGCCCAATCCATGGGTATCAAACATCTACTGGTCTTTGGAGACTCTGAGTTGGTCATCAGACAAACCACTGGGGCATATCATACCAAAGAGCTACATTTGCTGCCCTATCATCGGCAGGTCGTTAGCATATCTCTGTATTTTCAGGACATAACCTTTATCTATATACCTCGGGGTAGGAATTACTTCGCTGATGCATTGGCGACATTGACTTCCTTAATCCACATATCCAATAGGAGTGGGATTCCCTGAATCAAATTCACAAGTCAAAAGGCCCCGACATATGAGAATTACATTGGAGACATATCAGATGAAATACCACCTATCAAACAACCTTGGAATCAAGACATCAAGGAATATCTACTGAGATAGATCTACACCCATTGGGGCAAGCCACTCCGAACGAAAGCGGATTCACAAAATCGCTATAAAGTTCTATCTGAGCGGAGATGCATTGTACCAAAGGGATACTAGAATAGGCCTGTTAAGATGCCTTGATAAAGAGCAAGCCCAGAGATTGATGGATGAAGTCCACGGTGGAGTATGTGGTCCACACATGAGCAGTCATCTGCTGGCCAAGAAGATATTAAGAACAGGACATTATTGGATCTCGCTCAAAGTTGACTGTGAAGGATCATGTCAGGAGATGCTTTCAATGCCAAGTACATGAAAATGCCATACATGCTCCTCCAAATGAGCTACACAATATGAGTTCACCATGGCCTTACTCCATGTGGAGAATGGATGTGATCGGTCCAGTGGAACCCAAAGCCAGCAATGGTCATCGATTCATCTTCACTATAATTGATTACTTCACCAAATGGGTTGAAGCTGCCTTATTTCCCAAAGTCACCAAAGAGGTCATCATTAGGTTTCATCATAAACAATGTCGTGTGTAGGTATGGACAACCAGAGGTGATCGTATCAGGACAACGCCAATAACCTAAACAATCAGATGATGAAAGAGCTATGCAGTAAGTTCCACATTAAGCATCTCAATTCTGTCATCTATCGACCCAAGATGAATGGTACTGCCTAAGCGGCCACCAAGAACATAAAAAAGATCATGTAGAAAAGGTCCGCCAATCACAAAGAATGGCCTGACCGGCTTCCTCTAACCCTGTTAGTATACAGAATGTTAATGCCCACTTCTACTGGGGCTACCCCCTATTCATTGGTCTATGGCATGGAAGCAGTCCTTCCAATAGAAGTAGAAATGGAGTCCCTGAGAGTTTTGATAGATGCTCAGATGGACGAAGATCAGTGGTTGCAAGACCTGGTACCACTAACTGTCCTTGATAGATGAAAAGAGGGCTACAACCATTTTCCACGGGCAGTTATATCAGCAAAGGATTTCTCGATCTTATAACAAGAAAGTCCAAATACGACAATTCAAAGAAAATAACTTGGTGCTGAAGAAAGTTTTAGCTAATCAAAACGAAGCCAAAGGAAAGTTCGCCCCTAATTGGGAAAGCCCTTTCATTGTCAAGGAGGTGTTGATAGGAGGAGCTATCAGATTGCAAGACATGGACAAAACCGAATGTCGACATTAAAAAATTTGCAGGGAGGGTCACAACCCGAATCTTTCTGTCTTCCAAAGTTATCTCTACCCTTACTCTTTTTATTGCGAAAAAGGTTTTGAAGGATTTTTTAGGAAAAGGCCAACATGTATCATGTCGATGATTTGAACGTTTTACAGAGTCGCCAGTTGGTAGATTTGAAATGGCTGTACCAGCTCAACTGAGTTTTGTTTGAAAGAGGCCCAATTGCTGGACACTGTCGAAACTTGATCTTTGAAAATAAAGTTTGAGTTCGAGGGCTTGGTTAAGTGTGGGGAAGGTGTTAGGCACCCCACAACTCTCGTGTAAACACGGTACCTCATCTTTTCAATATTTCCCTTTTAAATCTGCAATGTGTGTGTGAATGTTGTAAGAAATTTGGCCTATGTTTGATGGAAAGCATGTCTATGCATCGTTGAACCTATATACGAAGGGTTTGACTTGATTTGCAAAAAGTCTTTGATTTGATTTGCAAAATTGTTTGATTTGATTTGCAAAAGTTTCTTTTCTTCGAAAAGATTATTGAATGATGTTTTGAAAGAAGGTTTTCAAACCTTTATGCTATCATAGGAATTGAAGTATATCGATACTTTAGTTTTATCTTTTTAGCCTTAAGGCTCAATTTGAATGGTGATTGTCAGGCTGCGAAGCATCCTTGGCCACAACATATATACAAATGTCGGTCTCCTCATGGGCATGATAGCCATCGGAGGGACCATGACACGACAAACTATACTTTCACTATGTTGAGACCTTAAATCCGAATAAACGTTTTAAGGTCTTTTGTATGTACATTTTTACAGAAAAACAAGCAGGGTATATTTGTAAAGGGGAGTTTGTCCATCGTGGGATTCAGATTCTGATCAATTTGATCATGAATCCCACGATTCCTAGGCTCACATAGGGAGGTCGATAAACCTGCACAGCTCAAATTTATACAGAAATATATCCAAATATCGCCAGAACCAAGGATTCATCAGTAAATCCTGGCTCACACATGGTCGAAGCATCTCGTTCCCACTAGATAGCGATCTAAGGGCCGCGAGGTATCTTTTATAACTGAAACTAGAAAAAGACTAGATTTAAATAAATCTCAACCATTCTAGCTTCTCGATTTTGTCTGGACCTATTTTGAACCGTTTGAAAGCTAGAGTTGGCGAGATTTAAAGAAATCTAGTTCGCCCGCAGAAATGTCAGTGCCAATTTATATCAAATGAATATTTAAAGCAACAATTTAATAAAAATAAGTAAATATATATATATATATATATATATGATTATATATATATATATGATTATATATATGAAAGCTATAAAGGGCGATGGGTTTTCACGCCTGTGCCCGGACTGGAAAGTAAATATATATATATATATATTCATAAACGCTGTAAAAAGCCACGGAATGATCCAGGCTGGATAGAAATGAAATATATATATAAAAACTATAAAAAAGGGCGATGGGTTTTCACGCCTGTGCCTGGACTGGAATTAAAATATATATAGTTAAATATTGATAGAAAAGTAGTTAACCAAGACTGAGAAGATAACCTAGTGCAGTGAATATTGCAGATATATATAAAATAGTAAAAAGGCCACAGAATAATCCAGGTCGAACTGGAATGTAAATATACAGAAAAGTAGTCAAACCAAGACTGGGAAGATAACCCAGTGTGGTGAATGTTGCTTATAACGAATATTTATATATAAAAATAGTAAAAAGGCCACAGAATGATTCAGGCCAAAATAAATATATATATATATATATATATATAGACATAAAAAAAGTCAAATCAAGACTGGGAAGATAACCCAGTGTGGTGAAGGTTGCTTATATATATATGCATATTTATATATAAAAGCAGTAAACTACCGCGGATTTGACATCCGGGCTTGACAGAATTAAAAAGTTAGTATATATACAGTTAAATATATACAAAAAAAAGCCAAACCTGGACTGAAAGATAACCCAGTCCGGCGAAGTTGCTAATAACGAAGATGCAAGTATATAAAAGCTACTAGAATCGACGGATCGTCAATTCGAATTGTAAAAATGCCAGAAAATGCATTTAGGTACTAAAATATACCAAAAGTTAACAAAAACGGCCACGTAACTGAGTTCCAAGCATATTTAGAAAATAAAACTTGATATGCAAGTGTATAAAAGTGCGAAGAAGTAATAATAACTTTTTGATCGTAAAAATACTCACAATGGACTGCTACACGGGCTTTTTGCCAAATGGTAGGCTTTAAACGTCCAAATCTACAGGTTATTTTCTGATATGTTGTAGTATATCGGTATATCTACTTGTTAGAGTGAAAAAATTTGGGTTTAGAAGACAAAAAATAGATAAAAGACCAAACATGAAAGGGTTCGGAGCGTTTTTGAATTCTTGAAATGAGCTGGGGGTCACCTCATATATATAGACCAGGAAGCCTCCACTCTACCTGCTGCTGCCATAGGTAGAGGTGCGGCTCCACGTGGTAAGGCCCACATGGCGGGTCCAGTTGCATCAAAGTACGTGCACTCTGAGCAACGCAAGGTCGGATTTAAAACTTTTTAATTTTTGATCCGAGCGTCCGTTTGAGGCGTGTTGTACCTTTCCGGAAAGCCCTCGCCTAGAGTGTCACAATGACACGGGATGAAACATTTTTTGGGTCCAAGAAGATGGGTTCACTACCAGGTCTTCGATTCTCGTTAGTTGGTTCGTTGAGCTGTATTGCGCTGTTTGCACTCGGGATCATTGTTATGGTTCGTTTTGACCTTGGTAGCATCAATTCGGCTTGAATTTGACTGAATCGACTTAGAGTTGGTAAAATGACCATTTTGCCCCTCCCGGGGTTGCCTTCAGTTTCGACATGGCCTTCGGTTGACTTCTGGGGTTGTTTCCAAGATTGGGATCCCATTTGAGTCTGTTTGTCCTCAGTTTTGTCTCTAAGACTGACTTAGTCACTCCAGGTTTTCCTCTGGAGATGTTGTGATGCTTCAGGATTGTTTCTGAAGTTGACCTAACCTCCCGGGTTGAGACTGGGGATGATTTATACCTCCCGGGTTGAGACTGGGGCTGACCTATTCCTCCCGGGTTGAGATCGGGGCTGACATGTACCTCCCGGGTTAAGATCGGAGCTGACCTATACATTCTGGGTTGAGATCGGGGCTGATTTGTACTTCCTGGGTTAAACCGGGGCTGACCTTTACCTCCCTGGTTGAGACCGGGGCTGACCTGTTCTTCCCAGGTTGAGATCGGGGCTGATCTGTACTTCCTGGGTTGAGACCGGGGCTGACCTGTACCTCCCGGGTTGAGACCGGGGCTGACCTGTACATCCTTGGTTGAGACCGGGGCTGACCTGTACTTCTCGGGTTGATATCGGGGCTGACGTGTACTTCCCGGATTGAGATCGGGGCTGACCTGTACTTCCTGGGTTGAGATCGGGGCTGACCTGTACTTCCTGAATTGAGACCGGTGCTGACCTATACTTCCTAGGTTGAGACTAGGGCTGAACTGTACTTCCTAGGTTGAGATCGGGGCTGACCTGTACCTCCCGGGTTGAGACCGTGGCAGACCTGTATCTCCCGGGTTGAGACCGAGGCTAACCTGTACTTCCCGGGTTGAGACCGGGGCTGACCTATACTTCCTGAATTGAGACCGGGGCTGACCGGTACTTCCCGGGTTTAGACCGGGGCTGACCTGTACTTCTCGGGTTGATACCAAGGCTGATCTGTACTTCCCAAGTTGAGACCATGGCTGACCTGTACCTCACTGGTTGAGACCGGGGCTGACCTCTACTTCCCGGGTTGAGACCGGGGCTGACCTGATGGCCCGATATTGAGACTGGGGTTGAATTGATGACCCAGTATTGAGATCGGGGTTGATTTGATGACCAAGTATTAAGACCGGGGTTGATTTGACTACCCGATATTGAGACCAGGGGTTGATTTGATGGCCCAATATTAAGATCAGGGTTGATTTAATGACCCGGTATTGAGACTGGGGTTGATTTATGGACCCGATATTGAGACTGTGGATGACTTGTACTTCCCGTGTTGAGATCGGGGCTGACCTGTACTTCCCGGGTTGATACCAAGGCTGATCTTTACTTCTTGAGTTGAGAACGGGGCTGACCTGTACTTCACTGGTTGAGACCGGGGCTAACCCGTACTTCCCAGGTTGAGACCGGGGCTGACCTGATGGCCCGGTATTGAGACCGGGGTTGAATTGATGGCCCACTATTGAGACCGAGGTTAATTTGATGACCCAATATTGAGATCGGGGTTGATTTGACGACCCGATATTGAGACCGGGGTTGATTTGACGGCCCGGTATTGAGACCGGGGTTGATTTGATAACCCGGTATTGAGACCGGGGTTGATTTGAGGACCTAGTATTGAGGCCGGGATTGATTTGACGACCCGATATTGAGATCGAGATTGATTTGACGGCCCGGTATTGAGATCGGGGTTAATTTGAGGACTTGGTATTGAGACCGAGGTTGATTTGACGACCCGGTATTAAGACCAGGGTTGATTTGACGGCCCGGTATTAAGACTAAGATTGATTTGATGACCCGATATTGAGACCGAGGTTGATTTGACAGCTCGATATTGAGGTTGGGGTTAATTTGAGGACCTGGTATTGAGATCGGGGTTGATTAGATGACCCAGTATTGAGACCGGGGTTGAGTTAATAAGACAGTTTTGCCCTCCTATACTGTTAGTAACAGGGAAACAAAATTTTGAGTGTCTACAGATGCCCCTCTTTATCATGTTCATGCAATACAGTTGAATGAACAGGATAAAGATTGCTAGTCACTAGAAATGCCACCATTATAAGACATGCTATATTGGTTGGATACCTTTGAGGGGTTAGGGTTATTATTGAATGTTTATGGTCAGTACTGCTTGGGATAACGTCACCCGTGACAACCCTTATTGCAGCATTATCAGCCGATTGCTGGTAGGACATCCACTGACAGGTTATCAGATTTAGGTTGTTATCAAAGACTGTTCTCGTCTCGTTTTGCTGCGGAGGTCACTAATAGACTATTGCGAACTATTTTCATCACTTTCTGCTAGGGATGACATCATCCATGATAGCGTAGGTAACTCTGATGAGGATGACATTGTTGCCGCCGAGTTATTCCAGTGAGTGCTCCCGATGCCTATCTTGACGATAATCTACACCAGTAGTTCGCCACAGTAAGTTGAATCACCACTTCATCTCGGTGCTCCCTTTGAGGATGTGTATAACAGATTCCATCATTGGGGATGGATTATTATATTGCTTCTGTCACCGTATCCCTTCCGATGCTTTGTTTGGATTGAGCTAATAGCCGAACTGTCTCGGTCTGCACCCGACACTTCGCTGGGGTTGAGCCAATGGCTGAACAATGATCGGTCAGTACCTGACGCTTCGCTGGGGTTGTGCCAACTGCTGAACTGTCATCGATCAGTACCCGACGCTTTGCTGGGGTTGTACCAACGGCTGAACTGTCATCGGTCAGTACCTGACTGCTTTGCTGGGGTTGTGCCAACGGTTGAATTATCATCGGTCAGTACCCGACGCTTCGCTGGGGTTGAGCCAACGGCTGAACAATTATAGGTCTGTACCCGACGCTTCGTTGGGGTTGAGCTAACGGCTGAACTATCACCGGTCTGTACCCGATGCTTCGCTAGGGTTGTGCTAACGCTTGAACTGTCATCGATCTGTACTCGACGCTTCGCTGGGGTTGAGCCAACGACTGAACTGTCACAGGGCTGTACCCGAAGCTTCGCTAGGGTTGAGCCAACGACTTGAACTGTCACTGGTTTGTACCCGACGCTTTGATGGGGTTGGTCCAATGGCTGAATGTTGTGTTTGTACGAAATTGTGACGCAATCAAATTGCAAAAATTAGCGGAAGCATGGTATATCAGAGTTTAAAATTTTACAAAACAATTACCCGGATCATCCTTTATGCAAATTATTAATTTAAAACGATAAATAAGAAGTTATGGAATCATACCCTTGTAGAACGAAGCTTCCACAGGTACGAGTTCAACTCCTTGTTCTTCGTGATCTCCTTGAATTTTCGGGTTAGATTCCTTCCTTTGATCAACGTTAGCCACCCAAGTGTTTGGCCTCTAGAGGTGATCTACCAAGGAAGATGAATTATCAAGAAGGGGGGTGGTTGGCTTAGTTTTCTATACTCTATAGAAAAGGAGTACTCTCCAACAATTAGAATTGCATCAACTGATATCTATTATAAGACTCCTCCTATATAGATATTGGTCAATCCTTCTAATCCTATTAGACATGGGATTTCATTTAATTAATTAAACTTCTTTAATTAATTTAGGCTTCCCACCACATTGAGAATAATTAATTAAATTTATTTAATTAATTTGTCTCCTAATCTTATTAGGAATAAATGAGAGTACTAATATTAAATTAATTACTAAACTCCTTTAGAATAATAATAATTGTAATAATATTAATAAGACTCCTCTTATTAATTTATATTTAATATTTCAAAATATTAAATAATAAACATTAAGCTATTTAATTTATTCTATCACCATAGATTAAATTAATTACACTTAATGTATTATTACGATTATACCATTACCGATTAAATAATTATTCTTCCTTTTATGGTGTGACCCTTTAGGTTCTCCATATTAAATCAGGTTGTGAATAAATCAATTAGAACAATTCTAATCTTATTTAAATAAATAAATTACACTAATAATCTAACTAAATAAATAATAATTTTTTCTATAATATAGATAAGCCTCCCTAGCGATCAAAAACTTTCCAAATTATATAGATTTCAACATTAATCATAAAAGAACCTGTGAGTTAATAGTTACTGTACAATTCAATCATTCCACCATACAATGTCCCAATTAAATATAAGACATGGATTTACTATCAAGTCTTATTTTATTTAATTATATGTATTTCGATTAGAAAATGCACAACTCCAAATAATACAAATTAGAAACTCATTTCTAATTTCATTCCACCTTGGCCAAGGATTCCTAGGTTGTCATTTACCGAATCACATAGGACATATCTCATCTTTTACTAGAAGTGGTTGATTCTTTATTGATCATTCATTATCTTCATATGTAACTCATTATACCCAAGCATACCCTTTTATATATCCTAAAGGGCTTTAAGGAATAAGTCAAAGTATAATTCATTACATACAAGATACTATGATGATCTCGAGTCCAAGGATCACTTATACTACTATCACATTAAGAATTCCTATTGACAGGCGAGTAAAACTCCATTAGGTATTCCATAGCGAGTTACGTTTAGTGAACTTATTCTCCAATAAGCACTTACATACTTGCTTTAGTGTCTCCACACAAATAATTATGAGATCAATCATCCTCATCCAATGTGCAAGCAACATATGTACTAATCTATCAGGATTTACTAATCCCCTTTTTAGTAATCTCATGATTAGGAACTATTTTAGTTTTTAAGCTTTCTAAGAATTTAGATCTCATTATCATGATCAATATCATGATTTTAAAAGCATTGCTTAAAACTATGGGTTATTTACATATTATATAAACAACACCATGTAGATAATTAAATGTCTTTAATAAATAAATATTTTATTAATAAATAAATAAGATTTTTTACAAAGTATGTGCTTTATCATCATACATGATTAGCTTGTATGCACACTACTATCAATCTCCCACTTGCACTAAAGTCAATCGCCATGGTATCTCATACCCATCTTCTCTAAGTGACGATCAAACTGTTGTTGTGTTAAAGCTTTAGTAAATGGATCTGCAATGTTATCTTGAGAGTCTATATGCTCCTCTTTCAATGATTTCTTTAATCAAAGTGCCGCAACACATGTTTATATTCAAGATGAGACTTAGGAACTATTCCTAGTTCTGTAATGAACTTTTCATCCGAAACATCAACTTGCAGCTTCACTTACAGTTATATACTTTGTCTTTGTCACTAAACCAACAACCTTTTGTTGTTTAGAACCTTTCCAATTCACTGCACCATCTTTTAAGGTAACGACTTTCCCTAAAGTGGATTTGCTATCGTCTTGGTCAGTCTAAAAACCTGAGTCTGTTTAGCACTCTAGTTTAATTCAGACTCATCATGTCATATGATGACATCCTTAGTGTCAATTAAGTACTTTAAGATGTTTATCACTGTCTCACAGTGATCTTCTCCAGAATATGACTGATCAACATCAAGTCTTGTATATTTCATTGCATACATGATAGTAGCTCATGCGATCTCTCTTTTATTGAGGATAATTTTAGAGAGATTCACTCCATGGCTCATCATCGTGAGACACCTTTTGGAGTTTGTTATGCTAAACGCCTTTAGCATCTAATGAATATACGTTTCCTTGGGTTAAGCCGAACATCCTTTTACATCTTTCAATACAGATTTATATCCCCAATGTGGGATGTTCTACCCAAATCATTCATGAAGGAATGTTTAGACAACTTTATTTTGATTGATTGTACCATAGGAATTTCATTCTCTATCAGTAATATATCATCAACATATAATACATGGAATGAAACAACGCTCCCACTAACCTTCTTGTACACACATGGTTCATCCTTGTTTTTGATAAATTCAAACTATTTGATTGTCTCATCAAAACAAATGTTCCATCTACGAGAAGCTTGCTTCAATCCATAAATGGATTGTTGTAGCTCATATACATGATTTGTTTCAACCATTGAAACAAAATACCATCTGGCTATATCATACATACATTCTCCTCTAATAATGTATATTTGAGGAAGGGCGTCTCCACTTCCATTTTTGCCAGATTAAGTAATAATAAGCTGCAATCGCAAGTAAAGTCCAAATGGACTTGAGCATAACTTCGAAATCCATTTTAGATTTTATGGTCATCTACCATTTCTCTGAGTCTTTATTACTCATAGTCTGTTCGTAATTCTATGGATCATCATCATTCATGATGTGTACCTCATCGTTATCTTTATGATGAATCCATACCTCTCAGGTATCTTCGGTACTCTTCCAGATTTATGGATAGGGTGTGATACAGTAGGTTCTTTCACTTAGTTAGGTACCTAACTCTGATCCGTAGTAATTTGTGGTTCTTAAACTTCTTCAAGATATATCTTACTCCCATTGACCCCTTCATGGATAAACTCCTTTTCCTAAGAAGGCAGCATGTTTCACAACAAACACTTTTTGATCAGTTGGATGATAGAAATAATACCCTACAGTTTTTTTATGGTATCCCACAAATCTACACTTGTCGAATTTAGTCTGTAGCTTATCATGTTCAAACTTTTTGACATAAGCTGGATAATCCCAAGTCTTAACATGCTTAAGATTTGGTTTCCTCCCCTTCCACATCTCATATGGAGTCTTTGGGACGGATTCCCAGAAGGAAATTGGAAGGTCGATAAAACTCATCATGGATCGAACCATGTCCAACATTGTTCGATTTCTCCTTTCAGATACTCCATTTAACTGTGGTGTACTTGGAGGAGTCCATTATGAGATTATACCATTTTCTTTGATACAATTGAGAAACTCACCGCTTAAGTATTCACCACCTCGATCTGATCGAAGTATCTTAATACTCTTGCCTGTTTGTTTCTCTACTTCACTTCTGAACTCTTTGAACTTTTCAAATGATTCTGAATTGTATTTCATTAAATACACATATCCAAATCTTGAGTGATCATCAGTGAAACTAATAAAATAAGAATACCCACCCCGTGCACTTGTTGTCATAGGTCCACAAACGTCTATGTGAATCAACGTTAACAACTTTGTAACTCTTTCTCCTTTTCCACTAAAAGGAGATTTAGTCATTTTACCCATGAGACAAGATTCATAAGTTGTATATGATTCATAATCAGATAGCTCTAAGAGCCCATCCTTATGCAACTTGGATAATCTCGCTTCATTGATATCCGAGTCTACAGTGCCACATATAGGTATAATTAATATCATCTCTTTTCCTTTTCTTAGTTTGTTCTATTTGAAGTATATTTTCATGCAAGTTAAGTATATAAAGTCCATTTTGCAAATTACCAACATAAAAATTATTTAAATACATGGACTTGCCCGTAGGCAGTGCTAAACAATAAGTGCCTACAGCTAATGCAGCAACCTTTGCTCCATTTCCCACTCGTAGGACAACATCATCCTTGTTCAGCTTTCTACTTCTGACCAGTCCCTTCACATTATTACATATGTGAGAACCACAGCCGGTATCCAATACCCAAGTAGAATTTTGACTTTTTGAAAAATTAATTTCAATCATGAACAAACCTTGATTGGAAGTTGAAGCTTCTCCAAGCTTCTTCTCTGCCAGAAACTTCTTACAGTTCCTCTTCCAATGACCCGACTCGTTGCAATGGAAGCACATTCCTTTGCTAGCTGGATCAGGTTTCTTTTGTTTCTTTTTGTTCACCTTGCCCTTGGTCATCCGAGATCGGAAGAGCTCCTTAGATATCTTATATCTAGCAGTCCTACTTTGTTCACCATACAACTCCTTGAGGTGAATCAACATAGTAGGAGCATCCATGTTTTCGTGCTGGCGCTGAAGCACGTTATTCATGGATGCGAGCATGATGCATTGAGCCATAGATGCATCATCTTGCCACTTTACAATAGTGGCAATCTCTTCCTCAGAGGCTGTTTCTGGAACAATTATAGGGATAGATGAGTTTAGGACATACGAAATCTTTTCAGCAATGAGAACTATTCTCAGATTTCTTAGCCAGTCCGTATAATTCGACCCGGTAAGCTTATTAGCATCAAGTATGCTTCGCAGTGAAATTAGTGATTTTGATATTTTTAAAATTCTGCATGTGAAAAACAACATTTTTAGTAAACATTCATTTTATTAATTTTGCATACCAAAATAAATTTAGGTCTTTATTTTAAATTGGTATCTTCCACTATTTTTATCAAACTATATTACCCTCACTTATATAGTTCGGCAACATCTAATTAAATATTTGCTAGTGAGATTAAGGATCCCATTTTAAATGTATATAGCCTTGTGGATAGCGCAACAAACGATATTTAAATAAATATGTAGACAACTCTTGTCAATTACATCAACATGTAACTCCTTTTATTTTGCCTTTTAAATCATAATGGTCAAGTGTGTGCACATCTGAACTAAAATAATTTAAGTTAAGTCCAGCCTAACACTTCCATAAATTTTTAAAAAAAATGTTCGTCCTTGTGGCTAGCACAACAAGACTATATTGTTCAATTTTATTGATAAACATCAAATGTGATTAATTAATATCTTAAATATGCAATACTCGCTTTGTGGATAGCACAACATGCTCAAATTAAATATTTAATACTCTATTAATTTATCATGCTAGAAGGCGACGTTCGATATTTCAAATATCATTTGAACGCTTCGGACTTAATATAATTTCGTTGAGGAATTTGTTATTATTTGTCTTATCTTGTTTAGCGCGCATGCACATATATATATAAAATACGCGTCATTTTATTAAACATGTGAAGTATGTTTGCATAAAATATAATATATATAATATTTAGCATGCATATATAGAATACTGTATTCTACCCGGATTGATTATGGACTTTTATTCTAGTTTGGTTCACTAGAGCCACCAAGTGAACCAAAAGGTCAAACTTAGGAGTGCAAGAATTTAAATTTAAATATAACTATTACATTTAAACTCGGGCTCCATACAAATGGGTCTTCACGCGCTCCTTGCTCCTTAGTCTCCAATTTCTTTAAAATAATTCTAACTGTCTCTATTACATAAAACTATTTAATTAAAATAAAAACCTTGATCAGCAGTCAAGGGGAAGTACATAGGAGGGAGATAGAATTTTACATCAAGAAAAAACTAGAGAAGACGAGGTACGCAGATCCCATTTAATAAATCCATTCATTCAAGCATTCAACTAAAATAAAATCCAATCACATTGGTCAATAATCCATAATCAACCCCATTTATTTTCATACATGTCACTATATGTATCAATAAATAAATATTCATCTCATGAATTAAAACATTCCATATATATATGAGTATCATTTAATGGACAATTTTAAATTGCATGAAATCCAATTTCAAGATTAAAATAAACTATTTATTTTAATTATAAAATTATTAAGAATATATATATATATATATATATATTAGATTTTGATTCTCTTTTTAAAAGTGATCCAGGATACTTAATATAACACACACACACACACACACACACACACACACACACACACATATATATATATAGTAACCTTTTTGATTCTCTTTTTAAAAC
This sequence comes from Panax stipuleanatus, assembly GCA_020205555.1. Lineage (NCBI taxonomy): Eukaryota > Viridiplantae > Streptophyta > Magnoliopsida > Apiales > Araliaceae > Panax > Panax stipuleanatus. Next base: position 152,716,816 of record CM035124.1, on the reverse strand, counting down.
AAATCAAATATGCCAAAGTCACTTTTCATTTTAAAAGAATCCTGCAGGAAACCATTTTGGTTACTTTTTGAATTACTTCCTCCTTTAACTATATATAATATATATATATATATATATGATAATTTGCCAAGCCTTCTGCTGAAAGAAAAAAAAACGTGACACAGCCTTTCGCAATCCTATAGGTAGTCACGAATTTTTTTAAGTCTAATTCGGCAACAGTGACTCGGTTTGTCGGGGCAACAGTGACTCGGTTTGACTCAGTTCGCGAATTGGCCCCCTTTGTTAATAAAAAAACTAATTTTATACAATTAATTATGTCCAATAAATTATTCTAAATACATACCTTTGATGAACGAGAATTTTAGAAAGATATTTGAATATTTATTGAAATAAATAAATATTTTTAATGATTTAATTATTGAGTTAAATAATTAATTCATGAATTTGTGGTAGATTAATTTAATTTTATGTGTGACATTAATTAAATTAATGTGTAGTAATTTAATAGTTCAAAGTATATATTTAATTGAGTTTATTAGATTAAATGAATTAACTAAATAAGCATAATGTACTTTAATTAATTTAGTAGTTAATTAAATAATTAATGAATTGACATAATTAATAAATAAAAATATTAATTATGTGACAATGTGAATTAATGTAAAGTTATTATTATTTTATTTAATTGATTTAAATAAAATTAATTAGTTAATTAGTAGTGTGACTATTAACTATATTATAAGAGTTTATTAAAATAAAGGGAAAAGAAGATAATAAGAAAGCCAAACGAGGCCTTAATAGGAGCTAATTTGCAACGGATATAATTTATACGTATAATACCTATATCATATCGACATTTGTTATTATTATTTGGGTTAGAAAGTCAGAGACAGTTTGTGAAGTCAGAGAAAAAGAAGAAGAAGAAGAGGAGATTGAGAGAGATTGAGAAAGGAAGAATTGAGAAATCAATTGTGTTTCTTTAATTTATCTTCACTACTAAGGGTAATCCCTTCTTTTCAAGTTTTCAAAATTGATATTTCTTCGTTACGTGTTTTAAAATTTTCTGTGAAAATTGAGTTTCACAATTAGGTTATGATATGACTTTATCTATATGGGTTTATGATTATAAGGTGTTTTATAATTTGTATGAATGATTTAAAATGATCAATTTTATTTAATTTGGCCTTAATTAGGTTTTGAAGAAAATTACAGAATTTTTATACGTCTTTATAAAAACTCTCTGTTAAGAATTATTTTGGGAAATTAAAGTATGAGGTTATCATATATGTGACCGTAGATGTTAGTATTATGTGTTAGATCATGTATCCATGATTTACACTGTTCACACCAAGTAATTTTGTTAATAAATGGGTTTTATGAAATTATAGAGTATTGAATATGGGTGAATAACCCATATGGGTTAAATTAATGATTGAATCATATGTTTATATTTAAATTGATACATGAATATGATTGTATATGTTAAAATAAAGAAAATGGAATTGAAATGAATGGATTCGGTGTAGAAACGAATCCGTAGGGAGAATTTTTAATGTTTTTCATTAAACTCTTGAAAGTTTTGAAGAACAGTGAAAATTAATGTTTTGATTGTGTAATTACATGACTTGGAATGTTAAGAACATGTTATAAGTGATATTTAATGTTCCTGTAAAGTTTATACTTCATGGGTAATATTATAAATAAGTGTATTGGTGTAAAATTTGAGAAAGTGGCCGAATTTTTGTGTTCTTCGCGAACTGGAAATTCTAGGAAAACGTAGTCGCGCGGCCGTGCCGGGTACAAGGCTAAATGGCCGCGCGGCCGCGCCCGTCTGAAAATTTTTGAAAAATTTGCTAAGTGTTAAAATTTGAAAAAAATGTTTTTCATCTAATGAACATGAAAACATGTTGTAAATATGATAGGATATTGATATGAGTTTAATAAATTATGTTACGTGATTAATTAATGAATTAATTATGTGACTTAAATTATTATTTATAAACTTTAAATAATGTGATATAAATATGAAGACATTATTTTAAGTCTAATAAACATGAAGACATGTTATGTATGTAATAAGTTGTTAATACAAGTTAATAACTTAAGTTATGTGATTAATTAACAGGTTAATTAATCAACGTGAACCATTATTTGAAAAACCTAATAATGAGTTCAAAGAACACTAATTGTAAATCAATAATCATATCGAACCTGTGATTAATTGATATTGTAAATGTGTGATAGGTAAGAGTAATTAAAGAAGTGAGCAATAATTGTAGCTTGCGCACGAGGCAAGTTTTCTATCCCTAACTTACTATTATTGTTGGGCAAGTTTCCTAAACTAAACTCTTTAAATTGAGCAATTGATATGCTTAATTACTATTGTTGAGCAAATTCTTACTCTTCAATATCCAAGTTTAGAATTTCACATGAGATGCCATGATTCTTTTAAAAGTATCATTTAAGTGTACAATACGCATTCGATTGTATACCTTGAGAAGTTAATATTCAATTTGAATATCATTTATTGAGTTATCCAAACCAACTTTATTTGGTGCAGGATTCTCATGTCAAACTGAGATGAACAACCCTAATATAGGGGATTAATGAAGATGCTTTAAGCGTTAAGATAGTGTGCACAGTATCAGTACGAAGGGCTGATCTCCCTAAGTACGAGAAGTAAAGTCTATAGTCTTATGACTGTTAAAGGTTGGAAAGTTTAATATACTTGACAACTTAAGACTCGGTTCAAGGTCTTAATGACCCTCAGAAGTAATTTGACTCTCGATTAATATTCTTGATTCAAAAGTTGAGAAGTAATTTGACTCTTGATTAATATTCTTGATTCAAATGTTGAGCTTTCTGTTATTTAAAATTCTTTTTCTCGCATGTTATTATTCTGTCATATTTTTATACTTGCGGGCATTCATGCTCATTTTTGTGTAATAACATTGCAGCTAATAATGAACGAAGTGATGTACTTTCTAGTAGCAAGGACAAAGGAAAAGCTAACAAGTGTTGAAGACTTGTGTTGATGTTAAGAATGTTAAAGTTCAAGATTTATGTGTGATGACTTAAGACTTATTTATTTACGTTTCCGCAACAGAGATTTAAGGTTAAATATAACCTGGGATTTATGATGTATTATTATGTCAGATGATGTAAGATGATATCATTTATTTGAATATCATTTATTGAGTTATCCAAACCAACTTTATTTGGTGCGGATTCTCATGTCAAACTGAGATGAACAACCCTAATATAGGAGATTAATGAAGATGCTTTAAGCGTTAAGATAGTGTGCACAGTATCAATACGAAGGGCTGATCTCCCTAAGTACTAGAAGTAAAGTCTATAGTCTTATGACTGTTAAATGTTGGAAATGTTAATATACTTGACAACCTAAGACTCGGTTCAAGGTCTTAATGACCCTCAGAAGTAATTTGACTCTCGATTAATATTCTTGATTCAAAAGTTGAGAAGTAATTTGACTTTTGATTAATATTATTGATTCAAATGTTAAGCTTTCTGTTATTCAGAATTCTTTCACTCGCATGTTATTATTCTGTCATATTTTTATACTTGCGGGCATTCGTGCTCACTCTTGTATAATAACATTGTAGCTAATAATGAACGAAGTGATGTACCTTCTAGTAGCAAGGGCAAAGGAAAAGCTAACAAGTGTTGAAGACTTGTGTTGATTTTAAGAATGTTAAAGTTCAAGATTTATGTGTGATGACTTAAGACTTATTTATTTACGTTTCGCAACAGAGATTTAAGGTTAAGTATTATCTAGGGATTTATGATGTATTATTATGTCAGATGATGTAAAATGATGATTTATTTATCTAATAAATGAATTTCATTATTTATGGGTAGATAGTTGTATGATATTGGAACAGTGAACACTAAATCCTGTGAAAATTAAGAAACTGGATTTGGGGGTGTCACAAGTTGGTATCAGAGCCGTAGGTTATGAACCTTAGGTGGGGGAAAAACCTTAGGATAGTAGCCTTCGTGAAGATAGTAATGATAACTCTGATTGAGTTCTAAGAAAGATAATAAAATTACCTTATGTGCTATGTGCTTATGTGTTCATACTTGTTAGAGTATTGATTAGCATCACATAAAAACTAAGACTTAAAACTTATTTTGTCAGGATGTCAGTTACTGGAGGAGCTAGTCAGCCCAGGGATGTTGTACACCTAGAGACTAGAGATGAGGAGCCCCGGGACATACATACTGTCTGGGAGCAGTTAGTACAGCTAGAGCCATCTCCTGTGATTCCAGATTTTGGTCAGGAGCATGAGCCAGAGACGGACTCAGAGAAGGACCCTGAAGAGGTTGAGATTTCGGCTGAGGCAGCCGAGGAGGAGGAAGAAGAGGAGGAAGACCCTGAGGAGTTCCCACTGAACTCTGTCAGTGCTGATATGTATGATTTATTGTATGATCGCAACGTAGAGTTATGAGATATAATTTAGGAGTTGACGGAGCAGTCAGTTGCTCAGGGTGGTGAGATTGAGACACTCCACACCCGTCTTGGCAATATGGAGTGGAATTTGATTCATGAGAAGGGCCAAACTGAGCAGAAGACAGAGGAGATAGAAAAGTTAAAGAACGAGTGGAAAGAGAAATCTGAAAGACTCGCCATAGTGGAAGAATCTTGGGTGAGAAATGCACGACGTGCAGATCTGGCAGAGGATGATACGCGTGCGAAGAGAGTTAAGATTGTAGAGACGTGCTACACGTTTCTGAGGGCAATGGATGAGGTCCAGGACCGAGTTATGAGATATCCAATTCAGCTCGAGGGACTGCCTGGGTATATGTTAGATCGCAGGACTATGTCCCGCATTATAGAGGAGGAACGTAGTGAAGCTGTCCGACGCCTTAGTAAGCCGTGATAGGACAATATGATATTGTTAATGTTTAAATAATCGTAAATAATGTAAATTCTGATGTGATTATAAACAAAGGAATATTGTGATAATGTAAATCCTGTAGAAATTTTATTTTCAGGATAGTTGATGTAAATGGCAGAAATGCTATCGTATTGTATTAAAAGCTTTTGGATTTAATAAAATAATAAAGTTGTTCAAGATGATATGGGTTAAGTGAGTATGTTAAAGTATTTAACATTATGTGATACTCTTTGGAGTAGTTAATGTAAATTTCGATGTGATTAAAAACAAAAAAATATTTTGAGAAACTAAATCCTGAAGATTCTTTATCTTGGGATAGTTGAGGTAAATGGCAAAGATGCTATAGTACTATGTTTAAAACTTTTGATTTAAATAAAATATTAAAGGTTATTTGAAAAGAAAAGAGTTAAAGTGGTTATGTTAAATATTTGAGTTAAGTCTTAAATATTTAAGAGATTGAATAAAGATCTAATGAGCGTATATTCTTAATAGAAATATGCCGCCAAGAAGGAGACAAAATCGTCGACAAGCCTAAGAAGGGTCAACCAATAACAATAACAACAATGATGCCAATGCAAACCCCGTTCAGCAGTTGGTAAATCTGTTGGCTGGAGTGATGAACAATCAGCCTCAAGCTCCACCGAACACATCATTTAAAGACTTTAAGGCAGTGGGACTGCCAGATTTTAAGGGTTCCACGAACCCAATAGAAGCTCAGACTTGGGTTATGGAAATGGAGAAAATTTTTGAGGTCGCCCGAGTTAGGGAGGACTAGAAGACCGCCTACGCGACATTTATGTTAAAATCAGAAGCCAACTACTGGTGGTAGGCAAATAAGATCAGGGGAGGAGAAGGTGTAATAACCTGGGAAAGGTTTAAAGAAATATTTTTCAAGTTGTATTTCCCGACCAGCTCCCAGAATCAAATGGAGGTGCAGTTTCTGGAGTTGAAGTAGGGGAATATGTCTGTGCCCGACTATGTGGCAAAGTTTAACGAATTGTCAAGGTTTGCCCAATATCAGGTGCATACTGATGAAAGAAAGGCTAGGCGTTTTGAACAGGGACTGAAACCCTGGTTGTATAGCAAGGTGTCAATATTTCAATTGAACACTTTTGCTGGAGTTCTAGAGAAGGCCATTCTCGCAGAAGGTGGAAGCGAAGCGGTGTATAAGTACAAGCAAGATCAAAAGAAGAAGAAGAATGATAGTGAAGGAAACAATAAGGCTAGTGGCAGTCACACAGGGGGAACTAATAATCATAAACGAAAGTGGAATGACAACCCGTCGTCTGTAAGTCAGCAAGGTAGTCAGAAGAAAAAGTTAGAACCATGCCCAACCTGTGGGAAGACTCACTTGGGAGTCTGCATGAAAGGAAAAAGAGTTTGCTACAATTGTGGTCAGGAAGGCCACATAGCACCTAACTGCCCTAACCCTAAGAAAGGCGCCTACTACACATGTGGGTTGAAGGATCACTTGGCTAGAGACTGTCCAAAGAAGGCATCTGAAGGGGCAGGGTCAGGTGGAAATAAGGGAAATAATGGTGGAAATCCTCTGATAATTACAAACCGACCAACTGCAAGAACATTCAACATGACAGTACAAGACGCTGTGTAGTCTTTTGATATGGTGTCAGGTATCATTCCGATCAATAAAGTCAATGCTTATGTTTTATTTGATCCGGGTGCTACTAGTTCATTTATATCCGATGACTTTGCCAAGAACTTAGAATTGCATAAAGACAAATTAAAGATCCCTATGAACATAGAGATTGCGAATAAGGAAGTAATTCCTGTTAAGTATATACACAAGAACTGTAGAGTGGATATTAAGGGTAATGTTATGAACGTAGATCCTATCCCGATTAAACTAGGGGAATTTGACGTTATCTTGGGAATAAATTGGCTATTCAATTATGGAGCTGTAATTGATTGCCAGAAGAAATGTATTAACCTTATGACTCCGTCAAAGGTTGTGTTTTATGGCTGTAAGTCGCCGAGACAAGCGAGTTGTCTGACGATGATGCAAGCCAGGAAGTTATTAAGACAAGGCTGTTTAGGATATTTAGCCTACATAGTCGATAGTCGTAAGAGAATCCAAAGTTGGAGGAAATACCAGTCGTAAGGGACTTCGTGGATGTGTTTTCGGATGATTTGCCAGGACTTCCGCCGGATAGAGAAGTAGATTTTGTAATCGATTTGGTGCCAGGAACGGCTCCAATATCGAAAGCACCGTACCGGATGGCTCCGATAGAAATAAAAGAACTGATGGTTCAGTTACAAGAACTATTAGATAAGAAATATATTCAACCGAGCGTATCTCCGTGGGGAGCGCCGGTGTTATTTGTTAAAAAGAAGGATGGTACAATGCGACTCTGCATCGATTATAGAGAGTTGAATAAGGTTACCATTAAGAATAGGTATCCATTACCAAGAATTGATGATCTGTTTGATCAGTTAAAATGAGCGAGATATTTCTTGAAGATAGACCTAAGAAGTGGATATCATCAGCTAAAGGTGAGGCCTGAAGATGTCCCAAAGACAGCGTTTAGGACACGATATGGACACTACAAATTTTTGGTTATGTTATTTGGTCTAACGAATGCACCTGCAGCATTTATGGGCCTAATGAATGGAGTGTTCAAGCCCTTTTTGGACAAATTCGTAGTGGTTTTTATCGATGATATATTGGTATATTCTAAGACCAAGGAAGAGCATGTTGAACATTTGAAGTTAACATTGGAAGTGTTGAGAAGAGAAAAGTTGTACGCCAAGTTCTCAAAGTGTGAATTTTGGATTGAAAGGGTGCAATTTCTCGGATATGTGATTGATAAGGAGGGAATTTCGGTGGATCCCTCCAAAGTTGAAGCGGTGATGAATTGGGATCAGCCGAAAACACCGTCGGAAGTAAGAAGTTTTCTTGGATTAGCTGGTTACTATAGAAGATTTATTCAGGATTTTTCCAAGATTGCCACTTCGCTAACAAATTTGACTAGAAAAGTTATAAAATTAGTTTGGACGGAGAAGTGTGAGGAAAGTTTTCAAGAGCTTAAGAGAAGGTTGAGTACAGCACCTGTGTTGTCCCTACCGGATGATACAGGAAACTTTGTGGTATATAGTGATGCGTCGCATAAAAGGCTAGGCTGTGTGCTTATGTAAAATGACAGAGTCATTGCGTATGCGTTACGACAGTTGAAAGATTATGAGAAGGGATATCCAACCCACGATTTGGAATTAGCTGCGATGGTATTTTCTTTAAAGATTTGAAGACACTATCTCTATGGGGAGAAGTGTGAAATATATACAGACCATAAGAGTCTGAAGTATATTTTCACACAGAAAGACTTGAATATGCGCCAAAGAAGGTAGCTGGAGTTAATAAAGGATTATGATTGTGATATCTTATACCACCCAGGCAAAGCGAATGTTGTAGCCGACGCCTTAAGCAGAAAAGGTCGGGAGAAGTTGATGATGCTGATAACACAGGAAGAATTGATTTCAGCAATGGAAAAGCTGGAATTAGAAGTAGGATGTCCAATGGAGACTGACGAGAAACTGTTCCAGATGCAAGCTGGTACAACTTTATTGGATAAGATTAAGAAAGCACAAATCCTGGATAACGAATATGAGGAAGTAAAGAAAAAGATATCTGAAGGGACTGAACTTAGATTTAAAATAGACAGCGAAGGATTGTTGAGATTTGAAAGTAGAGTTTGGGTACCCGCAATACTAGAAATTAAGGAGGACATTCTGAGCGAGGCTCATAGTTCGAGGTATTCCATTCATCCCGAAAGTACCAAGATGTATCAAGATTTACGACAACACTTTTGGTGGCCAAATATAAAGAGGGACATTGCCGATTGTGTTGCCAAGTGTCTGACTTGCCAAAAGGTCATGACAGAACATCAGAGACCAAGTGGTTTACTACAGCCTCTAGAGATCCCAGAATGGAAATGGGAACATATTACAATGGATTTTGTTGTTGGCCTTCCTACGACCCAGAAAGGCTATGACGCAGTATGGGTTATCGTCGACCGATTAACGAAATCCATACACTTTCTTCGTTCAAAATCAAATTTAACCTAGAACTAATTGGCGAAGTTATATGTAAAAGAGATTGTTTCGAGGCACGGCGTGCCAGTGCCAATTATTTCTGACCGTGATCCGTGCTTCACATCGAATTTCTAGAAGCGACTGCAAGAATGCATGGGAACACAGTTGAGGATGAGCACCGCTTATCACCCTCAGACTGACGGACAAAGTGAAAGAACGATCCAAACATTAGAGGATATGCTTAGAGCATGCATAATGGATTTTAAAGGAAATTGGGATGATCATTTGCCGCTTGTAGAATTTGGTTATAATAATAGTTACCACGCTAGTATTGGTATGTCGCCTTACGAAGCATTGTACGGTAGAAAGTGCAGAACTACACTGTACTGGGATGAAGTTGGTGAAAGACAATTGCTAGGACCAGAGTTAGTCCAACAAATGGCAGAAATAGTTAAAGTGATTCGGACAAGATTAGTAGCGGCTCAGGATAGGCAGAAGAAATACGCCGATCCACACCGCAAGAATGTAGAGTTTGAATCGGGTAGTTTAGTATTTTTGAAGGTCTCTCCTTGGAAGGGAAAGATCAGATTTGGTAAGAAGGGAAATTGAGCCCGAGGTTCATTGGACCCTTTGAGGTATTACGACGCATTGGAGAAGTAGCCTATGAGGTAGCTTTACCTTCGGCACTGGAGCATGTCCACAATGTCTTCCACGTGTCGGTATTACGATGTTATAAACCCGATTACAAACATGTGATAGAATATGAACCCCTATAATTTGAGAAAGATTTATCCTACGAAGAAGTTCCTGTTCAGATTGTTGACAGGAAAGAGCAAGTTCTCAGGAACAAAGTAATACCTTCTGTTAAGGTAATTTGGAGGAACCACAACGCTGAAGAAGCTACGTGGGAACTCGAAGAGAATATGATGAAGAATTATCCACACTTATTTTCTTGAATAGGTGAATGTGATTCTGGGGACAGAATCCTTTTAAGGGGGGAAAGATGTGACAAACAAGAGTTTTGCAAAGTTGTTTGAATAGTTTATTGTAATAAATAAATATTTTGGTTATGAGAATGTGATGGAACGAAATTATTAATCGAACCGTGATTCTGAATACAGAATCCTTTTAAGGGGGGAAAGATGTGACTAACGAGAATTTTGTAAAGATATTTGAATATTTATTGAAATAAATAAATATTTTTAATGATTTAATTATTGAGTTAAATAATTAATTCATGAATTTGTGGTAGATTAATTTAATTATATGTGTGACATTAATTAAATTAATGTGTAGTAATTTAATAGTTCAAAGTATATATTTAATTGAGTTTATTGGATTAAATGAATTAATTAAATAAGCATAATGTACTTTAATTAATTTAGTAGTTAATTAAATAATTAATGAATTGACATAATTAATAAATAAAAATATTAATTATGTGACAATGTGAATTAATGTAAAGTTATTATTATTTTATTTAATTAATTTAAATAAAATTAATTAGTTAATTAGTAGTGTGACTATTAACTATATTATAAGAGTTTATTAATATAAAGGGAAATGAAGAAAATAAGAAAGCCAAATGAGGCCTTAATAGTAGTTAATTTGCAACGGATATAATTTATACGTATAATACCCATATCATATCGACATTTGTTATTATTATTTGGGTTAGAAAGTCAGAGAAAGTTTGTGAAGTCAAAGAGAAAAAAAAGAAGAAGAAGAGGAGATTGAGAGAGATTGAGAAAGGAAGAATTGAGAAATCAATTGTGTTTCTTTGATTTATCTTCACTACTAAGGGTAATCCCTTCTTTTCAAGTTTTCAAAATTGATATTTCTTCGTTACGTGTTTTAAAATTTTCTGTGAAAATTGGGTTTCACAATTGGGTTATGATATGACTTTATCTATATGGGTTTATGATTATAAGGTGTTTTATAATTGGTATGAATGATTTAAAATGATCAATTTTATTTAATTTGGCCTTAATTAGGTTTTGAAGAAAATTACAGAATTTTTATACGTCTTTATAAAAACTCTCTGTTAAGAATTATTTTGGAAAATTAAAGTATGAGGTTATCATATATGTGACCGTAGATGTTAGTATTATGTGTTAGATCGTGTATCCATGATTTACACTGATCACACCAAGTAATTTTGTTAATAAATGGGTTTTATGAAATTACAGAGTATTGAATATGGGTGAATAACCCATATGGGTTAAATTAATGATTAAATCATATGTTTATATTTAAATTGATACATGAATATGATTGTATATGTTAAAATAAAGAAAATGGAATTGAAATGAATGGATTCGGTGTAGTAACGAATCCGTAAGGAGAATTTTTATGTTTTTCATTAAACTCTTGAAAGTTTTGAAGAACAGTGAAAATTAATGTTTAGATTGTGTAATTACATGACTTGGAATGTTAAGAACATGTTATAAGTGATATATAATGTTCCTGTAAAATTTAGTACTTCATGGGTAATATTATAAATCAGTGTATTGGTGTAAAATTTGAGAAAGTGGCTGAATTTCTTGTTCTTCAAGAACTGGAAATTTTGGGAAAACATAGCCGCGCGGCCGCGCCCGTCTGAAACTTTTGAAAAATTTGCTAAGTGTTGAAATTTGAGAAAAATATTTTTAATCTAATGAACATGAAAACATGTTGTAAATATGATAGGATATTGATATGAGGTTAATAAATTATGTTACGTGATTAATTAATGAATTAATTATGTGACTTAAATTATTATTTATAAACTTTAAATAATGTGATATAAATATGAAGACATTATTTTAAGTCTAATAAACATGAAGACATGTTATGTATGTAATAAGTTGTTAATACAAGTTAATAACTTAAGTTATGTGATTAATTAACAGGTTAATTAATCAACGTGAACCATTATGTGAAAAACCTAATAATGAGTTCAAAGAACACTAATTGTAAATCAATAATCATATCGAACCTGTGATTAATTGATATTGTAAATGTGTGATAGGTAAGAGTAATTAAAGAAGTGAGTAATAATTGTAGCTTGCGCACGAGGCAAGTTTTCTATCCCTAACTTACTATTATTGTTGGGCAAGTTTCCTAAACTAAACTCTTTAAATTGAGCAATTGATATGCTTAATTACTATTGTTGAGCAAATTCTTACTCTTGAATATCCAAGTTTAGAATTTCATATGAGATGTCATGATTCTTTTAAAAGTATCATTTAAGTGTACAATACTCATTTGATTGTATATCTTGAGAAGTTAATATTCAATTTGAATATCATTTATTGAGTTATCCAAACTAACTTTATTTGGTGCGGATTCTCATGTCAAACTGAGATGAACAACCCTAATATAGGGGATTAATGAAGATGCTTTAAGCGTTAAGATAGTGTGCACAGTATCAGTACGAAGGGCTGATCTCCCTAAGTACGAGAAGTAAAGTCTATAGTCTTATGACTGTTAAATGTTGGAAATGTTAATATACTTGACGACCTAAGATTTGGTTCAAGGTCTTAATGACCCTCAGAAGTAATTTGACTTCTCGATTAATATTCTTGATTCAAAAGTTGAGAAGTAATTTGACTCTTGATTAATATTCTTGATTCAAATGTTGAGCTTTCTGTTATTCAGAATTCTTTCACTCGCATGTTATTATTCTGTCATATTTTTATACTTGCGGGCATTCGTGCTCACTCTTGCATAATAACATTGCAGCTAATAATGAACGAAGTGATGTACCTTCTAGTAGCAAGGGCAAAGGAAAAGCTAACAAGTGTTGAAGACTTGTGTTGATGTTAAGAATGTTAAAGTTCAAGATTTATATGTGATGACTTAAGACTTAATTATTTACGTTTCCGCAACAGAGATTTAAGGTTAAGTATTATCTAGGATTTATGATGTATTATTATGTCAGATGATGTAAGATTATGATTTATTTATCTAATAAATGAATTTCATTATTTATGGGTATATAGTTGTATGATATTGGAACAGTGAACACTAAATCCTGTGGAAATTAAGCTGCCGGATTTGGGGGTGTCACAATACCCATACATATATGAAATTAAAACAATTAATAATTGCATAAAGGTTTGGCTTTGGTGCCGCTGTTGGGTTTGTACGAAATTGTGACGCAATCTAATTGCAAAAATTAGCAGAAGCATGGTATATCAGAGTTTAAATTTTTTACAAAACCATTACCTGGATCATCCTTTATGCAAATTATTAATTTAAAACGATAAATAAGAAGTTATGAAATCATACCTTTGTAGAACGAAGTTTCCACATGTACGAGTTCAACTCCTTGTTCTTCGTGATCTCTTTGAATTTTCGGGTTAGATTCTTTCCTTTGATCAATGTTAGCCACCCAAGTGTTTGGCCTCTAGAGGTGATCCACCAAGGAAGAAGAATTATCAAGAAGGAGGGTGGTTGGCTTAGTTTTCTATCCTCTATAGAAAAGGAGTACTCTCCAACAGTTGGAATTGTATCAACTGATATCTATTATAAGTCTCCTCTATATAGATATTGGTCAACCCTTCTAATCCTATTAGACATGGGATTTCATTTAATTAATTAAACTCTTTTAATTAATTTAGGCTTCCCACCACATTGGGAATAATTAATTAAATTCATTTAATTAATTTGTCTCCTAATCTTATTAGGAATAAATGAGAGTACTAATATTAAATTAATTACTAAACTACTTTAGAAATAATAATAATTGTAATAATATTAATAAGACTCAATCTTATTAATTTATATTTAATATTTTCAAAATATTAAATAATAAACATTAAGCTATTTAATTTATTCTATCACCATAGATTAAATTAATTACACTTAATGCATTATTACGATTATGCCATTACCTTCTTAAATAATTACTTCTTCCTTTTACTGGTGTGGCCTTTAAGGTTCTTCATATTAAACCAGGTTGTGAATAAATCAATTAGAACAATTCTAATCTTATTTAAATAAATAAATTAAACTAATAATCTATTTAAATAAATAATATTTATTCTATAATAGAGATAAGCCTCCCTAGCGATCAACAACTTTTTCAAATAATATAGATTTCAACATTAATCATAAAAGAACCTGTGAGTTAATAGTTACCGTACAATTCAATCCTTCCACAATACAATGTCCCAATTAAACATAAGACATGGAATTTACTGTCAAGTCTTATTTTATTTAATTATATGTATTTCGATTAGAAAATGCACAACTCCAAAGAATGCAAATTAGAAACTCCTTGCTAATTTCATTCCACCTTGTCCAAGGATTCCTGAGTTGTGATTACCGAATCACATAGGACATATCTCCTCTTTTACTAGAAGTGGTAGATTCTTTATTGATCATTCATTATCTCCATATGTAACTCATTATACCCAAGTATACCCTTTTATATACCCTAAAGGGTTTTAAGGAATAAGTTAAAGTATAATTCATTACATACAAGATACTATGATGATCTCAAGTCCAAGGATCATTTGTACTACTATCACATTAGGAATTCCTATTGACAGGCGAGTAAAACTCCATTAGATATTCCATAGCGAGTCACGTTCAGTGAACTTATTCTCCAATAAGCACCTACATACTTGCTTTAGTGTCTCCATATAAATAATTATGAGATTAATCATCCTCATTCAATGAGCAAGCAACATATGTACTAATCTATCCGGATTTACTAATCCCCTTTTTAGTAATCCCATGATTAGGAACTATTTTAGTTTTTAGGCTTTCTAAGAATTTATATCTCATTAGCATGATCAACATCATGATTCTAAAAGCATTGCTTAAAACTATGGGTTATTTACATATTATAAAAACAGCACCATATAGATAATTAAATGCCTTTAATAAATGAATATTTTATTAATAAATAAATAAGATTGTTTACAAAGTATGTGCTTTATCATCATACATGATTGGCTTGTATGCACACTACTGTCACTGAACTGTCATGAGTCTGTACCCGACGCTTCACTGGGGTTGAGCCAACGGCTGAACTGTCACCGGTTTGTACCCGACGCTTCGCTGGGGTTGTGCCAACGGCTGAACTGTCATCGCTCAGTACCCGACGCTTCGAAAGTGGCAGTTTTCGACAGTTTTGCGTAGTTTTTGGCAGTTTTTTCAGTATTCTTCATCACTGGTCCTTGGACATTACTTCAGGATGAATACCAATGGCTTTTAGGAAGCTTCTCTTTCTGTGAGGATTCCACTGCTTAAACGTAGGATTTCAGGATAAACCGCTCAATCGCGCAGTTATTTTTTCTTAGATTTGACTTTTCAGCTCATAAGACCTCCATTTTAACTCGAACCAAACCGAGCCAGAGAGAGTGGGGCCCACCCTAGGGAGCCACAAGTAAAGGTGCGACAGCCGCAGGTGGGCCCGCTTCTACCTGTGGCTTTATATTGGGCAGCGAGAGTTCATTTGAAAAAGTAAAATTTTGAGTTTCAAACGGAATTCGATTTTCTTTTTCAGAACTACGGAGTTCGGGCAGCCTTTTCCAGATTCCGTTAGCTGCTACGCATTCAGCGCTTCGCAGGTAGCGTTTTATGTCCTCTTTTCGTAAGGTTGGACCGTTAAAAGCACATAAACCACGTATGAGGCTTTTAGACACAATGTATGAAAAATGTATTCTTCTACGACCTGGTAAAAATTTTTGACTTCATACATATGCATATTTCACTGTAATGCACGTTTTGCTGTAAGAAAATTTAGATTCTGAGACAGTCATAATTTGCTCTTTTTGATCAGTTTACTCATCCTTTTTGAGGCATAGTGAGCCTAGATTTTCAACTAAAAATGTACATGGTAATTTGGCTACCATGTGAAGTTTACTTTTGATTTTATTTCATAAATATGAATTGTTCCTATTTTTGGGAAGGTGTGCTACTGAATTGCCACCTAGGCATGCCTATATGCATGCAGACAGTCCGTTTTACAAAGGAGACTCGGGCAAATTTTTTTAAAAAGTTTAGGCATTTAAAAACATGCAGTTTTGACTCTACTGGAAATTTTTGACTGACCCATGCATGTTTTAGGATTTAGCTTTTGAAAAACATGCAGTTTTAACTTTACTGGGGATTTTTGACTGACCCATGCATGTTTTCGGACTTAGAAATGCATAAAATACTGATTTAAATTAATAAGCCACAGGTTTTAGGCTTACCACACAATTTCTGAGGTGATTTTGAGACTTTGTCCAGGTGTTGGACAGAGACAGACCCTACAGTGCTAGCAGGGAAGTATCAGGCGTTAGACATAGGCGAGCTTCTGATGTTCCTCAGCCCCGTCTAGCTCGACCGCCTCACAAATTAGCAGAGTCGGTGATCCGTCTAACCCAGGATGAGCAGCCTATTGATATTGATGATGAGCATGCTTCTTTTGCTGCTCTTGCCTCGGCTCAAGCCTCACGTGTGGAGCTTTCAGGCAATGTTGTGTCGACCCAGGAGTTGCTGGGAGACTTGAGTCGTCATCCTTCGAGATTTCTCCATGCCAACGAGGTGACTTGAAGTTTTCTTCTTTTTGGATTCTCTCACTTTCTTTTGCCATTCTCGAGGCACAGGTTTTTGACATGGATTGGTTTTTGACGCAAGTTCCTTACTTTACACAGCCTCGAGGGAACTGGTTCAACGTGCACTCCTTGTACCATACTTTGCACCTGGACTACAGGGATATCGTTGATGGCTTGGGGTTTCAGGCCTTCTTCTCTATTCTTCCCCGTCGTTGCCCCTGGGGGTATATGAGGGCTTTGTCTGAGCGCTAGTTCCACAGGACTCAGTCCCTTCATTTATTGGACTGTGAGCTAATGATGACCCCTATGGACTGGAGGTTCATCATCTGTATCGAGTTCGAGGGTGAGCCAGTGCCTGTCGTGGCTGATATCACACCTACTGCCATTCGATCCCTGCTGGGCATTCCTGCGACGACGATCAAGGGTCGGACGATCCCATCAGGTCCCTTGAGCATAGATGCCCAGAGTGGGGCTTTACTTCAGCCTCTGCATGATGATCACAGGGTTAGGGATTGCATCTTGAGGCGATTATTTCTGGTAATCATCAAGGGTTATTTTGTGGCAGATAACTCATCGACTGTGTCCTTCACCCTGGTTAGCGCTACCCGATATGTAGAGCGCCTCAGTGACTTTAATTGGGCTTCCTACACCTTTGCCTATTTTCTTTGAGGTATGCGCATGCTCTCAGAGGGTTTGACGGAGGCTTGGTTAGGGTTCTACCCGTTTCTGCTGGCGAGTACATCTTTCTTGTACCTTTTTGATTTTTGCATTTATATTTGTTAGTCTTGGTCACTGAGGACTTTTAGTATTTACATTGCCAGTTCTGGGTATATGAGAGGCTTCCTTGCCTACGGCCCGCCACTGCTTTAGGCCTGGAGACTTATCCCCGGGGATGGCGTTGGCATCACTCTACTTCTGACGGAGGTCCCTGTTGCTGAGGGCTTTACCCATTCCCGCTTGTAGTTAGAGCTTTTGACAGCCAGAGCGATCACATGGATCCCATATACATCTGAGTTTTTGCTGTTGGATTTGAGGGAGGCTTCCCCACTGGTAGGGAGTTTGCAGTGTCGATCAGTAGAGTCCGATTTTTGACAGAGGGAGGCTGGGAGCTCTATTTGGGAGAGCGTGCGATCAGGAGCATTACGAGGTAGATTCATATTCCTATTATTCCTCTTGCTTGGCATCTTTGGCCATTGATCTTGCCACTGACAATATCCCTATGGACGGGTGTAGACGACTATGCCCTATCAGAGGGCCCCTACAGCCAAGAAGGATCCAGCAGCTAGTGGAGTCCTCGCACTATTGGAGCTCAGACTCGAGCTACCCAGTTTATGGCAGACATGGTGCCTGGGTCTGTGATGATGACAGACTGGATAGCTTACCTCAGGGAGCCGACTCATTTGGACCAGATCACAGAGCTGACCCAGCAGTTGGAGAGAGCTCAATTATTCATCAAGCATCTTGGTAGAGATTCGTCAGAGGCATCTTCTTTTAACCCCTCCAGCTCAGGAGCGGGCCCTTCTTTAGGTCTATTTTCTAACAATTTTGCAGGGGCTGATCCTCCCTTGTACGGCCTAGACATGCCTGATGACCGCGACTTTGTGTCCACGGAGGAGATGGAGTAGGTCAACCACCTGAGCGTAGATGTTTTAGATCTTTTTGGATAGCTATTGTAGCTATATCTTTTGGTCGGACATTGTTTTGGCTGTTGGGCTACTGTGCCCCATTTTGATAGACCACTGTTAGTAGTTGGGTGGTGGTGCCTCATATTCCTGTACTTTTTATTTTATTTTGTATTTATCAGACAGGGATGATTCTTGCAGTAGATAGTTTATTGTAGTTATGCATGATATTTCCTATCTATTGCATCATGTTTATTATTGTCATTATGCATGTATTATGTCATGTGTATGTATTTAGACAGATGAGTTCAGATTTGATCCCCTGAATGGTCTTGTGATACGGTGATACAGATGTCGTCCTCTACCGTCAGTCGTATTGAGCATCTACCACCGTCTGAGGTGGCCTCGTCATTGAGATCGTGGTACGACAGCCTGTCCTTCCCAGCCTGAGGGACAATGGATCAAATGCTAGGGCATTTGTTGGCCCTCGTAGACTTTCAGGTGCTATACGGGTTCATAGATGGCATCTTATCCTGTTGGTTACCCGATAGTCATGTCTTTGGCTTCAGGTAGCGTGAGTTTACTCCGACCCTTGAGGAGTACCAGTAGTTTATTGGCTTAGCTTTAGAGGTGCCCTGCGCTCGTACGGCGATCAGTGATATGAGGAGACTGTTTATACGGATGTTTGGTCTTCGCCAGCGTGTAGTTATAGATGAGATCATCTCTGGACGTGTGATCTCCATCGACTATTTGAACGATCGGTTTGGTGAGCTTGACAGTTATGATCGACATACTAGAGATTTTATTGTATCGACAGAGGCGTGGCGTTTGGCCAGGATAGACATTTTGCTGATGTTCATCGTATCTTACGTCTATATGCCGCTACGCTTGGACCATTTGGATGTGGGGTTGATAGTTGTGGTTCGGGCCCTTAGGCAGGGTAGCACAATTATTCTGATGATATTGGCCGAGACACTGAGGTTAGCCACCCACTGCATTACTCACCCGGAGGGGTTTTTCAGAGGCAGTTCGGTCTTGTTGTATGTATGGCTCATGTCCCATATTCGATCGATTGGATTTTTTAGACATCAAGGCTATTGTTTCTCCTATGATATAGATATGTCCTACTCATTTCTGTCCTCGGAGTGTACCGACGCAGAGATATGGTCAGCCATTTTTGTCTGATATCGTGCATCCATTCTCGATTCTGCCGTGCATAGGGCTAGTCTCCCCATATAGCTTCATCACCCATGCACCTGGTATGGACTACTTACCCCTAGAGGGATTGAGGGGAGTGACCTCTGGCTGTTATGGGCCAGTTCGATTAGTTTCAGAGACTGCATTAGTTTGAGGGGGCTGCTGATCAGAGGATGTCAGCTTACTCTATGTTATCTATTGATTTAATTCGAGTGTATGAGTGTTGGACTCATAGCGAGAGGGCTTGATTTCTCCAGTAGCCATCCAGATCGTTCTCCAGAGTACTCAACATGGTTGGAGGCCGATATAGCATCAACTGCATTCTTCCAGTCAGCTCCTATAGTGGATTCAGACGAGGAGGGGCCTATGGAGGATCCTGAGTCTCCTATTGAGGATGAGCTTTTTATGGGTTTGACAGCAGCACTAGTTAGTGACTCGTCGATCATTTTAGCCGGGACAGATCCCTCTTTGGCAGACTCACTAGCTCTAATGACCTTTAAGAGGGATCAGGCTAGAGCGCTGATGTTGACCGCCTTATCTGGCAGAGATATAGCTTTGGCAGAGAGAGATGCGGCTCGAGCCACTCAGGATGCAGGATTGATTGAGCGAGAGGAGATCCGATCTGGCAGAGACATAGCTTTTATAAAGAGAGATGATATCCGCTCGGCCAAAGATGCAGCCTTTGTTGAGATCGAGGAGACTATGATTGCTAGGGATGCTGCTTTTGTGGAGAGGGATGAGGCCATAGCTTCTTGGGATTTCCACATTGTCGACAGTACTGCTCTCTGATCTTATACTCATGGTCTGGTTGTCAAGATGAGTGCATACATTGATGATCACAGTGCCACACTACAGATGACTGTGGAGGTTTTGAGCCATATGTTGGCTGAGCGTATTGCACTTACAGCTGCTCCTCCATCTTCAAAGAGAGATGCCATGTTGGCATTGCTGGCCCGCTTATCTTTGGATCCATATACTAGCTTTAGTTTTTCCTGCACATACTAGATCAACCATTTTTGTCATGTACAGGACACTATGTATATATCAAATTGTGTTATATATCAGAGAAATATATTTTTGATTCACTTCCCTGTTTGGATATGTATTGTCATTGCTGAGTGATTACCACTTCTTTCACGACTTGGTTTTGTTGATATATCTTGAGCTTCTCCTTCATGGACTGACAGTTGAGATGTCAGAGAGTATCTTAGAGAGGGCCTTTTGATCAGGGTAGCTTGATAGGACTTAGCTTTTATATAGTTTTGGTGTCTTGGTACTGGTTTTTATTTATCTTTTTTTCTTGAAGGTTAAACTGCACCGTAAATGGCTACCTACGTACTCTCGGGTGGAGGGAGATCAGGTCATTCGTAGTTTAGTTTTTTGTGTAAGAGATGATTGAAAAGTATTTGTCTTGTGTTTTGAGTTTGGTTTGACGAGTTTTTGAATTTTTTGTTTGGTTTGACCGCACCAGAAATGGCTGCTTACGTACTCCTAGGTGGAGGGAGATCAGGTCATTCATAGTTTCGGCTTCTAGTGAAAATCGAACCTGATTTGATTTCGCAGAACCAGGATGCGGGTACGTATGTGTTTCAGACAAAGTACCTTTTCAAGTTGTCTAAGTTGATGAGTTGAGGAAATTCGATCCCGTCCATTTCTTATAATCTGATAGCTCCTTCCGTCAACACCTCCTTGACAATGAAAGGGCCTTCCCAATTAGGGGCGAACTTTCCTTTAGCTTCATCTTGATTGGCCCAAACTTTCTTCAGCACCAAGTCATATTCTTTGAATTACCGTATTCGGACCTTCTTGTTGTAGGATCGAGAAATCCTTTGCTGATATAACTGTCCGTGGAAAATGGTTGTAGCCCTCTTTTCATCTATCAGGGACTATTGGTGATACCGATTTTGCAGCCACAGATCTTCGTCCATATGAGAGTCGATTAACACTCGCAAGGACTCCATCTCTACTTCTAGGGGAAGGACTGCTTCTATGCCATAGACCAATGAATAGGGGTAGTCGCAGTAGAGGTGCGCATTGATGTCCTGTATACTAACAGGGTTAGAGGTAGTAGGTCAGGCCATTCTTTGTGATTGGCGGACATTTTTTGCATAATCTTCTTAATAGTTCTTGTTGGCCGCTTCAACAATACTATTCATCTTGAGCTGATAGATAACGGAATTGAGATGCTTAATGTGGAACTTATTGCACAGTTCTTTCATCATTTGATTGTTCAGGTTCTTGGCGTTATTTGATACGATCACCTCCGGTTGTCCATATCGACAAACGACATTATTTCTGATGAAACCAATGATGACCTCTTTGGTGACTTTAGGAAAGGAGGCAGCGTCAATCCACTTGGTAAAGTAATCGATCATGGTGAAGATGAATCGATGACCATTACTGGCTTTTGGTTCTACTGGACAGATCACATCCATTCCCCACATGGAGAAAGGCAATGGTGAACTCATGTTGTGTAGCTCATTTAGAGGAACATGTATGGCATTTCCATGTACTTGGCATTGAAAACATCTCCTGACGTGATCATCACATTTAGCTTTGAGCAAGATCCAGTAATGTCCTGTTCTTAATATCTTCTTAGCCAGCAGATGACCGCTCAAGTGTGGACCACAGACCCCACCATGGATTTCATCTATCAATCTTTGGGCTTGCTCTTTATCAAGGCATCTTAACATTCCTATTCCAGCATCTCTTTTATAGAGTGTGTACCCGCTCAGATAGAACTTCATAGCCATTTTGTGAATCCGCTTTCGTTAGGATTTGCTTGCCCTAGCGGGTGTAAATACATCTCGGAGATATTTCTCGATGTCTTGATACCAAGGCTGATTGACAGGAGGTATTTTATCTGATACTTCTCCAATATAATTCCTGTATGTCGGGGCTTTCTGAATTGTGAATTTGATGTAAAGAATCCCAGTCCTATCGGATATGCGGATCAATGAAGCCAACGTCGCCAATGCATCAGCAAAGACATTCCTACCCCGAGGAATATGGCTAAAGGTTATGTCTTCAAACGTCAGGGATATTTTGACGGCCTGTCGATGATAGGGCAACAAATGCAGTTCTTTGGTCTGATATGGCTCAGAGTCTCCAAAGACTAGTAAATGTTTGATACCTATGGATTGGGCTAGTTTCAACCCCATTATGCAGCCTTCATACTCGGCTGTGTTGTTGGTGTTGCCAAATTGAAGTTTGGTAGCCACAAGATATTATTCTCTTGTACTAGAGATAAGGACTGCCCCAGCTCTGGCACATTTCATGTTTACTGCTCCAGTAAAATACATTTTCCATGGTTGGACTGTATTCTCTTGTTGGAGTTGTTGAATTTTCATGATCCCATTATCCGGGAAATAAGTCTCCAGGGGCTCGAACCCTCCAGCAGGTGCTTCAGCTAATTGATCTACAATGCCTTGACCCTTCATTGACTTCTGAGTCACGTAGACAATGTCGAACTGTTGTAGGATCAACTGCCATTTGGACAGTCAACAATTCAATATTGGCTTGTTGAATACGTATTTCAGGGGATCCATGTGGGATATGAGGTAGGTCGTGTGCCTATGCAAATAGTGTTGCAACCTCGTGGCGACCCATGCTAACGCACAACATATCTTCTCGATCAAGGTGTACTTCTGTTTACCACTACTGAATCTTTTACTGATGTAGTAGATGGCTCTCTCCTTGTTACTATCATCCTTCTGTCCTAGCATGCAGCCCATTGCATTGGCATTGATGAACAGGTACATGAACAAGGGAACTCCATCCCTCGGAGGTACCAAAATAGGTGCTTCGAACCAGCTATTTCTTGATGGCAAGCAAGGACTCGTTGACAATCCTCGTTCCATTTGGTGGAGGAATTCTTTCTTAGTAGCTTGATATGGGTTCACAGGTTGCTGAGAGCTGAGAAATGAATCGGCTTATGAATTTTATTCTCCCCAGAAACCCATGTATCTCGTTCTCTGTTCGAGGTATTGGCATCTCAGTGATGGCTTTGATCTTGGCAGGGTCTAGCTCGATGCCTCGATTACTCACCAAGAATCCTAACAGCTTGCCTTCTTTGACGCCAAAAGCACATTTGGAGGGATTTAGCCTGAGGTTGTACTTACGTAACCTGTTTAATAGCTTTCTGAGATGGTCAATGTGATCATCCTCCCTCTGGGATTTGATGATGATGTCATCCACATAAACCTCTATCTCTTTGTGCATCATGTCATGAAATAGGGCCATCATGGCTCGCTGATATGTGGCTCTGGCATTGATGAGGTCGAAGGATAGTCGTCCTATAGCAGAAGGTTCCCTAGGGAGTGATGAAAGTTGTTTTCTCCCGGTCCTCTTCAGCAACCATGATCTGATGGTAACAAGGAAAGAAATCTATGAAGGAATATAAGCCGTACTGCACCGTATTGTCGATCAGGATGTGGATGAAAGGTACTGGGAAATTACCCTTGAGGCAGGCTTTGTTCAAATCCTGGTAATCTACGTATACTCGTACTTTCCCTCAGGGCTTGGGCACATGGACTATGTTTGACAGCCACTCCAAGGTAGGTTGATACCATGATAATTCCGGCTTTGAATTGTTTAACAACTTCTTCTTTAACTTTCAGACTCCATTCAGGTTTCAATCGCCTGAGCTTTTGTTTAACTGGCTTGAACCCATCTTTGATGGGCATTCGATGGATGTCAATGTCAGTAGACAGGCCAATCATGTCTTCATGTGACCATGTAAATACATCCTGAAACTGCGTTAGGAGTTCGATCAGATTGGTTTTTTGGTCTTGGGTGAGGTCTATGCCTATCTGGATGTCTTTAATGTTTTTGGAGGTCCCTATGTTGATAGTGGTGGTTTGGTCGAGGTTCGATTTGGGTTTATCTTCGACCTATTCTTTGATCTCCTCGGGCACCCCATAGTCATCTTCATCCTCTTAATCAATATCCATCAAGTCGAAGTTCAGTTCTACATCAAAGTTGTAGTCACTTTGACAGGTTGGCATCTCATCAGCAGAGACAAACACATCCAATGCTTGAGTCCTGAAAACAAAATGCTTTCATTTTAATATATACAATTGCTTAAATATACAGAGCATTTATCAAAGCATGACAAAAGTTAATGCTATAGCTGTGCAATCAATAGTAAGCAGTAAATGAAAGCATGTTTAAAGGGCAGACGCACTCTCTGCCCCTTTACCCTTTTTGACTGAGGCAAGGGACACTGCTCCAGTTATCCAAGGTTAGATCTTCATGAACAGGGAGGATCAAGGAACTATGCTTGTTTGTCTCGTCGCGGATAACGACTGAGACATCCTTTACAATAGGGCCAGGGTTTTTCTTTGAACTGCCCCCTTTTCCCTTCTTGTTGCGAGGAATTAGAATCTGATCCTTGTCATCGCTGTCTGGGATCTCATCATTCATACCCTCGTAATTTATGATAACCCGTGCTCGCATCTATGAATAACGAGCTTCAGCGTCAGCATGAAAACATGGATGCTCCTACTATGTTGCTTCACCTCAAGGAGTTGTATGGTGAACAATGTAGGACTGTTAGATATGAGATATCTAAGGAGCTCTTTCGATCTCGGATGACCGAGGGCATTGCTGTGGAGACTTATGTCCTAAGGGTGATCAATCTGATTGAACGCCTTGGATAGCTTGGGTTCGTCATGGATGGAGAGTTGAGTCAAGACTTAGTTTTACAGTCACTTCCTGAGACCTTCTCACAATTTATTTTGAATTTTCACATGAATAAGTTGGATGTCAGCTTGCCTGAATTACTTAACATCTTGAAAACTGCAGAAGATCACTTCCCATCTAAGAAGAACCATGTCTTAATGGTGGATGATTCTTCCAAGAAAAGGAAGAGGCCCAAGGTATCTTCTAAAAAGAAGAAATCTAAGAAGGCTAAGGGCAGGGCAAAAGTGAAGGATCAAAAGAAACCTGATCCAGCTAGCAAAGGAATGTGCTTCCATTGCAACGAGTCGGGTCTTTGGAAGAGGAACTGCAAGAAGTTTTTGGCAGAGAAGAAGCTTGGAGAAGCTTCGACTTCTAATCAAGGTTTGTTCATAATTAAAATTAATTTTTCTGAAAGTCAAAATTCTACTTGGGTATTGGATACCGGCCTGTGGTTATCATATATGTAATACTGTGCAGGGACTGGTCAGAAGTAGAAAACTAAACAAGTATGAGGTTGTCCTACAAGTGGAAAATGGAGCAAAGGTTGCTGCATTAGCTGTAGGCACTTATTGGTAGCACTGCCTACGGGCAAGTCCATTATTTTAAATAGTTGTTATTTTATTCTGAATATCACTAGAAACATTATTTCTATTTTCGTATTAGATATGGATGGATTTGACATTATAATAAAGAACACTAATTGTTCTATTTATAATAACAATGTTTTATATGGGTTTGGTAATTTGCGAAATGGACTTTGTATACTTGAATTGCATGAAAATATATTTCAAATTAAACAAACTAAGAAAAGAAAAAGAGATTATGTTAATTATACCTATATGTGGCACTGTAGACTCGGTCATATCAATGAAACAAGATTATCCAAGTTGCATAAGGATAGGCTCTTAGAGCTACCTTATTATGAATCATATCTAACTTGTGAATCTTCTCTCATGGGTAAAATGACTAAATCTCCTTTTAGTGAAAAAGGAGAAAGAGTTACAGAGTTGTTAGCGTTGGTTCACACAGACGTTTGTGGACCTATGACAACGAATGCACGACGAGTGTATTCTTATTTTATTACTTTCACTGATGATCACTCAAGATTTGGATATGTGTATTTAATGAAATACAAATCTGAATCATTTGAAAAGTTCAAAGAGTTTAGAAATGAAGTAAAAAAATAAACTGGCAAAAGTACTAAGATTCTTCGATCAGATCGAGGTGGAGAATATTTAAGTGGCAAGTTTCTCAATTGTCTCAAATATAATGGTATAATCTCACAATGAACTCCACCAGGTACACCACAGTTAAATGGAGTATCTGAAAGGAGAAATTGAACATTGTTGGACATGGTTCGTTCCATGATGAGTTTTACTGATCTTCCAATTTCTTTCTGGGGCTATGCCCTAGAAACGGCTGCATACATACTTAATAAGGTGTCTACCAAATCTGCCCCAAAGGCTCCATATGAGATGTGGAAAGGGAGGAAACCAAATCTTAAGCATGTTAAGACTTGGGGTTGTCCAGCTGGTAGCTGTCGTCTAGCACTACAAAATTTACCTTACTCTTTATTCAACTAACTCAAGAATTAGTATAGTAATAAGCAAGGATCGATCCCATAGAGAGTGAATTGTCTTTTAGTTATCCAATAATTTTCAATGAATTGGGGGTTTTAATGTGAACAGTTTAATTAACTAAAGTAAATTAATGTGAAAATATCAATGAGTAAAAGAGTTCAATCCCTCAGTTCAGTATCCCCTTTTCACAATTATGAATTAATCAATTTATTATATTATTTACCCTTTCAATGAGATTAATAACCTTAGATTTCTCCTTATGTGTAGATCTAATGCGATGATCGCCAACAAAAGATTCTAACTAACATATAACCTAGAACTATCAGTCTAGATTTAATATGATAGAAGCATTAAGAATGAGAATTAGATTATTCAAAGTAATAATTACAAAATCAGGATTATTTAACTTGTCTTCTGAAAATCTTAACAATATTTCAAAGCTTGACCATAATAAAATATCATTAATTGTAACTTAGATTAGACACACTTCGTTTGCTTAAAATATGTCTTAATCTAAAAGATGATATCAATTTACTAATTTAATCCTGCAGAAACCAAATTAGTCAATTGAATAACATACATGAAAGTTTATATGGATAATCAGAATAAATCTCAATATGAAAGAAAAAATATTATAAACTTAATCAAACCATAAATTATTAATCAGGTTCAACATCCCTTCAGAATTGAAATAAAGAACTTATCCTGGCATGCTTGAATCTTCAAAATAAGGGTTTGTAGCCTCCAGCAATCCAAGAGAATATAGAATAAAAGATATATCAAACCTAATAAAACCACCCCTATTTATAGCCTAGACAAACCTTAATATAACTAGAGTAAGTCCCAATCCTATTCCTACTTAACTTATGCTCTAAAAATAACCTAAATCCTGTCAGGACGTCAGAGTCGCGCAGTCAGCGCATGATTCCCTTCTATAGTCGCGTGGTCAGCGCCCGCAATGCAGCAACTTGATCCCGAACCAGTGTGGTCAGCGCGTGAATTCCTCTTGTAGCTGCGCTGGCAGCGCTCCTCATACAACATGTCTTCCTCTATAAGAACGGTTCGCGCTCCAATCACCCTAGCCATGGCGCGGTCAGCGCTCCTCTATCAATCTTGTTCGAATTTCATTCTTTTCAGCTTCAAGTCCATTCTAACCCTTATCTGCATTATAAACACAAAACACCAAAAGTAATACGAACAATACCTAAAAACTTACAATATAACAAGCTAAACGAGATCAATTCATAGGTTTTCAACCTACTCATCAAATTCCCCCAAACTTGAACTATTGCTTGTCCTCAAGCAAACATAATGCTACTAATACTAATCTACGATGAATGCAACTATATAGATCAAACAATAACCATGGTAATTGGATGAATCATATGCCTCAGAGATAAACACTATTATGCCATTAATATTACATCACATATTAACCTTACTTTTCACATCCTCACCTCACAAACATAAGTTTTGCATGTTTCTGTGCATGTGTGTCCAATATGACTCCAACAATAACATTGATCAACATAGATAATGTCATACACATGTAAAACATTCAAAACCTTCAATAACATACATATAGCTACGAGAGAAATCAACATTTTGAACCAAGCTCTTTATATCAAGTGAGTACATTTTAATGCTCCATCTCATTAATTACTTCTTAAGTCTGACTTATGCAATGCTCAATTCCTTTAGGCTTTTCAATGCTACCCATGTAACGAACTTTCGGCCAACGACTCCCAAACCTGAAGAGTTTACTGCACTAGGTGTTAAGACATCCCCTAGGGTTTACTTGTCCGAGTAACAAAGGCCACGGAATTGAACTAAGCCATCTAAGATTTTTATTCCAGAACTATTTTTTTCTTTTTCTGATTTTTCTTTTCTTTTCTTTTCTTTTGAGCCACTGTTTCCCCCAAACTTATGTGTAAGCCACTGTTTAATCTTAATCCGTGATCAAATGAATACATGCTAATGTTTTATCTTGCATTTATTTCCTCATTATTATTGAAAATTAGTTGATGTGCTTGATTTTTAGAAAACACCAAACTTATGTTATGAAGTTCCTATGGTCAAAATTAGCCAACACATGATGATCAATTTAGGCATGCAAGTCATAAATCAAATTCCTCATTGGCTTTCATCATAACTAACAAGATCTGTTTGCTCAATCTCTCTGCAACCTAACAAATTCCTACATGAATGAAAATATATATTTTTCTTTTTTTTATATGAATATGAACTACATGCAACCTAGTATGTAAAAACACAAAAAATATAGAATACCCCCCCCCCCAACTTAATTCGGGTAATGTCCTCATTACTTGTAAAGAAAGAGTTTAAGCACGAGGACTTCCCTGCAAGACGAGTCAATGCTCGTCTTAAGATCCTTCATCATCCGAAGGAGGGTAGGCAAGTAGAGTGGTAGGATTTGGAAGATGGACTTGCTCATTTGGATTGATTTGGGAGAATGCATCCGCCAATGCCGTGAACGCTCCAATGTTGCAGGCATGCATTTGGTCTTAGGCGTTGGGCAAGGCGGAGCATCTGCTTTTGACTCCTTATTGTCGATGGGCCGGCTTTGGCTGTGGCTGGCGGTGGTGAAGGCAGTGTGGAAGGTGGTACCATTATGTAGCCCTCGCCCCAAGGATGTGACAGTCCGCCCTTCCATTCTCTGTAGGTGATGATAGTCTTGTGATCTATGGCCCCCGTGGGCTGTTGAACAGGCTCTGAAGCATCCCATTGGACTCATGCCTTTCGGCATAAGTCAGTGATGAGAAATCCGTGTAATAATCTTCCTGTTGTGCTGCCATGCAATGCCCTATCAATGGACTGTTGGATACACATGCCGACATCCACCGGAGATAATTCCACTACATTCGACCTTTCATACCATAAATGGACGATCCCGTAGAGAAGGCGTGCTCTTTCCACCGTGACGTCTGATTGATGGGTTGAAGGCATGAACCTAGCACATATAAAAGCGTACCATGCTTTTCTATATATGCTCAACTCGGAATGGGGAAACGTGACTTTGATTTCCATCCCAGGCTTAGTGACCCACTTTGTGTCGGGTTTGCATAGGCAAACAATTATCTCGTCCAAGCTTGGGAGGTTGTCTACATAGCGGTCCCCCATCGGTGTATCCAATCCAAAGTGCTCATTGATGGTTGTGTGGTGGAATGAAACCAATTTGCCTCTGACTCGCACAACCCGCCCTTCATGCTCTATGGCGTTGGCATAGAACTCTTTTACGATGTTGAGCACTGTGGGTCGTGGTTGTTCTACCAGCTAAAACCATTGCCTTTCAACGATCATCAATGATATGTCACCATCCATGTTAGCATCGAGTGTCAACCCCCGTTCTGGAACAAGAGACTTTTTGGTGAGCACAGTGTTGTAACGAGCTACCGCCGCCTCACTCACGAACTTGGATAAGTCAAACATCGGCCGAGTTCTAGAATTTGACGTTCTAGGCCTTTTTGATGTCATGATTTGAAGATTTGCATAGAAATTTTGTCTGGTCCAATTTGTCAAACACTTGGCGTGCACCCTTCTTTTTCCCCTAAACCTAGTTTCCTTGCTATCACAAGCTAATCCACAATTTAGTAATAAAAGCCTTGGGTCTTTAGTGACCCAAGGTATCACAATTACAGATTATAGCAAGAAAACTAACAAAATCGCTTTATGATATATATTTTACTAAGTAAGAACAAACCAATTTGTTACCTTTCTATGCTTTGAACCTTGCTTGCGATGCTCTCCCTTTGTGAAGATGAGATGGATAGGAAGAAGAGTGTTTGGTGATATGAGATGTTAATTGATGATATCGAATATGGTGATTGATGGAGAGTTTGAGATGTTGTGGGAGGGATGGACGAATTTAGGAGAGAGAATTTGAGTTTGTACGATTTTAGATGTCTAGGGAGTATATGGGTATAGTGTGTTTAGGTTTTTGTATGATAGGAGATAAAGGTTTTTTGGTGAAAGTAGAGTATGAGAAGGAGATTAGAAAGTAGAAAGAGAAACGGAAAGGGGACAAACTGTTTTAGGTGCACGAACTCGATCAGATTTTAAATCCTTTAATTTTTTTGCATAGCTTGCGTGGTCAGTGCCTTTTGACGCGCGCTCAGCGCCTACCTGAGTTAGACATTAGATTTGTTGCTGTATGGTATGCGCGCTCAGCGCCGTTTGGCTCGCGCTTAGCACTAGTTTGGCATGCTCTCAACGCCGTTTGGCGCGCGCTCAGCGCTGTTTGGCGCGCGGTCAACGCCTCCCTTAAATCTTGAAATTTTTGCCTTTTATTCTTCTTCTTTCCTATATAATTATAAATCCACTATCAAAATCCTAAAATTCTAAAAAAAAATGTTTAACTTATCAAAATACTACCCATTACAAATTTGTTATAAAAACTATGGGTTGCCTCCCACAAAGCTGCCCTTGTTTAACCGTCGTTAGCTCGACTGAACTTCATTTAATTATCCAGAAACTGGCTCCCTCAGCGTCACTATCTCAACGCCTTCAACCTGACTATTATCTAGAAATGGCTTTAACCTATGGCCGTTTACTTTGAAAATATTTCCTGTCTTGGGATTTTTGATTTCTACTGCACCATGAGGAAATACGTTAGTGACGACAAATGGTCCTTCCCACCGAGAACACAACTTTCCTGGAAATAATTTCAAACGTGAATTAAAAAGTAGAACTTTCTGTCCCACAGTGAAAGTCTTTCTCAATATTTGCTTATCATGGAAAGCTTTGGTCTTTGACTTGTACAATTTAGAACTCTTATATGCTTCGATACGCAACTCCTCGAGTTCTTGTAACTACAATTTCCTATTGACGCCAGCTTGATCCATTGTTCATATTGCATTGCTTGATCACCCAGAAAGCTTTATGCTCCAGCTCTACCAGTAGGTGGCATGGTTTCCCGAACACCAGCCTATACGGCGACATACCAATCGGAGTTTTGTATGCCGTCCTATAGGCCCATAGTTCATCTTCTAATCAAAGACTCCAGTCTTTTCTGTTCGAGTTGACTACCTTTTCCAAAATATACTTGATCTCTCGGTTGGATACCTCAGCTTGGCCATTGCTTTGCGGATGATAGGATGTAGAGACCCTGTGAAGAACGTTGTACTTCTTCAACAGAGCTGCTAACACCCTATTACAGAAATGAGTTCCACGATCACTTATGATAGCCCGTGGAGCTCCAAACCTGACAAAAATGTTAGTCCTGACAAAAGCTGCAACAACTTTAGAATCGTCAGTCCTGGTGGCTTTAGCTTCCACCCATTTTGAAACATAATCAACTAGCCAGTAATATGCAAACATTACCAAAGGAAACAGGAAAGGGTCCCATAAAATCAATACCCCAAACATCAAAGATTTTAATAATTAGAATAGGGTTTTGTGGTATTTGATTTTTTTGAGATATATTACCAGTTCTTTGACAATTTTTACATGATTTACAGAATAAATAAGAGTCTTTGAAAATAGAGGTCCAAAAGAAACCACTCTCTAACACCTTACGTGCTGTGCGCTTAGGTCCAAAATGACCTCCACAAGCATAGGAATGACAGAAAGTTAGAATAGAGTTGAATTCATTATTAGGTACACAATGTCTAATTATCTAATTAGCATAAAATTTTCACAAATATGGGTCATCCCACACATAATGTTTTGCATCACTTCTAAGCTTTTCTTTCTAGGATTTAGAAAATTCACTTGGTAAATATGCACTTACCAAATAATTCACAATATTAGCATACCAGGGAGTTGTGTTGCCAATGGCAAGTATATGCTCGTCCGAAAACATGTCATGCAATGGCAGTGCTTCCTCCTCCTTTAGGATTCTGCTCAAGTGATCCGCTACCAAGTTGTCCGCACCCTTCTTATCTTTTATTTCCAAGTCAAATTCTTGCAACAGCAAGATCCATCTTATGATTCGCGGTTTGGATTCCTTCTTGGTCAGCAAGTACCTGAGAGTAGCATGGTCAGAATAAACTATCACTTTAGTACCAAGTAAAGAATGATCTGAATTTTTCTAAATCAAATACAACAGATAAGAGTTCTTTTTCCGTTGTTGAATATTTTATCTGGGCCGCATTCAATGTTTTTGAAGCATAGTTGATGGCATGGACAACTTTGTCAATCTTTTGGCCCAAGACGGCGCCGACAGCATAGTTGCTTGCATTATACATTATCTCGAACGGGAACTTCCAATTTGGTGGTTGAATGATAGGGGCTGACGTCAACAATTTCTTCAAGGTATCAAAAGCCTCTTTGCATTCATCATTGAACTGAAATTCCTCATCTTTCTAAAGTAACTTGCATAAGAGCAATGCTATCTTGGCGAAATCTTTGATTTGCGATAAAATCCTGCAAGTCCAAGAAAATAACGTATCTCCCGCACACTGACGGGGTAAGGCAATGTAGATATAATATCAATCTTAGCTTTATCAACTTCTAAACCATTAACTGACACTACATGACCAAGTACAATTCCTTGTTCTACCATAAAGTGACATTTTTCCCAATTTAACACAAGGTTTGTTTCTAAACATCTATCCAATACACGTGTCAGATTATCTAAACAGGCATATAATAAATCACCATGCAGCTGTGAAATCATCCATAAAGACTTCAATGCATTCTTCTAAAAGATCTGAAAAGATACTCACCATGCATCTCTGAAAAGTACCTGGGGCATTGCAAAGTCCAAAGGACATTCGCCGGTAGGCAAAGGTTCCAAAGGGACAAGTGAATGTGGTCTTTTCCTGGTCTTTGGGGGTGATCACAATATGGTTATAACCTGAAAAACTATCTAGAAAGCAATAGTAAGAATGCCCAGCTAATCGTTCTAACATTTGATTAATAAAAGGAAGGAGAAAGTGATCTTTTCTAGTTATGGTATTCAATCTCCTATAATCGATACACACTCTCCAACCTGTTTGCATTCGTGTGGGCACTAACTCATTATTGTCATTCTGGACAACCGTGATACCGGATTTCTTAGGAACTACTAGCACCGGACTTACCCATTTACCTGTCGGAGATGGGGTAGATGATTCCTGCATCAAGCAATTTAATTACCTCTTTCTTCACTACCTCCATCATCGGTGGGTTCAACTGTAATACCCGAGAATTTCCTAATATTATTAAATGAATATATTAATGAAAATGAGAATTTATTTGAATATAAATGATTTTGTGTTATGAGAATGACTAATTCAATTATATATTAAATTGAATAATTATAATAATTGAGAAATTGATGGAGTTTGCGATAAACTCGTTGATAGCCTTATGTGGCACAGTGACGTAATATAAGAATGATTATATTAATTTAAGCGAACAATTAATCTATATTAATTGTTATGGTAGAATATTAATTAATTGTTATCATAGAATATTAATTAATTGTTGTGGAATATTAACTGTGATTGATTAATAATGTGTGATTATTATTATTGCAAGAAATATAATAATAATAAGCAATGTGTTTATAAATATAATAAGATTTATATTCATTTAATGTGATATTTAATATATAAGTGTTAATCGATTATTATGGAAATTAATAATCAATGAGGAATGTATTAATTAATATTATCATTAATTAATCAATGAGATAAATAATTTATTTATTTGACAAATAAGTAAGTTATTAATATAATAAGATTATATTAATTGATATGTGCAAATGTGCAGTACTTGAATATATGAAGTATATAGAATATAACTATGTTATATAGTGTAATGTGAATATATTACACATAGAGACCATGTATTAAGATTGATTGGAATATATAAGCTACATGTTTATGATTATGTGACAATAAATATGTGGGTATACATTGTATAATATATCATGATCATATTGTAAACTATTAGTTTTAATAAAGTGAGACATCATGAATATATGGTGAACAATTTAATAATACATGAGATAACATCCGATTAAATTATACCAGCATGATAAAAATGTACATGGATTATAAGCATACAAATTACCTTCACTACATTGAAGTATTACTTATTTCAATTTATATTGTGACATTAAGTTATAACCTATGTATAGACAATAGGTATATATTATACAACATAAGAGTAGGAATTATGTTATGTATGTATAATAATTTAAGTGTAGTGTTACTAGAATGCTGAGTATATGGCTTTGTCCCTTAATGATAGTCATTCTCCTTCACGTGATATACTCAAGCTATCTTACTCTCCTATATTCATCAAAATCAGCAAACCTCCATAGCTCTCTAGCAAATGATGAACAAGGGAGTGGGCAAAATAGTGTAATTCACCAACTAATTACCTACTCTTCCTTAACCAACATAAAAATCTTCAGTTCATTGGTTTGAATTAATGGGAGAATGCATTGTCTGGATATTGGTTCTTCTATAAATAATGGCTCTTCTTCTCTCATTTCAATTGCTGAGAATTCATAAGTAAGAGAGAATAGAAAGTAAGCATATATCAGTTGAGGAAGGAGTGAGATAGCAACACATTCATTTTGCATTTAGCAGAGGTATAATCCCTCTTTCCTTGTTCTTGATTTTTTTTTCTGATAATATTTAAATTCTTGGTTATGCCATACTAGATTGTAATTGGATTGGGAAGTGGTTGTTAAGTTGTTATATGGACTTATATACATGTTGGAATTACAATACGGCTGTTTAAAACTGTTTTCGTGAAAGAAAGTTGGCAATTGGCCTAAGTCCTGCCGAAGCAGGAAGTTCACTGGTATGGACTGGACACGGCGCAGCGTAGCTGCGCCAGCCTCTGCAGACAGACTACTAATTTTTGTTATAAACTGTTAATGCTAGGACGTTAAGATGACTTAGATAAAGCATAATAGTATGAGTAACCTACATATATAGGTACGTAGAACTAAAATGAGCATGTTTCATTATGTTCGCATGAATGATTAACGAAAGGACTTGTAGGTTGAAATTGAACTTATGGTTCTTAAAGTAAACTTTGATACGTATGTATCATATATATATTCTGAATTTTGATATATATTAGTATGGTTTAAAATTGCATGAAGGACATGATGACTTGTGTATACGTGTTTAATAATGTAACATGGACATGCTATGCCTTATTAGTACTAATGAAAGTATGAATTTTTGAACGTGCACTTAACATATTACATAGAGTTTTAAATTCTGATAATTTTGGACATGATTGGATAGTACCCTTTAACCTCACTAATGTATCAAACATACATATCTACCATGATAGAAGCCATGAAAGCAAGTTAGGCACAAGTGAAGCATGAACTAAGTTGTAACATATATATGATATAACTACTTGCAAGCATGCCTAAATCAAGTTATATGATCACTTCACATGTTTACACGATAAGCATGATGACTTACGAGAAATCATAACGTTGCATGACTGATAAGTACACAATATTCATAATTTTTTACTCTTTTACATTTGGTTTTATTACATGTTTCATGTGTATATGAGCTTAATAAGTTGTTTATTATTTTCAGGTGAATTAAAGCTAAAAGGATGAAAACAAGTTGATTTGGAGTTGAATTGAAGAGGAGTTTGACCAGCAGTTGACTTTCTCAATATTTGGAGATTCCTACATGGAATTGGATTGATATTACTATTAGAATTAGGACTTCTTTGGACTGAGATTTTATTTCCTTATTAGATTCTATTTCTTTATGGAAACTAGTTATAATTGCAATTCCTTTTAGGATTTGGATTCCTAGTTCTTATAGGATTTAAGTCCTTGTCTAGCACTATAAATAGAGGATGATAGTCAAGGTTTTATTCATTCAATCTTGTACCAACTATCATGCCTCATTGAAGTGCAAACTTGGAGCATGTCAGGCTAGTTTCTTTATTCAGTTCTAAAGGGAGGTGGAACCTTGTTACAAGTAATTAATTAATTGAGTATTATTATTTATTCCTTCTTGTATGAAATTTCTTCTGATAATCTGTTTTCATTGATTGCATGCTAATTGATCTAAGTAATTTGATATGGCCAATTGAGTTAATTTAATCATTATCATATGCTAGATTAAGATTGGTATTACGTGTAATTGATATCTGTCTTCATCACAAGTAGTAAATTAGTGATACTAATTGTGGACAAGCTTTTGTGTATTGCTAAGATTATCAGAAAACAAGTTAAACAAATCGAGCTTATGTGTTTGTTGCTTGGATTAGCCTAATTCTCTATTTCTTAATGCTTCTATCATATTAAATCTAGAGAGCTTGTTCTAGGTTATATGCTAGTTGAATCTGGTGAAGAGCTTGTTTCATACAGTGAATATCTAAGGAGAATTTCGGATAACAGAGCTTATTGTTATCTAGGGTTAATAGTTTCATTGAAGGGTAAAGAATAATAACTTGATTAATTGATTGCTGTGCTTGGTGAAACTGAACTACAGAACTGAAGTTTTTACATATTTGGTTAATCTCTTTATTTAAATTCTGTTTTTCTTAATTTAAAACAATTTCAAAAATCCCCCATTTTTATTTTCTGTTAAAATAGTTGAATAAATCTAAAACAAACTCACTCTCTGTGGGATCGATCCTTGCTTACTACTGTGCTAATTATTTAAATTCGTGAAGTGAAAGTGAGGTTAATTTAGGAGTGTAAACGACAGCTCCCAAATTTTGGCGCCGTTGCCGGGGAGTAATTGTGCGTTTTGTTTTTATTCTATTATTTCTTTTGTTTTTGTTTTATGACTCGATCTTCTCAGACTACTATATTAGATTTTGATCCAGAGATTGAGAAAACTGCAAGGAGGCTAAGAAAGCAAAAAGTTCAACAGTCTACTGCAGATTTAGACGAGGCTTCTGCATCATCACCGGGCCTCAACTTAGCTTTGGAATTACTTTCTGATAAATCATTCACCGAATCAGACGAAGAAGAAAAGATGGCGGAGCCCAACAACAATCGGACATTGAAACAATTGGCTACTCCTAATCTTACTCATCAACCTTTGTGCATTGAATATCCTGCTTTAAATGCTGCATTTGAACTTAAATCCGGACTAATTCATCTTTTGCCTACTTTCCGTGGTCTTACAGGTGAAGATCCATACAAGCATTTGAAGGAGTTCCATGTGGTGTGCTCGACCATGAAACCACACGGAATTTCAGAGGAACAAATCAAATTAAGAGCCTTCCCATTCTCCCTAGCAGATTTAGCGAAGGATTGGCTGTACTATCTCCCATCCGGATCAATAAATTCATGGAGCGACATGAAAGGGCTATTCTTAGAGAAATATTTTCCTGCTTCAAGAGTGGCCAACATAAGGAAGGAGATTTGCGGGATCCGACAATTTAGTGGAGAGACACTGTACGAGTACTGGGAGAGATTCAAGAAATTGTGCTCCAGCTGCCCTCCCCACCAAATCGACGAGCAACACTTGATTCAGTACTTCTACGAGGGATTGATACCAATGGAAAGAAGTATGATCGATGCGGCTAGCGGAGGAGCATTAGTGGACAAGACACCAGAGGCTGCAAGAAATCTGATTGCAAATATGGCTGCTAACTCACAACAATACGGAACAAGGAATGATCATACTCCGAAAAAGGTAAATGAGGTAAGCACAAGTGAATTGGTACAACAGATTTCTAATTTAACTGCTGTGGTGCAACAATTAACAACAGGAAACGTGCCGGTTGCGAGGGCTTGCGGATTATGCCTAATGGCAGGGCATGCTACTGATGCATGCCCAACATTGCAAGAGGATGAGAATGCACAGCAAGCCAATGTAGTAGGTAACTACCAGACACAACCAAAGAAGTATGATCCCTACTCAAACACTTACAATCCAGGCTGGAAAGATCATCCAAACCTCAGTTATGGAGGGAACAGGTCACAAACACAAGGAGTGTTCCCACCGAGGCAGCAGGGCTTCCAATCAGCCCAACCTCAATATCAACCTAAGCAAGCAGCACCTGCACCTACTGGAACCACATTGGAGGATATGTTCAAAGCATTCATGAATCAGACACAGCAGTTCCAGCTGGAGACAAAAGCTTCGGTTCAAGACTTGAGAAACCAAGTAGGACAGCTGGCTACAACTGTGGGGATATTGGAATCCAAAGACTCGGGAAAATTACCATCTCAAACAGTAGTCAACCCAAGGGAGAATGCAAGTGCCATAACTTTGAGGAGTGTAAACGACAGCTCCCAAATTTTGGCGCCGTTGCCGTCACATACACCACCTACCCCCGTAGAGTTTGAGGAGGAAGCAGCTAAGGAGGAAACAGAAAAATCCAAGGTACAACCTAACCCTCCTACTCAGCTTAAAAACATTCCTCTTCCATTTCCTCCCAGAAATTCTAAAACCACAAAGAAAGATGAAAAAGAAAAAGAAATTCTGGAAACTTTTAGAAAAGTAGAAGTAAACATCCCTCTCCTTGATGCAATCAAACAAGTGCCAAGATATGCAAAATTTTTAAAAGAATTATGCACTAATAAAAGAAAATTGCAAAATGATGAAAGAGTTACTGTTGGAGAAAATGTATCTGCTGTCCTTCAAAGAAAAATGCCTCCTAAATGTAAAGATCCAGGAATGTTCACAATCCCATGCAAAATAGGAAACACCAGATTTGAAAAGGCCATGCTAGATTTAGGAGCGTCAATTAATGT
Source organism: Panax stipuleanatus (assembly GCA_020205555.1). NCBI lineage: Eukaryota > Viridiplantae > Streptophyta > Magnoliopsida > Apiales > Araliaceae > Panax > Panax stipuleanatus. The sequence goes on along the minus strand of CM035124.1, from coordinate 152,677,576 downwards.
TATGCCTTTATCTATTTATGCCTCGTTAAATCTAGGTCCTTTGAAAAATACTGGTGTGATTATTCAATTGGCAGATCGTACTAACACTTACCCCCGAGGGGTAATTGAAGACGTCTTAGTGCAGGTGAACGAACTAATCTTTCCTGCAGATTTTTACATTGTGGACATGGAAGATGATATATCACCAAACCCTTCCCATATCTTGTTAGGAAGGCCATTCCTAAAAACAGCAAAAACCATGATTGATGTGCATAATGGGACCTTGACAATGGAATTCGATGGAGAAAAGATTCAATTTAACATCTATGATGCCATGAGGTACCCTAGTGATATAGGGCAAGTTTTTGCTATTGATGTGAGAGATTCCATAGTACATAGAACTTTGGAAAGAATACACAGGGATAGTTTGGAGGTGGTCATCACCAACAGTATGGATATGGACAAGGAAGATGAAGTTGAGCGAACTCATGAATTGAATGAAATTGTGGCTGCACTACACTCATTGCCGAAATTCTCAGATAAGTCAGCAGTACATTCTATTCAATTACCTATTTCTCATCAAAAGTTACTACCATCTGTTGTGCAAGCTCCAACCCTAGAATTGAAACAATTACCTGTACATTTGAAATATGCATATTTGGGGACTAATGATACTTTGCCTGTTATTATTGCTAGCAATCTAACTAAAATGCAGGAAGATAAATTGCTGAGAGTCCTAAGGGACCATGTCACAGTTTTTGGTTGGACGATAGCGGATATCAAAGGTATTAGTCCTGCGATGTGCATGCATCGGATATTGTTAGAGGATGGAGCTAAGCCCACGAGGGACGCACAAAGAAGATTGAATCCACCCATGATGGAGGTGGTGAAAAAAGAGGTGCTCAAACTGCTTGATGCCGGCATAATCTATCCCATTTCCGATAGTCAATGGGTGAGTCCAGTGCAGGTAGTCCCAAAGAAATCCGGAATCACCGTTGTCAAGAACGATGATAATGAGTTGGTGCCCACACGGATACAAACAGGATGGAGAGTGTGTATTGACTACAGGAAATTAAATGCTGTAACAAGAAAAGATCACTTTCCTCTTCCTTTTATTGATCAAATGTTGGAAAGATTAGCTGGGCACACTTATTACTGTTTTCTAGATGGTTTTTCAGGATATAACCAGATTGTGATTGCACCCGAGGACCAAGAAAAGACCACATTCACATGTCCCTTCGGCACATTTGCATACCGACGTATGTCATTTGGACTCTGTAATGCTCCTGGTACTTTTCAGAGATGCATGGTAAGCATTTTTTCAGATCTTTTAGAAAACTGCATTGAGGTCTTTATGGATGACTTCACAATACATGGTGATTCTTTGGATGCATGCTTAGATAATTTGAGTCGTGTTTTGGATAGATGCATGGAAACTAATCTTGTTCTAAATTGGGAAAAATGTCATTTTATGGTAGAACAAGGAATAGTACTTGGTCATGTTGTATCATCTAAGGGTCTCGAAGTTGATAAAGCTAAGATAGATATTATTTCTGCTTTGCCTTACCCCGTCAGTGTGCGGGAGATTCGTTCTTTTCTTGGTCATGCAGGATTCTATCGAAGGTTTATCAAGGAGTTTTCGAAGACTGCATTGCCCTTGTGTAAGTTGCTACAAAAGGATGTGGACTTTCAGTTTAATGATGAGTGCAAGGAGGCTTTTGATATTTTAAAGAAATTGCTGACCTCTGCCCCTGTGATCCAACCACCGAATTGGAAGTTTCCATTTGAAATCATGTGTGACGCAAGCAACTATGTAGTGGGGGCTGTTTTGGGACAAAGGATTGACAAAGTTGTTCATGCCATCTACTATGCTTCTAGAACTTTGAATGGAGCTCAGATAAACTATTCCACAACTGAAAAGGAACTTTTATCTATGGTTTTTGCTTTAGATAAATTTCGATCATATTTGCTTGGCACTAAAGTTATAGTTTATTCTGACCATGCTGCTCTTAGGTATTTGCTAACTAAGAAAGACTCTAAACCTAGGATTATTAGATGGATTCTCCTTTTACAAGAATTTGACTTGGAGATCAAAGATAAGAAGGGTGCGGACAACTTGGTAGCGGATCACCTGAGTAGATTGTTGAGAGAAGAGGATGAACTACCCTTGCGTGATGCCTTCCCCGATGAGCAGTTACTTTCCATCCATGCTGAAACTCCATGGTATGCAAATCTGGTAAACTATTTGGTAAGTGCATATTTTCCTAAGGAATTTTCCAAATCCCAGAAAGAAAAGCTAAAGAGTGATGCTAGACACTATGTTTGGGATGATCCATACTTATGGAAATTTTGTGCTGACCAGATAATTAGAAGATGTGTGCCAAATAATGAATTCCAATCTATTCTAGTTTTTTGCCATTCTCAGGCATGTGGAGGACATTTTGGTCCAAAAAGAACTGCTAACAAAGTTTTGGAAAGTGGTTTTTATTGGCCGTCACTTTTTAAAGATTCCTATCTGTTTTGTAAAACATGTGATAATTGCCAAAGGACGGGGAATATCTCTCAAAGAAATCAAATGCCCCAAACTCCTATTTTAGTTGTTGAGATTTTTGATGTTTGGGGTATAGATTTTATGGGACCTTTTCCTTCATCCTTTGGGAATGTATATATTCTTTTAGCTGTTGATTATGTCTCAAAATGGGTGGAAGCTAAAGCCACTAGGACTGACGATTCTAAAGTTGTTGCAGATTTTGTCAGGACTAACATATTTGTCAGGTTTGGAGCACCACGGGCCATCATTAGCGATCGTGGAACTCACTTTTGTAATAGGGTATTAGCGGCTTTGTTCAAGAAGTACAATGTTTTGCACAAGGTTTCTACATCCTACCATCCGCAAAGTAATGGCCAAGCTGAGGTGTCCAACCGGGAGATCAAATCCATTTTAGAGAAGGTAGTCAACCCAAGCAGGAAGGATTGGAGTTTGAGACTAGATGATGCACTTTGGGCCTATCGAACGGCATTCAAAACTCCTATTGGGATGTCACCATATCGGATTGTGTTTGGAAAACCCTGCCACTTACCAGTTGAGTTAGAGCATAGGGCTTTTTGGGCAATCAAGCAGTGCAACTTGAGTTTGGAAGTAGCTGGAGTACACAGGAAGTTGCAGTTACAAGAATTGGAAGAATTAAGGAATGAAGCCTATGAAAGTTCAAAGATTTACAAGGAAAAGACCAAGGCCTTTCATGATAAGCAAATTGTGCGGAAAACCTTTGTTGTGGGACAGAAAGTTTTGTTATATCATTCTCGGCTTAAGTTATTTCCAGGTAAATTGAGATCTAGATGGGTTGGTCCTTTTGTTATCACTAATGTGTTTTCTCATGGTGCAGTCGAGATTCAGAGTCCAAGTACAGGAAAGGTTTTTAAAGTGAATGGACATAGATTGAAACCGTTCTATGAGGGACATCAGGTGGAAAATATTGAGATGGTGGAGCTTGATGATCCGGTCTATGCAGAATGAGAAGGGAGACATGATGTCAAGCCAATGACAATAAACAAGGGCAGCTGCTTGGGAGGCAACCCAAGAAATCAGATTTGATTTTTCTATCCCTTTATTATTTAGTTTTTTTATTTGCATCTAGTTCTTTCTTCTTTGCACGATTTTCTTACATTGGGGACAATGTAAGGTTTGAGTGTGGGGGGAAAGATTTAGGTTTTTATTTTATTTAAAGATATTGATCCGATTTTGATAGGAAACTTGAAAATTGCCCATGAAATTTTTTAAAAAAAATTTTGACTTCCATAATTCTATTTGCCTATGTGTTCGAAGATTAAAGTCAAAAAAAAAAATTTGAAAATCAATGCTAAAAATTCAAAATCTGTTTGATGCTTAATTGGTTAATGATTGAGAAAAACTAAGTTATGATCCAAAGTAATTGATTTGAGTTGAATTTGTGTCTCATGAGTACTTGAACATGTGATATATGCTTAGTTGGCTAAGTTATCTGTGGAGTTGTCTATGTGCACTAATCTCATGCTCTAGAACTATTGAACTGCTTAAGTTTTTTGCAGGACCATGTGAAAAAAAAAATAAGAAAAATTGGAAACCAGTGAAATTGTTGAAAAAGAAACACAAGAGAAGTCATGTGGTGGGATAAGATGGAGCGTAAAACGCACTCTCCCATAAACACGTGCGAATAAGTGAGATGGAGCATAAAATGCACTCACTTACAAAAGAAAAAATTGAGGAAAGTGAAACGGAGCATAAAATGCATTCACCGGAAACAAATTAGAAAAATGAAAGGGTCCTACAGAAAAAAAATTAAAGCAGAAAAAAATTATGTTTTGAGTTTTTGAGTGGTGTGCACGGTTTTTGCTCCATGATAATTAAGTTGAGTAAGTGTGTGGATCATAGACAAGGGCTTATGTGATTACAATTTAATTAAAGGAAATTCATTGGTGAAATGGCGAGGTGTTTATCTTGAGTTGATTGATGAAGCGTTGATTATGTTTTTGTGGGTTTAGTGTTGATAATCATGATTTGATTTTAAAATCTTTTGACATAATGGTTGAATAGAATTGTTTTTGGAAATCAAAATTTTGGTTTACACGAGGACGTGTAAAAGACTAAGTGTGGGGGAATTTGATAAGTACACAATATTCATAATTTTTTACTCTTTTACATTTGGTTTTATTACATGTTTCATGTGTATATGAGCTTAATAAGTTGTTTATTATTTTCAGGTGAATTAAAGCTAAAAGGATGAAAACAAGTTGATTTGGAGTTGAATTGAAGAGGAGTTTGACCAGCAGTTGACTTTCTCAATATTTGGAGATTCCTACATGGAATTGGATTGATATTACTATTAGAATTAGGACTTCTTTGGACTGAGATTTTATTTCCTTATTAGATTCTATTTCTTTATGGAAACTAGTTATAATTGCAATTCCTTTTAGGATTTGGATTCCTAGTTCTTATAGGATTTAAGTCCTTGTCTAGCACTATAAATAGAGGATGATAGTCAAGGTTTTATTCATTCAATCTTGTACCAACTATCATACCTCATTGAAGTGCAGACTTGGAGCATGTCAGGCTAGTTTCTTTATTCAGTTCTAAAGGGAGGTGGAACCTTGTTACAAGTAATTAATTAATTGAGTATTATTATTTATTCCTTCTTGTATGAAATTTCTTCTGATAATCTGTTTTCATTGATTGCATGCTAATTGATCTAATTAATTTGATATGGCCAATTGAGTTAATTTAATCATTATCATATGCTAGATTAAGATTGGTATTACGTGTAATTGATATCTGTCTTCATCACAAGTAGTAAATTAGTGATACTAATTGTGGACAAGCTTTTGTGTATTGCTAAGATTATCAGAAAACAAGTTAAACAAATCGAGCTTATGTGTTTGTTGCTTGGATTAGCCTAATTCTCTATTTCTTAATGCTTCTATCATATTAAATCTAGAGAGCTTGTTCTAGGTTATATGCTAGTTGAATCTGGTGAAGAGCTTGTTTCATACAGTGAATATCTAAGAAGAATTTCGGATAACAGAGCTTATTGTTATCTAGGGTTAATAGTTTCATTGAAGGGTAAAGAATAATAACTTGATTAATTGATTGCTGTGCTTGGTGAAACTGAACTACAGAACTGAAGTTTTTACATATTTGGTTAATCTCTTTATTTAAATTCTGTTTTTCTTAATTTAAAACAATTTCAAAAATCCCCCATTTTTATTTTCTGTTAAAATAGTTGAATAAATCTAAAACAAACTCACTCTCTGTGGGATCGATCCTTGCTTACTACTGTGCTAATTATTTAAATTCGTGAAGTGAAAGTGAGGTTAATTTAGGAGTGTAAACGACAGCTCCCAATGACCTTAAGTCGTAAGAAACCATGATTTAGAACTATAGCATGTATGATTAAAATTGGAAAGGTTGAACAAACATGGAGAGACTCTTTAATATGCATATATGTTATGTGATATCATATAATATTACTTGAACCATATTTTGACGGTTAACTTATGAGAATGCCATAGCTTGCTAAAATGAAATATATTTAGTATTGATTGTAGTCTTATGTGATATTAATAATATACGAGTATGTTTGCTAATTGTGATAGTCTCACATGATAGTAATGATGTATGAATATGATCAACTTGAGAAAAGAGGAAGTTAAGGATAGAAATTATATTCTATATAACTGTGTAGCTAGGTTAGAACTTAGCTTGTGTGTTGATCGTATATTCGAAGATATAATGTGAAGTTAAAATTATATGACTAATGAATATCATATATATACGTAACTGTATTACGATAGGAATTCGAAAGTGTTGATTTGCTTTTCGTGGATAAACTACGCTAAAGGCAAGTTCTCTAACTTACACTCTTTTAAAGTGCAAGTTTCCTTACTTACACTCAGTTATAAGTGCAAGTAACTTAGACCTTCGTGTTTTACTTTATTCAAGGAACGTTGTAAGCAAGTTAATAACTCTACTCTTTATTGAACATTCAATTGGCTTATGCTATTATTGTCATACGAATAAACTCTTGAGACTAAATTCAACTAATATGAATCATATACTTCATGAATAGGATAAAAGTCGAATTATATTCTTCGGACTTTAAATCTTGAAATTAATTTATAGTTGTTGAGATCTATGCCATTTGATTCAACTAGACTTATATTATTAAAAGCGACCCAAATCAATTGATTGGTGCAGGATCTTGTATTTGACTGAGAAGAACAAACTATAACTGTTGGAGACCCGACGCGCGCATATTAGTATGATTGAGTGTTATGCATAACATAGGGTACTTTAGGCTGATCACCTGTTGTACTTGTTTTTGTTGGATTTTCAGTTTATTACTGTCAATTCCTGTGGAAGTTCATAGTCCTTAGTGACTGCTCAGTATTCAGTTATCTTGAAATCTTGAATTGATTTATTATTGAATCACATTGATATTATTCTGTCCTTAGCGACTATTATTGAAAATTGTTGATATTCTTGTTATCCTTGAACTATCAAACCTTGTCATACCCTTTCGAGAATTGAGAATTATATTACAAACCCTTATTGTATATTACTTGTTGGGCAATTTGTGCTTATTCTTGCTTTCCCTAAAACATTTCAGTTAAGGCAGAACAGGGCGAACCTTCGGGCGTTGATAAGGGCAAGGGCAAGGCTACTAACTAGCTTGTCTCTTTTATGTTTAAATATTTTAATATTGTATTAAGATGATGTAGTAAGATTGGATTTGATTATGTTTAAGCTTAAGTTAGATTATGTAATAAGTCGTTAATTGATATTATTATGTAATCTATTAAGTACTGTAGGTTGCGAGACTTGGGAGAATAATTATAATAAATCATTGTAAATTATTCTAGAATAGATTTTTCGCTGTGATTGTGTGATATGTAGTTATTATTATTGTGATGTATTTCCATGAGCACGTGATGAACCGAATTCGAGAGACCCCATGACGGTCTTGGAATTTGGGGGCGTCACATCAACCGTCTCTGTGTATCTTTTAGACACTCAAAATTTTCCTTGCTCCAATACTAACCCGGTAGGAAGGCAAAACCGTCAATCAATCCAAATCAGGCCATTAACGCTGGTCCTTCAACCTAAATCTGATTCCCAATATCGGTAATCAAGTTCTGACAGTCAATCGAACCATCAATCAAGTTCTGACAGTCAATCGGACCATCAATCAAGCTCCGACAGTCAATCGAACCATCAATCAAGTTCTGACAGTCAATCGGACCATCAATCAGGCTTGAACAGTAAATCAGACCATCAATTAAGTTCTAACAGTTAATCGGACCATCAATTAAGTTCCGACAGTCAATCGAATCATCAAAATCAACCCCGGTCTCAAACCGGGAAGTCAATTCAACCCCGAAAGCAACCCGAGAGGTATCAATCAACCCCGGTCTCAACCCAGGAGGTACCAATCAACCCCAACCTCGATATTGGGACATGTCAATCCATCTCCGATCTCAATCCGGGAATCACAGTTCATCCTCGACAGCAACCCGGGAAGTCAAACTCGACCCCGGTCTCAACCAGGGAAGTGCAGGTCATCCCCAGTCTCAACCCGGGACGTCAGGCCAACTTCAGACATCAACCTAAAGCATCACAACAACTCCAGAGCAAAACCTGGAACAACCACGTCAGCCTCAGAGACAATCCTGAGGTTAAAAACTCGATTGGGATCCAAGTCTTGGAATCAGCTCCCGAAAGTCAACTAGCGACCATGCCAACACTATAGGCTGCCCCTAGAGGGGTACAACTTTCAACCGACTTGGTCAAACTCAAGCCAAATCGATGCCGTAAAATTCAGAATAAACCCTAACGACGATCCCGAGTGGCAACTACGCAAGACAGTTCAACGGACAAACTGCGGAGAATCGAAGACCTGGTTATGAACCTATATTTCAGGACCCGAAAAAGGTTTTTTCCCATGTCATTGCGACACTCTTGGTGAGAGCTTTCCAGAAAGGTATCGCACGCTTCAAACGGACGCTCCGATCAAAAATTAGAAAGATTCCGATCAGACATCGCATTGCTTGGAGTGCACGTACTTCAAGACGCCCAAGCCGGGCATGTGGGCCTCACCTAGGGGAGCCGCAGCTCTATTTGCGGCTGCCGCAGGTAGAGTGGAGGCTCCCTGGCCTATAAATAAACGTGCCCCCCCCCCCCCCGTTCATTTAAAAAAATTAAAAACGCAGCGAATCCCTGCCAGTTTGATTTTCTGACTTTTACACCTCTTCCAAACCCAAATATGTTTACTCCAACACATAGACAAACCCATATACTACCACATATCAAAAAACCATCGGTCGATTTGGTCATTTGAAGCCCACTAATTGGCAAAAAGCCAGTTTTGCAGGCTATTATAAGTTTTTTTTACGATCAGCAAGTTACTATTATTATTTTGCACTGGTTTACACTTGCACACGAAATGTCACTTTCTAAATATGCCCGGAACTTAGTTCCGTGGCCGTTTTCGTCAAAATTTGATATATTTTTGTACATAAACTTCGTTTTCAGCTTTTCTACACCTCGGATTGACGATCCGTCAGCTTTAACAGTTCCACTGCACTTCCATGCACATTCTGGCAACTTCGCCGGACTGGGTTATCTTCCCAGTTCAGGTTTGGCCCTTTTTTATATATATTTAACTACAAATGTACTAACGTTTCAATTTTGTCAAGCTCGGATGTCAAATCCGAGGTAGTTTATCGCTTTTATATATATTTACGCATATATAAGCGACATTCACCATCACTGGTACTAATATCAGTCCTGGTTGACTACATTTCTGTCAATATATATATATATATATATATATATTTATATATTTTCATTCATCCTGGACTATTTTGTGGCCATTTTACTGCTTTTGCACGCTTCCCCATACTGGGTGCTCTCCCCAGTCACTCGGTGACTATTTTTCTGTCAATTTCAATTCCAGTATGGGCACAGGCATGAAAACCCATCGCCCTTTTTACTGTTTTTCTATATATATATATATATATTTATTTTTGTCACAGCCTGGATTATTTCGTGGCTATTTACAGTTTTTATATATATATATTTCAATTCTAGTCCGAGGTTGCGAGTGAAAACCCATCGCCCTTTACAACTTTTATATATATTTAACTATATATATTGCTTTGCTCAATTTATTCAACATCTGCATTTAATATTTATTTTTTATATAAATCTGCATTGACATATCTGCGGGCAGACTAGATTTATCCAAATCTCACCAATTCTAGCTTTCAACGGTTCAAACAGGTCCCGACAAAACCTGGAAGCTATAATGGCTGAGATTTCTTTATATCTAGGTATTTTTATAGTTTCGGCTTCAAAAGCATCCTTACGTCCCCTAGATCGCTATCTAGTGGGAACGAGACGCTTCGGCCCTGCGAACCGGGATTTACTGAATAAATCCATAGTTCTGGCTATCTTGGGATATTTATTTGTTTCTGTACAAATTCGAACTGTGCAGGTTTTCTAGCCACTCATGTGTGAGCCTAGGAATCGTGGGATTCATGATCAAACTGATCAGAATCTGATTCCCACGATGGACAAACTCCGATTTACAGATGTACCCTGCCAGTTTTTTTACTGTAAAATGTACATGCACAGACCTTAAAACGGTTATTTGGATTTAAGGTCTCAACATAGTGAAAATATTGATTGTCGTGTCAGCGTCCCTTCGATGGTTTTCATACCTATGAGAAGACGACACTTTATATTGCTGTGGTCGAGGATGCTTCGCAGCCCGATAAATCACCATTTGCATGCAGCCTTAAGGCTATAAAGAAAAAAATTGAGAGTAGCAATATGCTTCAATTCTTATGTCTGCGTAAGGGTTTGATAAAACTAGCTTTCAAAACATCATTATCAATTCAAAATCTTTTGCAAAAAATCAAATTAAATGCTTTTGCAAATCAAATTAAAGACTGATTTTCAAATCAAATCAAACCCTTCGCATATAGGCTCAATGAAGCCTGTCAAAGCTTTTAATCAATTAACTCAATAGGCCTAATTTTTGAACAACATTCACTCACGCATTCTAATTTTAAGGGAAATATTGAAAAGATGTGGTACCGTGTTTACACGGGAGTCGTGGGGTGCCTAACACCTTCCCCACACTTAACCAAGCCACCGAACTCAAAAATTCGATTTCAAAGATCAAGTTTCGACAATGTCCAGCAATTGGGCCTCTTTTCAAATCAAATTCGGTTGAGTTGGTACAACCATTTTAAGAACTACTAACTGGCGACTCTGTGTAAATCAAATCGTCAACATATACATATGTTGGCCTCTTTCCTAAAAAATCCTTCAAAACCTTTTTTGCAATAAAAAGAATAAGGGTAGAGATAACTTAGGAAGATCGATTTAAGGAAAATCGGATTATAAACCGACCTGTGGTATTCCTTAAATTTTCCAACGTCGACAGGTTGCGACTCTGCTAGGGACAGTAGAGGGCTTAGGCCGCTTGCAATCTTTTCAAATATTTCCCTTTCAAAACTATTGAATGCGTGAAATCTTGCATCTCCACAGTCAATGGATGAGTGAATGCTGCGTATTTCATTGAATGTATGAATGCTATGCCTTTACATTGAATGAATGAGAATGAATGCTTTAGTGCTTCGCACCTATATTAGTGCTTCGCACAAACTGTCATTGCATGCATAAGCGATAAGGTTGATATATGTGAATGTATGCTGTGAGTCCCTCCACCAGGAGGCTAACCCGGTCGGTGATAAGTAAGGACTCTGGGGACGACTAAGTCTCCGGGGCTGCCTCCTAAAAATGCACCACCCAGATTCGCTCCAGTTGAACAATCGGATTAACTTCCCTTCTAGTAGATTGCGATAATCTGGGAACCTTCATGTAGAAACAAAATTCGCAAGAGTAACCTAGGATATGTCAGTTTCTGATCAACCGAATCCGATGGGATGCTTCTTTATGCCTTCCTCTTTCAATTCCATGTCAAGTATCCAATTACTGAGGAGCACAATGTAAATGATAATAATGAAAGATTTACTTTCCTGTCAAATATCCTGTCATCCTGCCATCAAAACAACTAACCTCGGTTTTGCAGGATAAACTTAAAACACACATCATAAATGCATCCAGTCATTACCTACCACAGGGAACTGACACTCCTACATTTTGGTGTAGGTAGGGAAAAATTGGTCCCATCACCAGATCAAAGGCCAGAAAGCACACGGTCCATTTACGGACATGGCTTCAAGTGCTTCACTAGAATCCACCCCTGTGTCTAGGAAAAAGTTCGAAGGATTGAAAAATTAGATAACCGAGCTAGCCGATTTCCTTCGAGAGCAAAGCAAGGCCTTCAAAGAGAAATAATCTAATCCAGAACCAGGAGCATCTAGTAGTGGTGCTGGCGGTCAAGATACAGAAAAGGCCTAAACTTAGATCCCTGGACCCCAAAACCAGGATACAATCAACAAAACTCCGAAAATCACCATCCTTGGCAAAGAACAGGAAGCTAGTGACCTTCTCAAGAAATGCAACAAATGGAAGAAACCCTCCTGTCCATCAAAGGAACTGGGGCATTTGACAGTGTCAACTACTCAGATCTCTGCATATTTCTCGAGGCTCGTTATCCCGAAAAATTCCAAGTCCCTGATTTCGAGAAATATGACGGATTAGGAGATCCTTATACACACCTGAAAGTTTTCATTGGAGAACTCGGATCTTATGCTGAGGACGAGAAACTTCGAATGCAGCTATTTTAGAAGAGTTTAACTAGAGAAGCTAGAGCCTGGTATGCTCGTCTGGACAACTCCAAAATCCACAGTTGGGAAGAATTGGCCCATGTCTTCCTCAGCCAGTACAGTTTTCAATCTCAGCTGGCTCCAGATTGGTATCAAATTACCAAAATCAAGAAGAATAACACTGAATCATTTAGAGAATATGCCCAGCGATGGAGACGGGTGGCAGCACAAGTCACCCTCGCCATGACAGAATCTGAAATAGTCATGACTTTCATCGATATTCAAGAAGCTCCTTATTATGAAAGGGTTCTAGCAGGCATAGGAAAACCTTTCTCTGAAATGATCAAACACGGCAAAATGGCCGAAATGGGACTCAAGTCCGGGAAAATAAAAGACCTAACGGCACTCGGAGCTGTTGTTGAGCATATCCAATCTGGAAATTACGGGAGTAATCCTCGGAGGGTCCACAAAAAGAAAGATGAAGAAGTTTCCTTAGTGTTACAAGGACAAAATTCAAGCAGTAATTCAAACAATACACACATTCAAAGGAGGAACTATACCCCTTTCCAAGCTGCAACACAGCCTTCAAATCCTTCATTCCAGAAAAATATGGAGCTCAAACGTAGAAGGACTTTCACCCCACTAGGGGATTCACTCGAGAACGTCTTCAAACTTCTAACAGCTCAGAAGAAGAGTGGCCAACTCCTTCCTCCAACTAACACTAATTCAAGGAACTTCGACCCTAGCAAGAAATGTGCTTATCATTCCGGATCACCGGGACATGACACCCAAGATTGTTGGTCCCTCAAGCACAAAATCCAAGATTTGATTGATAATGGAGAAATTATGGTCACAAAGCCGGATCAACCGCATGTCCAAGATAACCCTCTCCCACGGCACAAGGAGGAGAGTGTCAACATGATCAACACTTCAAGTGGATAAGGATCCATATACCTCCGCTATGTTGAAGAATCAACTCAATCCAACAACATCAGCGCAATGAGTTGGGAAGCTTTTGAAAAATAATTCCTGATAGAGCAAGAAATAAAGTCTATCAAGGAACAAATCGAGCAGTTGGCTGAACTAGTCGTCTACCAACATCAACTCACCAGAAAGATGTTGAAGCAAATCCATCAATCTATTGGCAGTCGCTCTCCTCCAGCGAAAGTCAATTCCAATCAAGATCATAGCCGGATTTATGAGCTTACACCCTGGACTGATAAGGGGATCGAAGAAGCAAGTGTCCAAGCAGGTAGGAAGTTCCTATTTTAAAGGAATTTCACCAATTTGAACCAGTCAATGGAAGACATTCTACAAATGATGATCAACGAGGGAATGGTTAAAAACTTGATACCTCCGCTGAACCCTCAATCCAGAAAATTCAAACCTGACCAAATATGTCAGTACCATTCCAACTCTCCCGGCAATGATACAAAAAAATGTTGGGCACTTCGTAACCTAATTCAAGACCTGATTGAGAAAGGTGACCTAATTAGAGGTGATCAAATCATCGATATAATAGATAAAGATAACCTCTAGATCCCCGATGCATGGTACAAGGACACAGTGGTTGTCATATCCTGCTATAAAGAATCAATCATTACACCCCTGGTACTGACAGGTAAAGGGGTCCAAGAAAAACAAAATCCTGTGAAGGTGGCTGCACCTCAGCCTTTAATTTTGCCCTTCAAGACTCAGTATCCAATCCTCAGTCTAAAGAAGGTCCCATGGAATTACGGGGACATTGAAAGCTCTACTTCAAAAAACATTTCCATTCTATCAAAGGATAATCCATTATATCTGCCTCAGCGGGTGATTAAACCAATTACCAAAGCAAAAGAAAGGGTGGCTGAAGAAAAGATAAAAGAGTTCCTCAAAAAGATGGGACACAATGAAATCGAGATAGTGTAAAGCTTGAAAGACGCGCCCAAGCAAATATCCATCCTGGACTTGGTCCTATCATCAAAGGATCACCACATCCTAGTGAAGGTACTAGAAGAAGACTATCTGCCACACATGGTAGACAAAGAGAAATTCCATGACGTGATAGAACACATTTTCAATAACAATGTGATTTCCTTCACAGATGATGATATCCTGGCTGAGGGAAGGGGCCACCATAAGTCCCTGCATATAGCCGTTATGTCCTCCGGATACGTGATCGGAGGAGTGCTTATTGATGGAGGATCTTCCCTCAACATTTGTCCATACGACACATTGGAAAGAATGAAGATCAATCCAAACCGAATCAAAGCCAGTCACATGGTTATCCGGGCTTTTGATGGATCTCGCCGCCAGGCTATGGGGGAAATCGAGCTTCCTCTAGAAATTGGTCCACACACCTTCTACGTATCTTTCTAGGTGCTTAACATAGACACCGGATACAACTTGTTGTTGGGCAGACCATGGATCCATATGGTCGGAGTTGTTCCATCCACCCTCCATCAGCAACTCAAGTACATTATCAACGGCAGTCTCATCACAGTGAATGTCGAACCAGAATACCCTACCCACATATATGGGGACATGCCAGTGATTAGCCTGGACGCTGGGGTTGAGCCTGCAAGTTTTTAAGCTCTTGAGGTAAGAGATATTCAATATCTACCGATTGGGGCACCAGCCCTGGGGCCTAAAATTTCCACTGAAGTAATGACATTGGGCCAAGAAATGGTAGTTGTGGGTTTCCAGCATAGAGAAGGGTTAGGAAAGAACAAGCACGACATTAAGATGCCATTTAAATACCAAGTCAGATAGGAAGAGCAGGATTGGGATACTTATTCGGATCAAACCATCGGAATCCACACAAATATCCCAAGGCTCATGCCTCCACAATTCTGCTCCCAGACCTCACGAGTTCCGGATGGATGAAACCTGTGAGAAAGATCCCGACTGCAGTATCAGCCATGCTATTTCCTCTGGTCATACCTATCAATGAAAAGAAAGCCCTCAAGCCTGAGGCAGATAGCGAAAAAGGAAAAGAAAAGATCCTGTACGGAGGACGAGACCTATTCGCTAACATAAAGGTCATTATCAACTACAAAGGGATGAATGATGAAATTCCATATAGTGACGATGAAGATCGTGCTCATTTTCCTCGCTGCAAACAGAGGAATAATCCCTCGAAAAGCCTCGACCATATCCTAAAGGATGTCTCAGTTGTCATTCAAGACGAGATGGACGAGCACACTTCCAGCATCATCCCTATCCATGAGGATCTAACACTAGATAATTGGAGTAGTGTCCCTTGCCTCAGTCGAAAAGGGTAAAGGAGCAGACAGTCAATCTGCCCTTAATCATGCTTACATTTACTGCTTACTTTTGATTGCACAGCTAGAGAGTTACTTTTGTCATGCTTTACAAATGCTATGTGAATTTAAGCAGTTGTATATATTAATGAAAGCATATTTGTTTTTAGGACCCAAGCATTGGATATGTTTGTCTTTGCTGATGAGATGCCAACCTGTCAACATAACTCCAACTATGATGCAAGATTGAGCTTCGACTTAATGGATCTTAATCAAGAGGAGGAAGATGACTATGAGGTGCCAAAGGAGATCAAGGAATGGGTTGAGGACAAAACTAAACCAAACCTCGACCAAACCTCCACCATCAACATAGGAACCTTCGAAACCATCAAAGAAATCCAAATAGGTTTAGACCTCACCTCAGATCAAAAAGCTGACCTAATCAAACTCCTAACACAGTACCAGGATGTGTTTGCATGGTCGCATGAAGACATGATCGGTCTATCCACAGACATTATCATCCATCAGATGCCCATCAAAGAAGGGTTCAAACCAGTCAAACAAAAGCTCAAACAATTGAAACCTGAGTGGAGTCTTAAAGTTAAAGAAGAAATCGTTAAGCAATTCAAAGCCGGGATCATCATGGTATCAACATATCTTGAATGGCTATCGAACATAGTCCCCTTGCCTAAACCAGGAGGGAAGGTACAAGTCTACGTGGATTATCAGGATCTAAACAAAGCCTGTCTCAAGGACAATTTCCCGGTACCTTTTATTTACATCCTGATTGACAATACTGCGCAGTACGACATGTATTCCTTCGTAGACTGCTTTGCTGGTTACCATCAAATCTTGGTTGCTAAAGAAGACCGGGAGAAAATAGCTTTTATCACTCCCTGGGGAACTTTTTGCTATCGACGACTATCCTTTGGCCTCATCAATGCCAGAGCAACGTATCAGTGAGCAATGATGGCCCTCTTTCATGATATGATTCCCAAAGAAATAGAAGTCTATGTTGACGACATCATCATCAAATCGCAGAGGGAGGATGATCACATAGACCATCTCAGGAAGTTGGTCAACAGGTTGCGCAAGTACAACCTCAAGCTAAATCCCGCCAAATGCGATTTTGGCGTCAAGGCAGGCAAACTGCTAGGATTCTTGGTGAGCAATCGGGGCATTGAGTTAGACCCTGCCAAGATCAAATCCATTTCTGAAATGCCCGTGCCTCGTACAGAGAAGGAGATATGAGGATTCCTAGGAAGGATTAACTTCATAAGTCGATTCATTTCCCAGCTCACAACAACCTGTGAGCCCATTTTCAAGCTGTTAAGGAAGAATTCCTCCATCAAATGGAATGAGGATTGTCAACAAGCCTTCCTTGCCATCAAAAAGCAGCTTGTTGAAGCACCTATTTTGGTGCCTCCGAGGGATGGAGTCCCCTTATTTATGTACATGTCCGTCAATGCCAATGCAATGGGTTGTATGCTAGGACAGAAGGATGATAGTAGCAAAGAAAGAGCTATCTACTACATCAATAAAAGATTCAGCAGTGGGGAACAGAAGTATACCCTGATCGAGAAGACATGCTGTGCATTAGCATGGGCCGCCATGAGGTTGCACCACTATTTGCATGGGCACACGACGTATCTAATATCCCGCATGAATCCACTCAAATATGTATTCAACAAGCCAATGTTAAATTACCGACTGTACAAATGGCAGTTGATTTTACAGCAGTTCGACATTGTCTACGTGACTCAGAAGTCTATTAAAGGCCAAGGCATTGCAGATCAATTAGCAGAAGCACCTTCAAGAAGGTTCGAGCCCCTGGAGACATATTTCCCAGATGATGGGATTATAATAATTCAACAACTCCAGTCAGAGAATACAGTCCAACCATGGAAAATGTATTTTGACGGAGCGGTAAACATGGAAGGTTCTGGAGCTGGGGCAGTCCTTATCTCTAGTACAGGTGATCAATATCCTGTGGCTACCAAACTTTAATTTGGCAACACCAACAAAACGACCGAGTACGAAGGCTGTATACTGGGGTTGAAAATAGCCCAATCCATGGGTATCAAATACTTATTGGTCTTTAGAGATTCCGAGTTGGTCATTAGACAAACCACCGGTAAGTATCTCACAAAAGAACTGCATCTACTGCCCTATCATCGGCTAGTCCTCAAAATGTCCTAGGAGTTCGAAGCAATAACCTTCGTCCACATTCCTCGGGGTCGAAATGACTTTGTCGATGCACTGGCAACGTTGGCTTCATTAATCCGCATGTCCAACAGGAGCAGGTTTCCCAACATCTAGTTCACAAATCAAAAAGCCCTAACATACGGGAATTACATTGGAGAGGTATCAGATGAAATACCTCCTGTCAAGCAACCTTGGTTTCAAGACATCAAGGAATAGCTCCGTGATGGATCTACACTCGTTGGTGCAAGACAGAGCGGAAACGGATTCTCAGAATGGCCATAAAGTTATATCTGAGCGGAGATGCACTTTATAAAATGGATGCTGGAATAGGCCTGTTAAGATGCCTCGACAAGGAGCAAGCCCAAAGACTAATGGATGAAGTCCATGGCGGAGTCTGTGGTCCACATATAAGCGGCCATCTGCTGGCCAAGAAGATAATCAGAACAGGACATTACTGGATCTCGCTCAAAGTTGATTGCGATGATCACGCCAAGAGATGCTTTCAATGCCAAATACATGGAAATGCCATCCACGCTCCTCTAAATGAGCTACACAACATGAGTGCACCATGGCCTTTTTCTATGTGGGGAATGGATGTGATAGGTCCAGTCGAACCCAAAGCCAGCAAATGTCATCGGTTCATCTTCACCATGATCGACTATGTTGGGTAAAATCTAGTTACGCACAACACGCAAGTATACGTGGTCAACAAGTAATAAAGTGAAAGTAGAGTATCGTTCCCACGAGGAATTATTTAATAAGATTCACCAAGTACTAACCCATAACCAACTCAATCTTATTTAAACGAATGAATTTCAAATTATATAATTAAACTACTTCTAATTACCACTAATTACCCCTAGTTAATTAAGATTACGGAGATTTAAGATCACAACTTCACTTATTGCTTTATTTAACTTAACATACTTCTCATCAATTATTCTCTCTATTCTGAATTGTTAATCAAGAACATGAAAATAAATATAACCACCTCTCGATGCATCATACCATACTCACTCAAATCCACAGATGATAGAATTAAGCAAGACACCCTAATTAACTAATCCACTATATTTCTATGTGAATTACAATTAAAAAGGATTTAATCACAAGTTCTCTATTAGATTACATATGGAGTAAAGGAATAGCTCTATCCTAAACACGAATAATAATTTCCATCTATGCAAAAATCACAAACACATGCTATCATGATCAGATCTAAATCTATACTCCTCAATCAATTTCATATAAATTATCACGGTAATTGTTAGCTAGGTAATTAAATAATTAATTCCAAATCACAATAGATAATTCACAACGAAAGATCATAATAATTAATAGAGAAGCATAATAAAATAAATTACACAATAAGATCCATTGTAATCTTAAACAAAGAATTAGTTCATTGAATTAAAACTAAGGGTCCACACTTGAATACACATTAAAAGATAAGAAAAAGATTAAGGAAAAGAATTGAATCTGTTGCCGGCAATTTCGTCATCCTTCTTGCTCTTGATCTGGATCTCCAATGGCCTCCAAGTGCTTCAATCTCCAAATCCCCTTTCAACTAGGGTTTATTTATTTAATTGAAAACTAAAATAAAACTAAAAACTAGATTAATAAAACTAAACTAATAATAATTATATACTATCTATCTCCTGCCGCCTAAAACTATATAATACATGATAAAACTATACTATCTATTATATAATATATATATTCTAAGCTAATGAGCCCCTTTTTAAATCATGCTTCAAGTCCCTTTATATGTTGTGGCCCACCAATTCTCTCCAATTGCTACACCATAATCCGAAATGGAAAAAGAGTCCAGTTGCTTCCGTGTCCCCTATATAAATGATAACCGGCCATTAGTCATCTCACTTCCTCAAAGTTTGAGTCCAAGTCACATTGCAATTGATAGCCCATAATCCAAGACGGAAAAGAAAAGCAGCCGGCCCCTTATCTCAATCTTGGACCAAATCCGTGTGAGAAAAAGAAAACAGCAGCAAGTCTGGCCAATTGAGTCATGGTCCACTAGTTGCACCCGTGCGCCTTCCTCCAAATAAGTTCAGCCCTTTTTTTATACCATGAAGTGCACAACCCATTTTGCCTCCAAGTCTGAAGAGGAAAAGAAGATTTGCAGCCTCACTGGCGCCTCCCCGCCCCAGCGGAGGAAACCCTTCACAAACGCCCGCCCCAGCGGGTACAATCACTGTCCAGCCGAATTATGATCTCCTGTGCTGATTTCGTGAGCTGCTCACTTATCATTTAGTTACCATCTGTGAGCTGCTAATTCATTAAGCTGCTGATCCAAATCCCATGCATATTGTGACACCCCCGAATCCGGGTCCTCTGACCCCGGTCCGGTAGCCACGAAACAATACTAACATCCACCTTTAAGTAACATACGATAACTAAAATGCAGAATATAATAAACGTACGTCATTCATTCAAAAGGTGTTACTAGTCCCAAGATTCGATAACCTTAAATAAAACCTTACAAACATACCCTAGAATAAACATTAGGGTTCATATTACATTAACAGTAATCAAACAAATCATAAAGACAAAGTCTGCTCCTTGCAAACCATCCTAAATCTTTCCTTTACCCTTGTCCTTCCTTGAGGGCTCGGGCTCAACTGCAATATAAGTCATAATATAGCAAGAATGAGCAACAAGTTTGCTCAACAAGTTTAAATACAACAATAAAGGATATATCATGATGAATGGAAAAATATCTGACAATGATTTCAACAAAACGAATATCTTTAAGATCCAACAATATGAATATTAGAACGATTCAATAATATGAATATCTGAACGATTCAACAATATGAATATTAGAACGATTCAATAATATGAATATTAAAAGCAAAGATAATAATTGCCTTTAGAATGACTGATAGTCGAGTAGACTCTGAACTATAACTTTCCAATGGGTTTAATAGCTAATTGACCCTTTTTAGAATTACTGGCTTCTGGCTACAGAAACTAAGTACCTCGAGGAGATCAGCCTCGGGCATAATGTGAATATGCATAACACTTAAATCTGCTTACTCGTATCATATATATTAGATACCTGGGCACACTCCTATATATGAGGGGTGTTCTGTTCCGTCTAAGAATCCTTACCATCAATTGGTTTGGATAGCTTCAAAGAAAATTTCATACACTAGTCTGACCGAGAAAAGGTTCAGACTCTTACTGACACGATTCAAGAAATTTAGAACCTTGAATAATGTACAAGTCCAAGACTGTACGAGCTCAAACGCACTAAGTGCGGATATCAATAATATCGATGTGGAATAATTGATAAGTAATGAAACACTAAATAACATGCTTGGAAATAAAGTTCAAGCAATTAAGTAAACAACTTTTGATTCAACAATAACCTACTCAATACAATATGAGAAGGATAGAGAACTTGCACAAAGTGAAGTTTAGAATTTGCACAATATAGGAATTTGTGTAAGTTCGGGGAACTTGCACAATACTCAATGTGTGAAGTTCAGGGAACTTGCACAATATTCAACGTGTGAAGTTCGGGGAACTTGCACGATAATAGATTCCTTGCATAAAATAAATGCATAGGCTTAGACACTTACAACATCAAATAGTGAAATTTGGGGAATTTCACCATAATAGATCCCTTGCATAAAGTAAATGCATAGGGTAGGACATTTGCTTACAACGTTCTTTGAGTAAAGTAAACACAAAGATAAGATATTTGCACAATATACGAGTTTGTATAAATTTGGAGAACTTGTATAATAAAGAAATAAAGTTCGAGAATTTGCAAAATAACCAAAGTGTGAAGTTCGGGGAACTGTCACAATACTCAAAATATGAAGTTCGGGGAACTTTCACAATAACCAAAGTGTGAAGTTCGGGAAACTTTCACAATAACCAAAGTGTGAAGTTTGGGGAACTTGCACTCAACATAACAATCAAATGAAACTAGGAAACTTGCACCGTAAAAGAGTGTAAGTTAAGAAAACTTGCAATATAATAATACCTTGCTCAATATAAATTTGAGTAAAGTTAGGGAAACTTGTAACTAATACAAGAACGGGTTCAAAGAACTTGCTCACAAGATTTATCCAAATAAAGTAATGCAAGGGTCTAGGATACTTGCAACACAATAAAAGTAGGGTACGGATACTTGCACAAATAAGGATTGTAAGTCAGGGAACTTGCCTGTTTGCTCAGCTACAAATAATTTCTAGCTTTAATAAAACTGCGTTGGAACGACCTAGCATTAACAAGTCGGCCTCTCCAATTAGTATATATAAACTAATATAAGTTCACACATACAAGACTCTAGTCATTATATAATTCTATCACATAGTTCACGTAAGTCAATCTAATCCTGCCTTTAGATTTACTAACTTTAGATTACTTAGCTTCTATGCGTCAATGTAGGCTTGAACACATAGCACTTCCAGTTATTGATATAAATCAACACACATTCTTATAAGTTTTATCTAACTCAAGTTCGAAAGCTAACATGTTCATTCTATGTTCACTTCAAGACCACATATTTTTATGTCGGACATTCACATACTTTAAACAATATAAGTTCATGCTTCAAGATTGGTTACTAAAGTCATGTTATTACATAACAAGGTCAAACAATACTTAAGTAGTTATGCTTGTGCGTATACTACAAGTGTACACTTTAATCGTCATAACTCATGCCTTAAGAATCCACTTTCTATGAGTATACGTGCATAGTTAAAATCTGTGTTTAACCAAGTACGGTTCATGTTAATATATCTATAGGCATAATGACATCCTAATAAACATCCTTCCATGCACACAACATGACTCACATGGTATTTAACTTTCAAATCTTAAGTTCTCTTTTGAAATAGTTAAAATCTTGCAATCGTGCATGCTAGTGTGTTCAACACTTTAAACGTACATATATAGACCATACGGTCAGGTTCATAAAATCAGAATTTGTATCTCAATGTAACATGCCAAGTCCATGTTCAATGCTCACGTTTCGTTAGTAAGTTTTCCCTAATGAGGTCTAACATGACCGTGCACATTTTTAAACATGTATATACCAATTATCATGTTCTTCATGCCTATCTAGGTCATACTAACATGCTCGTTAAATTAGAATGCATACACAATATCTACATGTTAAAGTTCACCTTTGAAACTTATATGTTTCGCTAGAAATGTTCAATAGTGGGGTTCACATGCTCATATTCTATTATTAAACCCGTATACCTAAGTCAACATGTCTCCCATACAATTCTAAGTCATATTATCATGCTTGCAAGGTCAGAATGCTATCATGGCAAGTATACATATCGAGTTTGTTTCCATATTCGAAGTTAGTTTATGAAACGCTAAGTTTATTTCAAACTATAATTACTTGTGCAACTATTAGTGAAACATGCTTACATTGCCTCAATACATCCATATATATATCACTCATGCTAGTATGCTTAATCCAAACTAGTACCATAAGTTAGCATGAGCAGAAAGTAAAACAGAAAGCAAAACTGCAGACAGGCACTGGCGCAGCTGCGCCGCTGGCCAGTGCAATACTGGCGCAGCTGCGCAGGCTGGCGGCCAGGCCTGAAGCAGTGCAGTTTTCGACAGACTGTAAACCCAACTCAGAAAATTCCAACGAAAATCATTCCAAACCAGTCACAGTATATAACTAACATGCTTACTAACTTACACCACACTTAACAAGCATACTTCATAATTTAATTAACATCTAAATAGCATAAATAAGAATTTTCCATTGATTGAACAAGAATGGAAAAATGATATACCTCTGCAAATAGTGATCTAGCTGCTATAACTCTCTTCCTCAATTCAATTGAAAACTCAGTCTATTAGCTCTATTTAACTTTATTCTCAGCAAAGGAAAATGAAAGGAAGAGAGCTTACTCTTATAGGAAATTGTATATCCGGTTCTTGCCTTTGTTCACCAAAACAAAACAAAGGATAGCAAGATTACATAATGGTCAATGATTGGTAGGTGAGTAGTTGGTGATTCCACTCATGAATCCCACTCCCCATCTCATGATTATGGCTAGCTTGGATGAATTTGAGAAGAAGAAGATAGAGTAGCATGTGGGAGTTCACGTGTGTGTATATGAGATGGGCACTCAAAGTGAGACTTAGAAATAATAACTCAGCAACTTGCAAATTTACTATACTAATGTCATGTACATATAGTATATACTTAAGCTACATGTAAATGGGTGCTACAATGTTATATCAAATGAGCAATTAATGATATAATGTGTCAAGTAGTGTACTTACATATAATCCATGTACATTTTCTATTAACACCAAATATAATACAATTGTGTATTGCTCATTATTTATTACCGTAACTGTTATTATTATAAGCATAATAACTTAATGAAATCATTATTGATCACAATTGATTATTGATGTTACTACATGATAATATGATATATATGAATGTTTAACCACACACTTCATGTCACATACACAATATTATTATGCAACTCACATGAATGCAATAAAGCTTACTATGTAGTCTATATATATAATATATAGACACATTAGTGTGCACATTGTACTTTATATAATATGAAGGTAATCACCATATATTACAAGGTTTAATATATTGCATACTTGTATAAAATAATTAACCAAGTAAATATAATATTATTATATTTATTAATCTCTTACTCATTAATTATTATTTATTCATAATACTAACTAATCATCACATTATCAACTAATTTCTCCCAATTCATTAATTATTATTTATTCATTATAAATCAACAACAATAATAATTTCATACATTATCGATTAATTACTCAAATATAAATAATTAATCACGATTAACTCTCTACACTATATTCAAGAAATTTGAATATATAATTACTAACACTTTTACCAATACTCTGATATAGAAGTCTTAGGATTAATCTACTAATTTAAATGACCATTAGTGATTCCCTTTTTAAAAAAAATCCTAGCATTTCTTCGCATAGATTAAATTCACAAAAGCACATAACCACATAAGGTTTAAATAAGTTTGAAAAATTAACTCCTAAAAATTTTAAATCACATATAAAATTAATAAGTAGCTTAAAATTCCTGATCGTTACACATACGCTAACGTGGATATGTTACTTTACTAAACCCACTTGATTTGCTTCCGAATTCTTCTCAAAATCACGGACTTCTTTAATTGTACTCATTAAATTGGGCGAGTGGTCCCTTCAAGTATGCTGAAAATTGTCATTTAAAACTCCTTTGCATCCAATCCCTTTCTTGCACATAATAACATAAAACCCAGTGAAATGACGGGAAAATTATTTCAAAACAACGAGAATCAAGCTATAACGAATACCGATTAGTGGGTATAAAACTCACTCATCAAATACCCCCAAATTTAAGACTTTTCTTGTCCTCAAGCAAAAACACAAATTAGACAGATTCATTCTCTAGCAATGATCCACTCAGGCAATTAGTCAATATGAATTTGAACAGCGGCCTCAAAGGTTACAACAAATGATAACCCACAGAAAATTTCAAAACAATGTCATGTCTAAGAATTTCAACAATTTTCATCAGTTCCACATCTACTCATGATCCTTTAAGTGCGTGTGTGTGCATCCAAACGTTCAACTAGTCATGATTTAGATAAGATCAACCAATACTCATAAAAGATTTTCAAAAATAATTCTCAAAATTTCTTTTCACATCAATCTCCGCTAATCAAGACAAATAACAATTTTTTTTCTTGAGGATCAACCGGATATTTAAACATTTAAGCACATATGAACCCTTCCCAAGTATTTCAAACATATATATTTTCTTTTCTTTTTGGTGAGTCCGTTTTACGCTCCATCTCACTTTCCACTTTCCATTGAACGAGTGCATTTTACGCTCCATCTCGTGCCTGTGTGTATGGGGAGTGCGTTTTACGCTCCATCTCGACCTACCACATGCTTCAATTATTCAACTCGGGAAGGTTCCAATAATTTTTTTCAAAAATATCCCAAGATTTAGCCCAAACTTATGTGAGTGCCTGATTTTAACTTCAAATGATGCTCAAATAAGGTTCCTCAAGTTGCAATGATATATTTCATAAGTATTTAGTCAAAAAAATTTCAATCCCAACTGCTAAACAAATGGATATGTGTAAAAAATTTTAAAAATTTCGCAAGTAGTGTGAAACCAACTAATGAGTTAAAATATAGACTAATCATGCTCATCAAATCTCCAAGAGTTAAAAACATTAACCACCCACTTATCATTGGCCATCAAATTCCATCAAAACATTGCCCAATTGAATACTAAACATGATAAATACCCCCAAACTTAAAACAGATATTGTCCTCAATGGCTAAGATAGGCAAAATTAAAAGAGAGGACTTCCCTGAAAATATAGCAATTTTCTCCTTGTCTGCTAAGTCTAAAGAATAGGCTATACACATTAGAATGAATCGGGCACCACACTTGAATAGGACTTGACTAACCTGTGAAACAAGAGAAGCAAGTTATTGAATACTAAAAAAAATAAAAAATCTAAAAAATAATATAAAACCTAAAAAAAATTAAACTTGGGTTGCCTCCCAATAAGCGCTTGATTTATAGTCCTCTAGCCGGACTTTGTCTGGTCAACGCTATCCAATTCCTCTTCAAAAGTTGAGGAACCCTCCATCCATCTGTAAAAAATAATCTTTTGGAAAGTTCCCACAGGCGATGGCCAGTGCATCAAAGTCACCTAGCATGCTCTTATTCGGTATTATCTCCATGAATAAGGTCCAACAGCTAGGTGTTGTCTCCATTGTGTATGGGATTACTTTGGGGCTTGGAAGCTTGTCACACACAATGAGCTCTTCGTCTATTTTCTCTTTCTCGTTCCACCATGGCTTCAAAATTGTACTCGCTCTTATGTCATAAAGAGCTTTGCCGACGACATGACTACCAAGCGGGCAGGGTTTTGCAAATCTGACTGACTCTTTGATCTGTGGCGGAGACCCCTTTAGATCTTCGTCGGCCTCTATTTCATTATCCCCATTTGTCTCCACACTTTCAATATCTTGTGGCTCATCCAGTCGTATATTTGGTTCGGATTCTCCGTCAGTTTCGTCATTCATGTCATTACGCCAAGTGTTTGGAGGAAGGTTGTTTAAGGCTTTGGTCATTTGCTCTATCTTATTCTCAAGATTTCGAATTAACCTTGCTTGATTACTCATCTTCTCCTCATTCGACGTAATGAACTTGGACAACATTCCCCCATCCTTGAATTATCTATTTGAGTTTCGAAATCCATGTCTTCAGGACCATTGGTTGATGTAGTGATGAGTTGCTCCGTCTGATTATGAATATTTTGGTTTGACAACTCCAGACTAATCCTCATATCCTCGAAGTCTGCTATGCCCTTCAAAATTACTTCCCTCAGATTTGGATTTTCTTCTTGTGGCAATGGGGGTGGACATGAAAATTTTGGTGTGCATGATGGATTTGGAGCATAGTATTGGTCTTCATAATTATAGCTCCATGAAGAATCCGGGTGACACCCTAAATCTTGGTGATAGTTAGGATCCGCATAGTTGTTGAGGTAATCACCACTATATTGTACCGGTTCAAAACTGACGGTGCATTGATGACTTTGATGGTTGCCAGCACAATAATCACACGTAACTGCCATCCTTCGACTCCGTTGGGCTGCGATAACCTCCAATGTCTTCGAAAGCTCTTCAATCTGTGCTAATATTGCAGAAGATGTATTAAGTCCATCAATCCCTGTTTCCCTTGGTTGAGTCATGTTCGTGTGTGGCCATTGATACGCAAAGTCATCCATGGTACCTGAAAAAAAGAGTAAAATAGGAAGAGAATTAAATAAAATATAATATAACAAAAAATATTTAAATTAAGACTAATTTGATTGAAGTTAATATTGGCAAATAATTATTAAATTAATTCCCCAGCAACGGTGCCAAAAACTTGTTGGGTAAAATCTAGTTACGCACAACACGCAAGTATACGTGGTCAACAAGTAATAAAGTGAACGTAGAGTATCGTTCCCACGAGGAATTATTTAATAAGATTCACCAAGTACTAACCCGTAACCAACTCAATCTTATTTAAATGAATGAATTTCAAATTATATAATTAAACTACTTCTAATTACCACTAATTATCCCTAGTTAATTAAGATTGCGGAGATTTAAGATCACAACTTCACTTATTGCTTTATTTAAGTTAACATACTTCTCATCAATTATTCTCTCTATTCTGAATTGTTAATCAAGAACACGAAAATAAATATAACCACCTCTCGATGCATCATACCATACTCACTCAAATCCACAGATGATAGAATTAAGCAAGACACCCTAATTAACTAATCCACTATATTTCTATGTGAATTACAATTAAAAAGGATTTAATCACAAGTTCTCTATTAGATTACATATGGCGTAAAGGAATAGCTCTATCCTAAACACGAATAATAATTTCCATCTATGCAGAAATCACAAACTCATGCTATCATGATCAGATCTAAATCTATACTCCTTAATCAATTTCATATAGATTATCACGGTAATTGTTAGCTAGGCAATTAAACAATTAATTCCAAATCACAATAGACAATTCACAACGATAGATCATAATAATTAATAGAGAAACATAATAAAATAAATTACACAATAAGATCCATTGTAATCATAAACAAAGAATTAGTTCATTGAATTAAAACTAAGAATCCACACTTGAATACACATTAAAAGATAAGAAAAAGATTAAGGAAAAGAATTGAATCTGTTGCCAGCAAATTCGTCCTCCTTCTTGCTCTTGATCTGGATCTCCAATGGCCTCCAAGTGCTTCAATTTCCAAATTCCCTTTCAACTAGGGTTTATTTATTTAATTGAAAACTAAAATAAAACTAAAAACTAGATTAATAAAACTAAACTAATAATAATTATATACTATCTATCTCCTGCCGCCTAAAACTATATAATACATAATAAAACTATACTATCTATTATATAATATATATATTCTAAGCTAATGAGCCCCTTTTTAAATCATGCTTCAAGTTCCTTTATATGTTGTGGCCCACCAATTCTCTCCAATTGCTACACCATAACCCGAAATGGAAAAAGAGTCCAGCTGCTTCCGTGTCCCCTATATAAATGATAACCGGCCATTAGTCATCTCACTTCCTCAAAGTCCGAGTCCAAGTCACATTGCAATTGATAGCCCATAATCCAAGACGGAAAAGAAAAGCAGCCGGCCCCTTATCTCTGTCTTGCACCAAATCCGTGTGAGAAAAAGAAAACAGCAGTAAGTCTGGCCAATTGAGTCATGGTCCACTAGTTGCACCCGTGCGCCTTCCTCCAAATAAGTCCAGCCCTTTTTTTATACCATGAAGTGCACAGCCCATCTTGCCTCCAAGTTCGAAGAGGAAAAGAAGATTAGCAGCCTCACTGGCGCCTCCCCGCCCCAGCGGAGGAAACCCTTCACAAACGCCCGCCCCAGCGGGTACAATCACTGTCCAGCCGAATGATGATCTGCTGTGCTTATTTCGTGAGCTGCTCACTTATCATTTAGTTACCATCTGTGAGCTGCTAATTCATTAAGCTGCTGATCCAAATCCCATGCATATGCTAACGTGGATATGTTACTTTACTAAACCCACTTGATTTGCTTCCGAATTCTTCTCAAAATCACGGACTTCTTTAATTGTACTCATTAAATTGGGCGAGTGGTCCCTTCAAGTATGCTGAAAATTGTTATTTAAAACTCATTTGCATCCAATCCCTTTCCTGCACATAATAACAAAAAACCCAGTGAAATGACGGGAAAATTATTTGAAAACAACGAGAATCAAGCTATAACGAATACCGATTAGTGGGTATAAAACTCACTCATCAGACTACTTCACCAAATGGGTTGAAGCAGCCTCTTTTCCTAAAGTCACAAAAGAGGTCATCATCAGTTTTATCAAAAATAATGTCTTCTGTCAATATGGACAACCAGAGGTGATCATATCAGATAACGCTAAAAACCTAAATAATCAAATGATGGTAGAACTGTGTGCCAAGTTTCACATTAAGCATCTCAAATTCGTCATCTATCGGCCCAAGATGAACGGTGCTGTCGAAGCGGACAACAAAAACATCAAGAAGATCATGCAAAAAATATCCGCCAATCACAAAGACTGGCCTGACCTGCTACCTCTCACCCTATTAGCCTACAGGACGTCAATGCGCACCTCTACTGGGGCGACCCCCTATTCACTGGTCTATGACATGGAAGCAGTCCTCCCCATAGAAGTAGAGATGGAGTCTTTACGAGTGTTAATAGATGCTCAGATGGACGAAGATCAATGGTTGCAAGACCGATATCATCAACTGTCCCTAATAGACGAAAAGAGGGCCACAACCATTTTCCACCGACGGTTATACCAGCAAAGGATCGCCAGGTCCTACAATAAGAAAGTCTGAATCCGACAATTTAAAGAAAACGATTTGGTGCTAAAGAAAATCTTGGCCAATCAGGATGAAGCCAAAGGAAAATTTGCCCCAAACTAGGAAGGACCTTTCATTGTTAAGGAAGTGCTGATAGGGGGAGCCATCAGGCTACAAGTAATGGACGAGAATGAATTTTCCCAATTCATCAATTTAGACACCGTAAAAAAGTACTACGTCTGAAGCACATGCATACCCGCATCTGGGTTCTATAAATTAAATCAGGTTCGGCCTTTCACTAGAGAAGTCTGAACTACGAATGACCTGATCTCCTTCAGCCCGGGAGTACGTAGGCAACCATCTATGGTGCGGTCAAATCAAGCAAAAATCCAAAGAACTTGCAAATTCTAGCATCAAATTCTAAAGCTCATCGAACCAAATTCAAACCCCAGATAAACTCTTTTTAAGCCTCTTCAATTAAACAACTAGAACTACGAATGACTTGATCTCCCTCAACCCGGGAGTACGTAGGCAGCCATCTACGGCGCGGTTTGACCCTCAAGAAAAAACAAAAAAATGGAAGACCAGTTCCAAGACACCAAAGATAAATAAAAGCTAAACGCTGTCAAGCTTTCTGGTTACCAGACCCATTTGAGGAACTCCTTTGACACCTCAACTGTCAGTCCATCAAGGAGAAGCTAAAAATGCATCAACAACTGTGAGTCATGACGGAAGTGGTAATCACTCAGCGATGACAATACATATCTAAGCAGGGAAGTATCTCAAAAATATATTTCTCTGATATATAAACTACTTTATATATATATTGCCCTGTACATGACAAAAATGGCTGATCTAGTCTGTGCAGGAAAAATAAAGCTAGTCTATAAACCCAAGGATAAGCGAGTCAGCAATGCCAGCATGACATCTCTCTCTGAGGATGGAGGAGTATATGTAAGAGTAGTCCACTCAGCCTCCATACGGCTAAGGACATCCACAGTCATCTGCAAGGTGGCACTGTGGTCATCAATGTAAGCACTTATCTTGGTAACCAAACCATGGGTGTAAGATCGGAGAGCAGTACTATCAGCAATGTGGAAATCACGGGAAGCTATAGCCTCATCCCTCTCTGCAAAAGCTGCATCCCGAGAAATCAAAGTCTCCTCAATCTCAACATATGTTGCATCTCTGGCTAAGCGAACCTCGTCTTGCTCCACAATGGCAGTATCTAAACCAGAGTGAAGCTACTCCCTCTCAATCAATCCAGTATCCAAAGCGGTCCTAAGACCATCCCTCTTAGCAAAAGCTAAATCCTTGTCAGACAGGGCAGCCAACATCTGTGCTCTAGCTAAATCTCTCTCAAAGGTCATCCTGAATAGAGAATCTGACAAAGCTGGATCTGTCCCTATGGGAATAATCGGGGGATCACTAATCAAAGCTACCGCCAAATCTGTGAATAGCTCATCCTCGGTAAGAGAATCTGGAACCTCCATGGGCTCCTCCTCGTCAGAATTCGCAAGCGAAGGTAAATGAAGCTCTATGACTGCGACTTCGGTCTCTGCCTCTAACCATGCAGAATACTCCGGAGAACGACCCGGATGTCTACTGGAGAACTCAGCCCTCTCCCTGTGAGTCCAACACTCATAAACTCTAACCAAGTCGGCCGGTGATATAGATGAAGCTGACATCCTCTGACCAGCAGAATCCTCAAAATAGTGCATACTCTGCCACTGATCAAACTGCTCCATAACTGCCAATGGATGATAAGTAGTCATACCCCTCAATCCTGCTAAAGGCAAATAATCCATGCCAGATGAATGAGTAATGAAGCTAAACGGGGTCGTAATCCCTGAGCATAACAAAACTGCGAACGGATGCTCAATATTAGACAAAAATGCTAACCAGACTCTGAGTTGACGTAATCAGGCGGACGGAAGGAGTAAACTGAGGATATCTTGTGGCTAAAACAATAGGCATGAAGTCTAAAGGATCCAATCGGTTGTATGTGTGACATCAACCACATATACAGCACGACCGAGCTACCCCTAAAAAAACCCTGCTGGATGGGTACTGCAATAGGTGAGTGACCTCAGAGTCTCCGCCAAGATCATAGGGATAATGGTTCTACCCTGCCTAAGGGCTCTGACTACGACAACCAATCCCACTTCAAAGTGATCTAAACGCAATGGCATGTAAACAAATGCCATAATACACATCAACAACATGTCTATCCTGGCTGTCTGCCACTTCCTCTACGAAAATGACGAAATCTCCGACGTGACGGTCGTAGCTATCAAGCTCACCATAGCGCTCTATCAAGAAGTCAAGGGAGATCACATGCCCTGAAATGATCTCATCCATGACTATGCTCTGCCGAAGATCGAATAGCCGAGTAAACGATCTTCGTATATCACTGATAGCCGTCCGAGCACACGGCGACTCTAAATCCAAGCCAGTAAATCTCTGGTACTCCTCTAGAGTAGGCAAAAGCTCACACTGCCCAATGCGGAATACCTGTCTCTCCGGTACCTATAAGGGTAGGACGCCATCAATAAAGCCGTCTGGAACCTTGAAATCTACAAGGGCCATCGAATGCCCCAGCATCTGATTAACTGTCCCCCTAGCTGGAAAGAGGAGACTATCATACCATGACCGCAACGATGCAGCCACCTCTGACCATGGCAAATGCTCTATATGGCTAACTGCAGACGTCGTCACCTGTAGTACCGTATCACAAGACCGTCCAGAGGTCAAGTCAAATCGCAACTGTCTGAATGCATACACATGATACATGCATGACGACAATGATATAAACACGATGCAGCAAGATAAAGACGACAAAAATATCTATAAAAAGCTATCTACTGCATACATCATCCCTATATCCTGGTACAAAGTGAAAGGAAGAATACAGGGAAATGGGGCACCACCACCCAGCTAATACAGTGGTCTATCAAAATGATGGCACAGATGCCGAATAGCCAAAATAGTGGCTGACCAAAAATATAGCTGCCATAGCTATCATAGGAAGTCAATGACCTCGGTATCAAACTGATCGACCTGCTCCAGATCCTCTATCTGCACAAAGCTGCTGGGATCAGGCATATCTGGGTGGTATAAAGGAGGATCTGCCCCTGTATAACTGCTACTGAATGGACCTGAAAAGGGGCCTGCTCCAGAGCTGGATGGGTCAAATGAATATGCCTCTGATGGATCTCGACCAAGGTGCCTGATAAAGAAAAGAGCTTAGTCCAACTCCCTAGTCAGATGTGCTATCTGGTCTGCATGAGTAGGCTCTCTAATACAAGTTATCTAATCCATCATCATCACGGACCCTGACACCATATCTGCCATAAAATGGGTGGTACGAGTCTGAGCCCCGATAGTGCGAGGAATCCACCAACTGTAAAAGGTTGCCTGGCTGTATGGGCCCTCTGATAGATCAAAGCCGTCTATACCCTCCAAAGGGATGTCTGTCAAAGGCACGAACAATGGCCAATGATGCCAAATAAGAGGAGCAATGGGAATACGGATCTCCCCTGTGACACTATGAATGGCTCGCTCTCCAAGATAGAGCTCCCAGCCTCCCTCCATCAACATAGGGACTATGCGGGTCGATAAGTTAAACTCCTGGCCAGTAGGGAAATCTCCATCAAATTCGACGGTCAAATGCTCGGATGTGTACGGCGTCCAGGTAATCGAGGCCTCCATCAAAAGCTCCAACTGCAGACGGGCATGAGTGAATCCTTCAGCAATAGGGACCTCCATCAAAATGGAGTGGTGCCATCTCCGTCCATGTGGATAGGTCTCCAGACCAAATGCTAAAATGGGCCGTAGGCAATGAAGCCTCTCAAATGTCCAAAGCTATCCATGCAAATATCAAAAGTCCTCAGTGACCAAGACTGCCAAAAATAAATACAAAAATCAAAAAGGTACAGAACGATGTACTCACCAGCAAAAACTGATGAAATCCTAAACTAGCCTCCGTCACACCCTCCGAAAGTAGGCTCATGCCCCGGAGAAAATAGGCAAAGGTATAGGAGCCCCAATCAAAGTCACTGAGGCGCTCTACATGCTGAGTGTCGTTGATCAAAGCAAAGGACACCGTCGACGAGTTGTCTGCCACAAAATAACCCCTGATGATCGACAAAAGTAATCGCCTCAGAATGTGATCTCTAGCACTCCGATCATCAGGCGGAGGCAACTGCAAAGTCCCATCCTGGGCATCTATACTCAAGGGACCAGATCGGACTACTCGACCCTTGAATGCCGACTAAGGGACTCCCTACAGGTATCTAACTGTGGCTGGTGAAATGTTAGATACGACAGGCACTGTCTCGCCCTCAAACTCAATGCCGGTGATAAATCTCCAATCCATAGGAGTCATCATCACCTCACAATCAAGTAGATGAAGGGACTGAGTCTGGTGGAACTAGCGCTCAGATAAAGCCCTCATATACCCCCAAGGGCAACGGCAGGCAGGATCGAGAAGAAGGCCTAAATCCCCAGCCATCTACAATCTCCCTCTAATCCTCGTGCAGAGTCTGATAGAGGGAGTGTACACTAAACCAGTTCCCTTGAGGCTGTGTCAAGCCAGGGACCTGCATCAAAAACCAACCCATGTCAAAAATCTGTACCCCGAGAATGGCCAAAAGATGGAAAGGAGTCTAGAGAGAAGAAAGACTTC
Organism: Panax stipuleanatus; assembly: GCA_020205555.1. Lineage (NCBI taxonomy): Eukaryota > Viridiplantae > Streptophyta > Magnoliopsida > Apiales > Araliaceae > Panax > Panax stipuleanatus. Next base: position 152,642,745 of record CM035124.1, on the reverse strand, counting down.
AAGTTACCTTGTTGGCCTGAAGATATCTCAAAGGATGGCGACTCAAGTCGCCCAGCAACTCCTGTGTTTGTAAAGCAATGCCCGGGACCTCGGCACATGGAACCTGAGCTGGAACAGGAGCAACAAAAGCAGCCTCCTCGTCATCAATGTCAATGGGCTGCTCGTCCTGTGCTGGACGTATCCTACTTTCCACCAATCTGTGAGGCGTCCTAGCTGGACGGGCCTGTGGGAAGGCAAAAGCCCTCCTCCGTCTAACGCCTAATGAAACCTCGGTAGAGCTGCCGGGTCTATCGCGATCCATCGCATACATCAGTACTCAAAATCACCTCAGACAGGGTGTGGTAAGCCTAAAACCAGTGGCTTATTAATCAATCAATCCAGCATACATATCTATGTCCTAAAACATATATGTGTCCATTAAAAATACCCCGTATAGTCAAAACTGCATGTTTTCAAAATCCCAGAAGCTCAAAACCTGCATTGGGTCAGTAAAAAAACTCCCCATAGGGTCAAAAAGGCATGTTTTTCAAAAGCTAAGATTTTGGAAAAATTTCGCTAGAGTCTCCTTTGTAAAATGGACTGTCCACATGCACACAAGCATGCCTAGGTGGCCATTCAGTAGCACACCTACCCAAAAAATAGAAACAGTTCATATATATCCAAAAAATTAAAAAACCAGCCTCACATGGTCTCCAAAATATTATAGTTATTTTTAGTTGAAAGTCCAGGCTCACTAGGCCTCAAAAAGGATAACTAAACTGATCAAAAAGTGGAAAAATTAACTGTCTTAGAACCTGAATTTTCTTACATCCAAACATACATTATAGTAAGATATGCATACATATGTAGACAGAAATTTTTTCACAGGTCATATATACATACATTTTTCATACATGGCATTTGAAAGCACCCTAGGTGGTTCGCATGCTTTTAACGGTCAAAAACTACGAAAGAAGGATGGAAAACGTTACCTACGCCACGCTGAACGCGTAGGAACTGACGGATTCAGAATTTGACTGCCAGAACTCTGTAGATCTGAAAAAGAAGATCTAAAATCCTTTCGCTGCTCAAACGAGAAACTTGCAAAATAAAAATCCCGCATCACATTAAGTAGCCAAGGTGGCCGGACCTCCACCTGCAGCAGCACAAGTGGGTCCCACCTTCCCCGGGCCCAATTCGGTTCGAGTCAAAACGGAGTTTACACAGGCCGTCGAATCAAATCTGAAGAGAAATCGCTACGAGATTGAGCGGTTTGTCCTGAAATCCTGCGTTCAAGCAGTGCAATCCAGACAAAAAGGGAAAATCCACAGACCCTTGACATTCATCCCGGAGCCATGTCCGGGGGTCAACAGATCAAACTACAGAAAAGCTGCGCAAAAATTACGCAAAACTGCCAAAAATTGCCATTTTCGAAGCATCGGGTACTGACCGATGACAACTCAGTTGTTGGTTCCAGTCCAGCGAAGCATCAGGTACTGACTGATGACAACTCAGTCGTTGGTTCTAGTCCAGCGAAGCATCGGGTGCTGACCAGTGACAACTCAGCCATTGGTTCCAGTCCAGCGAATTATCGGGTACTAACCGGTGATAAATCAGTCGTTGGTTCCAGTCCATCGAAGCATTGGATACTGACCGGTGACAACTCAACCGCTGGTTCCAGTCCAGCGAAGCATCGGGTACTGACCGATGACAACTCATCCGTTGGTGCAACCCCAGCGAAGTTCGGGTGCCGACCGAAGTCAATTTCAACCTTCAGACTAGTCCCATGAGATGTCGGGAGACGATCTACGGTTGAGAGTCATATAATAATCCATCTTCACAAAGGACAGATAATGGAATCCTGTTATACACATCCTCAAAGAAGATCATTATGGTAGTATCAATCCTGGCCACTTCCTCAATACCTATAAAGCTATCACAGAGGACGTCATCCCCAACATATCAAGACGGGAAAATCTGTGATAGCTCACCCTCTCAGAATCTACGAAGCTATTGCAGAGGACGTCATCCCCAGCAGGTCAAGACGTGAAAATCTGTGATAAATAATCTTTAACAAACTCATCAGAGTCAAACAAATTATCGTGAATGATGTCATCCACCGCCGAAAATGACAAAACTTGGCTCGCGATAACTTCCTAATACCATCAATGGCTATACCGAATAGCGTCATCCCCAGCAAAGTGATAATGTACACAGCCCAAAGTAGCCCCATTCTACTCCAAGACGCCCAGCTTCAAAATGGCTCTAGACACTCTTTATTTCCAGTGTCTACTAATATTTATCCTATCCATCCCACTACGTTATATGGACATCATAAAGAGGGGCATCTTTAGACACTCAAAATTTTCCTTGCCCCAATACTAACCCGGTAGGAGGGCAAAATCCGTCAATTAATCCAAATCCAGACACCAACGCCGGTCCTGTCAACCTAAATCTGATTCCCAATATCGATAATCAAGTTTTGACAGTCAATCGGACCATCAATCAAGTTCTGACAGTCAATCGGACCATCAATCAAGCTCTGACAGTCAATCGGACTATGAATCAAGTTTCAAAAGTCAATTGGACCATCAATCAAGCTTCGACAGTTAATTGGACCATCAATCAAATTTTGACAGTCAATCAGACCATCAATCAAGTTCTAACAGTCAATTGGATCATCAAAATCAACCCCAGTCTCAACCCGGGAGGTATCAATCAACCCCGTTCTCAACCTGGGAAGTCAAAATCAACCCCGATCTCAACCCGGGAAGTTAAGATCAACCCCGGTCTCAACCTGAAAGGTACCAATCAACCCCAACCTCAATATCGGGACATGTCAAGCCATCTCTGGTCTCAATCCGTGAAACACAGTTCATCTCCCGGCAGCAATCCGGGAAGTCAAACTCGACCCCGGTCTCAACCCGAGAAGTGCAGGTCATCCTCAGTCTCAACCCAGGGACAACAGGCCAACTTCAGACATCAACCTGAAGCATCACAATAACTCCATAGCAAAACCTGGAATGACCACGTCAGCCTCAGAGATAACCCTGAGGTAAAAAGACTTAACTGGGATCCAAGTCTTGTAATCAGCTCCTGGAAGTCAACCAGCGACCATGCCGACACTACAAGCAGCCCCGGGAGGGGTACAACAATCATTTTATAAACTCTCAACTGACTTGGTCAAACTCAAGCCAAATCAATGCCGCTAAAGTCAGAATGAACCCTAACGACGATCCCGAGTGGCAACTACGCAAGACAGCTCAACGGATAACTGCGAGGAATTGAAGACTTGGTTATGAACCCATCTTCCTGGACCCGAAAAAGGTTTTTCCCATGTCATTGCAACACTCTCGGTGAGAGATTTTTGGAAAGGTATCGCATACCTCAAAAGGACGCTCCGATTAAAAGTTAGAAAGATTTCAGCCAGACATCGCATTGCTCGGAGTGCACGTACTTCGAGACGACCAAGCCGGGCACGTGGGCCACACCTAGGGGAGCCACAGCTCTACCTGCGGTTGCCACAGGTAGAGTGGAGGCTCCCTAGCTTATAAATAAATGTGCCACCCCCCCTCCCCCCGTTCATTTAAAAAAATTCAGAAACGCAGCGAATCCCTACCAGTTTGATTTTTCGACTTTTACACCTCTTCCAAATCCAAATATTTTTACTCCAACACGTAGACAAACCCATTTACTACAACATATCAAAAAACCACCGGTAGATTTGGTCGTTTGAAGCCCACTAAGTGGCAAAAAGCCCGTTTTGTAGGCTATTATAAGTATTTTTACGATCAGCAAGTTGCTAGTATTACTTTGCACTGTTTTACACTTGCACACAAAATTTCACTTTCTAAATATGCCCAGAACTTAGTTTCGTGGCCGTTTTCATTAAAATTTGATATATTTTTGTACATAAACTTTGTTTTCAGCATTTTACAACTTGGATTGACGATCCGTCAGCTTTAACAGCTCTACTGCACTTGCACTCATATTTTGGCAACTTCGTCGGACTGGGTTATCTTCCCAGTTCGGGTTTGGCCCTTTTTTGTATATCTTTAACTACAAATGTACTAACATTTCAATTTTGTCAAGCCCGAATGTCAAATTCGAGATAGTTTACCGCTTTTATATATATTTACGCATATATAAGCGACATTCACCATCACTGGTACTCATATCAGTCCTGGTTGACTATATTTATGTTAATATATATATATATATATATATATATATACATATATATATATATATATATTTATATATTTTCAGTCGGCCTGGACTATTTTATGGCCATTTTATTGCTTTTACACACTTTCCCATACTGGGTGCTCTCCCCAGTCACTCGGTGACTATTTTTCTGTCAATTTTAATTGTAGTACGGGCACAGGCGTGAAAACCCATCGCCCTTTTTACTGTTTTTCTATATATATATTTCATTTATGTCACAGCCTGGATTATTTCGTGGCTATTTACAGTTTTTTATATATATATTTAAATTCCAGTTCGGGCTTGCGAGTGAAAACCCATCGCCCTTTACAGCTTTTATATATATTTAACTATATATATTGCTTTGCTTAATTTATTCAACTGTTTTATTTAATATTCATTTTTTATATGAATCTGCATTGACATATCTGCGGGCGAACTAGATTTATCGAAATCTCGCCAATTCTAGCTTTCAACGGTTCAAACAGGTCCCGACAGAACCTAAAAGCTATAATGGCTGAGATTTCTTTAAATCTAGTTATTTTTATAGGTTTCAGCTTCAAAATCAACCTCGCGTCCCTTAGATCACTATCTAGTGGGAACGGGACGCTTCGGCCGTGCGTACTGGGATTTACTGAATGAATCCCTGGTTCTGGCTAAATTTGAACTATGCAAGTTTTCTAGCCACTCATATGTGAGCCTAGGAATCGTGGGATTCATGATCAAACTGATCAGAATCTGATTCCCACGATGGACAAACTCCGATTTACAGATGTACCCTGCCAGTTTTTTTACTGTAAAATGTACATGCACAGACCTTAAAACGGTTATTTGGATTTAAGGTCTCAACATAGTGAAAATATTGATTGTCGTGTCAGCGTCCCTTCGATGGTTTTCATACCTATGAGAAGACGACACTTTATATTGCTGTGGTCGAGGATGCTTCGCAGCCCGATAAATCACCATTTGCATGCAGCCTTAAGGCTATAAAGAAAAAAATTGAGAGTAGCAATATGCTTCAATTCTTATGTCTGCGTAAGGGTTTGATAAAACTAGCTTTCAAAACATCATTGTCAATTCAAAATCTTTTGCAAAAAATTAAATTAAATGCTTTTGCAAATCAAATTAAAGACTGATTTTCAAATCAAATCAAACCCTTCGCATATAGGCTCAATGAAGCCTGTCAAAGCTTTTAATCAATTAACTCAATAGGCCTAATTTTTGAACAGCATTCACTCACGCATTCTAATTTTAAGGGAAATATTGAAAAGATGTGGTACCATGTTTACACGGGAGTCGTGGGGTGCCTAACACCTTCCCCACACTTAACCAAGCCACCGAACTCAAAAATTCGATTTCAAAGATCAAGTTTCGACAATGTCCAGCAATTGGGCCTCTTTTCAAATCAAATTCAGTTGAGTTGGTACAACCATTTTCAGAACTACTAACTGGCGACTCTGTGTAAATCAAATCGTCGACATATACATATGTTGGCCTCTTTCCTAAAAAATCCTTCAAAACCGTTTTTGCAATAAAAAGAATAAGGGTAGAGATAACTTAGGAAGATCGATTTAAGGAAAATCGGATTATAAACCGACCTGTGGTATTCCTTAAATTTTCCAACGTCGACAGGTTGCGACTCTGCTAGGGACAGTAGAGGGCTTAGGCCGCTTGCAATCTTTTCAAATATTTCCCTTTCAAAACTATTGAATGCGTGAAATCTTGCATCTCCACAGTCAATGGATGAGTGAATGCTGCGTATTTCATTGAATGTATGAATGCTATGCCTTTACATTGAATGAATGAGAATGAATGCTTTAGTGCTTCGCACCTATATTAGTGCTTCGCACAAACTGTCATTGCATGCATAAGCGATAAGGTTGATATATGGTCGAGGATGCTTCGATGCCCGACAAATCACCATTTGCATGCAGCCTTAAGGCTATAAAGATAAAAATTGAGAGTAGCAATATGCTTCAATTCCTATGTCTGCGTAAAGATTTGATAAAACCAGCTTTCAAAACATCATTGTTAATTCAAAAGCTTTTGCAAAAAATCAAATTAAATGCTTTTGCAAATCAAATCAAAGACTGATTTTCGAATCAAATCAAACCCTTCGCATATAGGCTCAACTGAAGCCTGTCAAAGCTTTCAATCAATCAACTCAATAGGCCCAATTTTTAAACAGCATTAACTCACGCATTCTAATTTTAAGAGAAATATTGAAAAGATGCGGTATCGTGTTTACACGGGAGTCGTGGGGTGCCTAACACCTTCCCCACACTTAACCAAGCCCCCGAACTCAAAACTCTGATTTCAAAGATTAAATTTCAGAAATGTCCAACAATTGGGCCTCTTTTCAAATCAAATTCGATTAAGTTGGTACAACCATTTTCAGAACTACCAACTGGCGACTCTGTTTAAATCAAATCGCCGACATATACACATATTGGCCTCTTTCCTAAAAAACCCTTCAAAATATTTTTTGTAATAAAAAGAATAAGGGTAGAGATAACTTTGGAAGATCAATTTGAGGAAAATTGGGTTATAAACCGACCCGTGGTATTTCTTAAATTTTTCAATGTCGACACATATCTCGTCGGTTTAGCTTCTTCCTCTAACAAAATCCGATGCATGCACATCGCGGGACTAATACCCTTGATGTCTGCTATAGTCCAACCAAACACTGTGATGTGGTCCCTAAGGACTCTCAACAATTTTTCTTCCTGCACTTTGGTTAGATTACTAGCAATTATCACAGGCAAAGTTTCATTAGACCCTAAATATGTATATTTCAAGTGTGCAGGTAATTGTTTCAATTCAAGAGTTGGAGCTTGCTCCACAGATGGTAATAGTTTTTGATGAGTTACAGGTAATTGAATTAATTAGACTGCATGCTTATCTGTGTGTTTAGGCAATGAATGTAATGCAACCATATTTTTCTTCAATTCTTAACTGTGCTCAAGTTCATACTTTCCATCCATGTCCAAACTGCTGGAAATAGCAACCTCCAAACTGTCTATTTGAATTTGCTCAAAAGTTTCCTGCACTAAAGAGTCACACACATCAATTTCAAAATCCTGACAAATATCACTAGGGTACCTTATGGCATCATAGATGTTGAATTGGATCTTCTCGCCATCAAATTCCATTGTCAAGGTCGCGTTGTGAACATCAATCATAGTCCTTTATGTCTTTAGGAAAGGTCTTCCTAGCAAGATGTGTGATAGTTTAGGGATGTATCATCTCCCATATCCACTATGTAAAAATCTACAGGAAAGATTAGTTCGTTCACCTGCACCAAGACATCTTCAACTACCCCTCGGGGGTAGGTGTTAGTACGATCAGCCAATTGAATAATAACACCAGTATTTTTCAAAGGTTCAAGATTCAGAGACTTATAAACAGATAATGGCATCACATTTATTAAAGCACCTAAGTCTAGCATGGCCTTCTCAAATCTAGTATTTCCTATTTTACATGGGAACATAAACATGTCTGGATCTTTACATTTAGGGGGCATTTTTCTTTGCAGAACAACTGATACATTCTCCCCTACTGTGACTTTTGAATCATTTTCCAATTTACGTTTCTTAGTGCACAATTCTTTCAAAAAATTTGCATACCGTGGCACTTGTTTAATTGCGTCAAGTAAAGGAATGTTCGCTTCTACCTTCCTAAAAGTTTCTAGAATTTCTTTATCTTGTTCATTTTTCTTTGAATTTCTAGAATTTCTATGAGGGAAGGGAAATGGGATATCATTAATTTGACAAGGAGGTTTAGGATGTACCTTAGTTTTCTATGGTTCCTCCTTTTCTTGCTCTTCCTCTAACTCAACTGTAGCTTTAGGTGTATCCATTTGTTTTCCACTCCGCAAGGTTATGGCACTGGAGTTCTCCTTTGGGTTCACAACAGTTTGTGATGGAAGCTTCCTGAACCTTGAGAGTCCAACCGACCTACAGTAGTGACTAATTGGCTCATTTTACTCTCCAAACTATTGATGGAAGACTTCGTCTCTTGTTAGAACTGTTGTGTCTATTGCATGAACGCCTTGAACATGTCCTCCAAGGATGTTCCAGGATTGGCCAGTGCTGTTGGTCTGGGTTGGTACTGTGGCTGATTTGGTTGAAACTACGGTTTAACTGGGTAAAACCTTTGTGCCTGCGGCCTAGCACCCCCATAACTGAAGTTAGGATGATCCTTCCATCCTGGATTGTATGTGTTGTAGAAAGATATTTCCTCTGCGGGTGTGCTTGGTAATTCCCGACTACATTAGATTCTGTGTATTATCTTCCTCTTGTAATGTCGGGCATGCATCTGTAGCAAGCTTGTGCAACCGGTATGTTACCTATAGCTAATTATTTCACTAAGGCAATTAAGTCAGAAATCTGTTGTTTTACATTGGTTGTGCTTACCTCTCTTACCCTTTGTGCTGGATGATCATTCTTTGTTCCATATTATTGTGCATTAGCAGCTATGTTTGCAATCAGATTCTTTGCAGCTTCTGGTGTTTTATCCACTAATGCTCCTCCACTAGCAGCGTCGTTCATACTCCTATCCATTGGTATGCGTGTTCCATAAAAGTAGATGATGAGGTGTTGATCGTTAATCTGGTGAGGTGGACAGCTGGAGCAAAGCTTCTAGAATCTCTCCCAGTACTCATACAGCATTTCACCACTAATTATCGAACTCCGCAAATTTCCTTTCGTATGTTGGCTATTCTCGAAGCAGGAAAGAACTTCTCCAAAATTGGCCTCTTCATGTCATTCCATGATTGTATTGATCCCGAGGGGAGATAATATAACCAATCTTTTGCTAAGTCTGTCAGTGAGAAAGGGAAAGCTCGCACCTTTATCTGCTCCTCCATAATATTGTGTGGCTTCATGGTCGAGCACACCACATAAAACTCCTTTAAATGCTTGTACGGATCAGTCACCTGTAAGACCACGAAAAGTAGGCAAAAGTTGAATTAATCCAGATTTTAGTTCAAACGCAGCATTCAAAGCAGGATATTCAATACAAAGGGGTTGTTGAGTAAGATTAGGAGTTGACAACCCCTTCAAAGTCCTGTTATTTGGCACCGCCATCTCCTCTTCTGATTTGCTTGAAGAAGATTGGTCCGAAAGTAGTGTTAGTGCGATATTGAGGCCCGGTGATGGAGCTTCTTCGGAATCTGCAAGTGAACCTTGGTTTTTTTGAAGCTTTCGTCCTAAGCCTTCACGCGGTTCTCTCTATTTTTGGATCAAATTTCGAATCAAAAGAGTGAGAGGATAGAGGCATAAAAAAAATAAAAATATGAAAATAATCGAATAAATAAAAATAAATAACACTCCCCGGCAACGGCGCCAAAATTTGGAAGCTGTTATCTAGCACTATAAAATTTACCTTACTCTTTATTCAACTAACTCAAGAATTAGTATAGTAATAAGCAAGGATCGATCCCACAGAGAGTGAATTATCTTTTAGTTATCCAATAATTTCGAATGAATTGGGGGTTTTAATGTGAACAGTTTAATTAACTAAAGTAAATTAATGAGAAAATATCAATGAGTAAAAGAGTTCAATCCCTCAGTTCAGTATCCCGTTTTCACAATTATGAATTAATCAAGTTATTATACTATTTACCCTTTCAATGAGATTAATAACCCTAGATAACCGCGATCGCAAATTACCTAAAATTCTCCTTATGTGTAGATCTAATGCGGCGATCGCCAACAAAAGATTCTAACTAACATACAACCTAGAACTATCAGTTTAGATTTAATATGATAGAATCATTAAGAATAAGAATTAGATTATTCCAAGAAATAATCACACAATCAGGAATTATTTAACTTGTCTTCTAAAAATCTTAACAATATTCAAAGCTTGACCACAATAAAATATCATTAATTGTTACTTAGATTAAACACACTTCGTTTGCTTAAAATATGTCTTAATCTAACAGATGATATCAATTTAATAATTTAATCTTGAAGAAACCAAATTAGTCAATTGAATAACATACATGAAAGTTTATATGGATAATCAGAATAAATCTCAATATGAAAGAATAAATATTATAAATTTAATCAAACCATAAATTGTTAATCAGGTTCAACATCCCTTCATAATTAAAATAAAGAACTTGGACTGACATGCTTGAATCTTCAAAACAAGGGTTTGTAGCCTCCAAACAATCCAAGAGAATATAGAATAAAAGATATATCAAACGTAATAAAACCACCCCTATTTATAGCTTAGACAAACCCTAATATAATTAGAGTAAGTCCCAATCCTATTCCTACTCAAATTATGCTCTAAAAATAACCTAAATCCTGTCAGGCCGTCAGAGTCGAGCGGTCAGCGCATGATTCCCTTCTATAGTTGTGCGGTCAGAGCCCGCAATGCAGCAACTTGATCCCTAACCAGCACGGTCATCGCATGAATTCCTCTTATAGCTGCGCTGGCAGCGCTCCTCATATAGCATATATTCCTCCATAAGCGCGGTCCGCGCTCCAATCACCCTAGCCATGGCGCGGTCAGCACTCCTCTATCATTCTTGTTCGAATTTCATTCTTTTCAGCTTCAAGTCCATTCTAACCCTCATACATGCATTATAAACACAAAACACCAAAAGTAATATGAACAATACCTAAAAACTTACAATATAACAAGCTAAACTGAGATCAATTCATAGGTTTTCAACCTACTCATCACCAGCTTATGTCAAAAAGTTTGAAAATGATAAGCTACAAACTAAATTCGACAAGTGTAGATTTGTGGGATACCCTAATGAAACTTTAGGGTATTATTTCTATCATCCTATTTGATCAAAAGGTGTTTGTTGCAAAATATGATGCCTTCTTTGAAAAGGAGTTTATCCATGAAGGTGTCAGTGGGAGTAAGATATATCTTGAAGAAGTTCAAAAACCACAAATTACTATGGATCAAAGTCAAGTACCTGACCAAGTGGATGAATCTATTGTACCACACCCTATTCGTAAATTTAGAAGAGAACCGAAGATACCTGATAGGTATGGATTCGTCATAAAGTATGACGATGAGGTACACATCATGAATGATGATGATCCATTAAATTACGAATAGGATATGAGTAATAAAGACTCAGGGAAATGGCTTAAAGCCAAGAAATCTGAGATGAACTCCATGAATGAGAACCAAGTATGGGCTTTGGTTTCACCACCTGAAGTCATTAAGCCTATTGAGTGTAACTGGGTCTTTAAAAGAAAGACTGGAGCGGACGGCAAGGTAGAGACCTATAAGGTCTGACTGGTTGTAAAAGGTTTCAAACAAAGACAAGGAGTTGACTATGATAAAACCTTCTCACCAGTAGCTATGCTCAAGTCCATTCGGATTTTACTTGCGATTGCAATTTATTACGACTATGAGAACTGGCAGATGGACGTGAAATGGCCTTCCTCAATGGGAAACTTGAGGAGGATGTGTATATGACACATCCAGAGGGATTTGTTTCAAAGGTTAGAACAAATCAAGTCTGTAAGCTGTAACGATCCATTTATGGATTAAAGCAAGCTTCTCGTAGATGGAACATCTGTTTTGATGAGACAATCAAAGAGTTTAATTTTATCAAAAATGAGGATGAACCATGTGTGTACAAGAAGGTTAGTCGGAGCGCTGTTTCATTCCTTGTATTATATGTTGATGATATATTACTGATAGGAACGATATTTTTATGCTACAATCGATTAAAATCTAGTTATCTCAACACTTCTCCGTGAAGGACTTGGGAGAAGCATCTTATATCTTGGGGATAAAGATCTATAGAGATAGATATAAAAGGATGCTTGGCTTATCCCAAGGAACGTACATTGACTTGATGCTAAAGAGGTTTACCATAGAAGATTCCAAAAGTGGTCTCATGCCAATGAGCCAAATAAACCTGAGGAGAGAGACCGTATGAGTAAGATTCCCTATGCTTTAGCAATAGGATCAATCATATACGGTATGATATGTACTAGACCAGATGTCGCTCATGCACTGAGTGTAACAAGCAGATATCAGTCGAATCCAGGAGAAGAGCACTGGAAGGCAGTGAAAAATATCCTAAAGTACTTACGAAGGACTAAGGATGTAGTTTTTGTCTACGGTGGGTCTAAATTAAAACTCGAGGGCTTCACAGACTTAAGTTTTTAAATCGACCAAGATGAAAGTAAATCTATTTTGGGGTATGTATTTACCTTGAACGGAGGAGCAGTGAGTTGGAAAGAGTTCCAAACAACAAACAGTTGCTGATTTAGTAACAGAGACAGAGTACATAGCTACAAGTGAAGCTGCAAAGGAAGCTGTTTGGATGAAGAAATTTATAACCGAACTTGGTGTGGTTCCTAGCAATGGAGGAGCAGTCCCCTTGTTCTATTACAACACCGGAGCTGTTGCACAGGCTAAGGAACCCAGGTCTCATCAGAAATCTGAACACGTGTTGCGACGATTCCACTTGATCAGAGAGATCATTGAAAGAGGAGACGTCACCTAAGAGCGTGTAGACTCTCAAGACAACATTGCAGATCCATTTACTAAAGCTTTAACACAACATCAGTTTGATCGTCACTTAGAGAAGATGGGTATGAAATACCATGGCGATTGGATTTAGTGCAAGTGGGAGATTGAAAGTAGTATGCATACAAGCCAATCGTGTATGATGATAAAGCATATACTTTGTAAATGATCTTATTTATTTATTAATAAAAGTATTTATTTATTAAAGGCATTTAATTATCTACATGATGCTATTTTTGTAATATGTAAATAACCCATAGTTTTAAGCAATGCATTTAGAATCATGATGTTGATTATGCTAATGAGATCTAAATTCTTAGAAAGCTTAAAACTAAAATAGTTTCCCAATTGTTGGATTATTAAAATAGGGATTAGTAAATTCGGATAGATTGATACATATGTTGCTTGCTCATTGGATGAGGATGATTGATCTCATGATCATTTGTGTGGAGACACTAAAGCAAGTATATATGTGCTTATTGGAGAATAAGTACACTGAACATGACTTGCTATGGAATACCTAATGGAGTTTTACTTGCATGTCAATAGAAATTCCTAATGTGATAGTAGTACAAGTGATCCTTGGACTTGAGATCATCATAGTATCTTGTGTGTAATGAATTATACTTTGACTTATTCCTTAAGACTCTTACGGTATATCAAAGGGTATGCTTGGGTGTAATAAGTTACATATGGAGAAAATGAATGATCAATAAAGAATCTACCACTTCTAGTAAAAGAAGAGATATGTCCTATGTGATTCGTTAAATGACAACCCAGTAGTCCTTGGCCAAGGCAAAATAAAATTAGAAAGGAGTTTTTAATTTGTATTATTTAGAGTTGTGCATTTTCTAATCGAAATACATATAATTAAATAAAATAAGACTTGACAGTAATTTCATATCTTATATTTAATTGGGACATTGTATGGTGGAAGGATTGAATTGTACAGTAACTATTTACTCACAGGTTCTTTTATGATTAATGTTGAAATCTATATTATCTGAAAAATCGTTGATCGTTAGGGAGGCTTATCCCTATTGTAGAATAAATATTATTTATTTAAATAGATTATTAGTTTAATTTATTTATTTAAATAAGATTAGAATTATTCTAATTAATTTATTCACAACCGATTTATTATGAAGAACCTAAAGGTCACACCATAAAAGGAAGAATACTTATTTAAGAAGGTAATGGCATAATAGTAATAATATGTTAAGTATAATTAATTTAATCTATGGTGCTAGAATAAATTAAATAGCTTAATATTTATTATTTAATATTTTGGAAATATTAAATATAAATTAATAAGAGGAGTCTTATTAATATTATTACAATTATTATTATTTTAATTTCTAAAGGAGTTTAAAAATTAATTTAATATTGGTACTCTCAATTATTCCTAATAAGATTAGGAGGCAAATTAATTAAAGGAGTTTAATTAATTAATCCCAATATTTTGGGAAGCCTAATTAATTAATGTAGTTTAATTAATTAAATGAAACCTAATTTCTAATTGGATTAAAAGGGTTGACCAATATCTATATAAGAGGAGTCTTATATTAGATATTAGTAGACGAAATTCCAATTATTGGAGAGTACTCCTTTTCTACTTAGAATAGAAAACTAGGGTTTAGCTAACCACCCTCCTTCTTGAACAATTCATCTTCCTTGGTGGATCACCTCTAGAGGCCAAATACTTGGGTGGCTAACGTTGATCAAAGGAAGGAATCAATCTAGGAGATTCAAGGAGATCACGAAGAGCAAGGAGTTAAACTAGTATATGTGGAAGCTAGTTTCTACAAGGGTATGATTCTGATTTATCATTCTCTTTCTATTGATTGATAATTGAGCACCAAGCATTATCATGGTGAGGGTTTGTATAAAATTTTTTAAAACATATTTTATCGCGCTTCTGCCTTTATTGTGTAATTTGATTATATGTATGCGTAATATACAAACCCAACACATAGGAGGGAGATAGAATTTACATCAAGAAAAATTAGAGTAAACGAGGTATGCAGACCCCATTTAATAAAACTCATACATTCAAGCATCCAACTAAAATAAAATCTAATCTCATTGGTCAATAGTCCATAACCAACCACATTTATTATCATACATATCACCATATGCATCAATAAATTAAACATTCAATATATATATTGATATCGATTTAATGGGCAAATTAATTAGCATTAATCCCAATTATGATTTAAAAATAAACTCCTTTATTTAATCAACTTGGAATCCAATTCTAAATACAAAATAAATAACTTTATTTTAATTTAGAATTAATGGAAAAACATTGAATTCATTTTTTAATTTAAATAAATCTTTTATTTTAATTAAAAATCAGGTAAATAAATAAAACAAATTTTTATTTAATTCTAGGTACCGGCGCTGCGGCGCCCTGAATGAACTGGCTTGGGGCGCTATGGCGCCGGGTGACCAATTTTTTCAAACAATCGAACCTGGTGCTGTGGCGCCTCGTTTACTCTGTAAATAGGCACTGCAGTGCTGGGTCGCCCGTTTCATTACCCGGACTGGCGCTCCAGCACCAGTCGCCAGGAACTGTTTTTTCAGTTCGCGAATTGTGCAGTTTGTTCTCCAAAAACATGATTCTTTACTAATAATTATGCCCAATTAAATTGTTCTAAACACATATCAAATCAAAATAATTAATAACTCGCATAAATGTTTTGCTCTGATACCATTGTTAAGTTTGTAATATTCATAAGCCTGCAATAATTACATACATAGCAACGGAAGCTTAAAAATAAGAGTTTTAAAATTATAGAAACCATATACCTGTATCATCCTTTATGCGCAATTATTAATTAACCAAAAAAAAGAAGATGAGATTCATACCCTTGAAGATACGAGTTTCCTCAGCTACGAGTTCAACTCCAATCCTTTCCTTGTTCGACTTGAATCTACCGGGTGTGCTTCCTTTCTTTTATCAACGTCAGTCACCCAAGTGTTTGGCCTCTAGAGGTGATCCGCTAAGGATGAACAAGTATTAAGAAGATGTGTTATTGGTAAAACCCTAATTTTCTCTCTATAGAAAAACTGTGCTCTCCCAACTCTTTGAAAAATTATTAACCCTTAATCAAAATAAGACTCCTCTTATTTATAGATGTAGGCAACCCTCCTAAATATTTTAGGATTAGAGTTTTATATTAATTAATTAAACTCTTTTAATTAATTAGGCTTCCTAATCTTATTAGGTGCAATTAATTAATCTCCTTTAATTAAATTACTTCCTAATCTTATTAGGAATATAGGTGAGTACTTTTATTAATTAATTCCCAAACTTCTTTTGGAATTAAACTAATAGTAATAGTAATAATAATAATAATAAGACTCCTCTTATTAATTTATATTTAATATTTCTAAAATATTAAATAATAAATATTAAGCTATTTAATTTATTATATCACTATAGATTAAATTAAATACATTTAACTTATTATTAATATTATGCCATTTTCTTAAATAAATTTGCATCCTTTTTATGGTGTGACCCTTTAGGTTCTCTATATTAAACCGGTTCTGAATAAATTAATTAGAACAATTCTAATTTTATTTAAATAAATAATTTAACTTTTAATTTATTTAAATAAATAATATTTATTCTACAATAAAAGTAAGCACTCTTAGCGCTCAACGACTTTCCAGATAATATAGATTTCAACATTAATCATAAAAGAACCTTTAAGTAAATAGTTACTGTATAATTCATTCTTTCTAGCAATTAAATATAAGACATGAATTTACTATCAAGTCTTATTTTATTTAATTATATGCATTCCGATCCTAAATGCATAAACTCCGATAATACAAATTAAAAACTACTTTCTAATTTCATTCTGCCTTGGCCAAGGACTACTGAGTTGTCATTTATCGAATCACATTGGACATTCACTTCTTTTATTAGAGGTGGTAGATCCTTTATTGATCATTCATTATCTTCATGTATACTTAATTATACCCAAGCATACGCTTTGATATACCCTTTGATATACCCTTAGGGTCTTAAGGGACATGTCAAAGTATAACTCATCATACATAAGATATTATGATGATCTGAAGTATAAGGATTACTTGTACTACTATCACTAAAGGAATTCCTATTAATAGGCGAGTAAAACTCCATTAGGTATTCCTTAGCGAGTCACGTTTAGTGTACTTATTCTCCAATAAGCACCTACATATTTGCTTTAGTGTCTCTACACAAATGATTATGAGATCGATCATCCTCTTCCAAAGAGCAAGCAACGTATGTACCAATCTTTCTGGATTCACTAATCCCTTATTTAGTAATCCATCGATTGAGAACTATTTTAGTTTTAAGTTATCTAAGAATTTAAATCTCATTAGCATGATCATCATCATGATTCTAAAAGTATTGCTTAAAACTATGGGTTTATCACATTTAAATATAACAACATTATGTAGATAATATAAACACCTTTAAATAAACAATTCTTTTATTAATAAATAAATAAGATTGTTACAAAGTAAATGCTTCATCATATCAAATATGATTGGTTTGTGTGCATACTACTTTCAGTAACGTCGTAAAACGGTAAAGAAGAATGGTTACATGAACTTAGGTTATAAGACGTGAACCATAAGAATGAAAGATAAGTTAAACCAATATATGAGTCAAATGTATGACTAATTGGTATGTGTTATCCTTATGTGATATATGTCGACGTTGGAAAATTTATGAATCCCGCGGGTCGGGTCACAACCCGGGTTTTCTTAAATTGCTTTTCCTAAGTTCTCTCTACCCTTATTCTTTTTATTTAGGAAAAAGGTTTTGAAGGGTTTTTTAGGAAAAAGGTCAACATGTATCATGTTGACGATTTGAACATTTTACAGAGTCGCCAGTTGGTAGATTTGAAAATAGTTGTACCAACTCAACCGAGTTTGATTTGAAAAGAGGCCCAATCGCTGGACACTGTCGAAACTTGATCTTTAAAATCGGAGTTTTGAGTTCGGGGGCTTGGTTAAGTGTGTGAAGGTGTTAGGCACCCTACGACTCCCGGGTAAACACGGTACCACATATTTTCAATATTTCCCATAAAATTAGAATGCATGAGTGAATGCTGTTTGAAAATTGAGCCTATTGATTTGATTGATTGAAAGTAGTGCTTTGCTTCGTTGAACCTATATACGAAGGGTTTGATTTGATTTGAAAATCAGTCTTTGATTTGATTTGCAAAAGCATTTAATTTGATTTTTCTTTGAAAAGCTTTTTTTTTGATTGATTTGAAAATGATGTTTTGAAAGCTGGTTTATCAAACCCTTACGTTGCCATAGGAATTGAAGCCTGTTGATACTTCCAATCTTATCTTTATAGCCTTAAGACTGCATGTGAATGATGATTTATCAGGCTGCGAAGCATCCTCGACCACAGAATATACAAGTGTCGATCTCCTCATGGGTATAAAAACCATCGGAGGGACGCTGACACGACAATTGATATTTTTTCATTATCTTGAGATCTTAAATTCGGATAACCGTTTTAAGGTCTGTTTACATGTACATTTTTGCAGAAAAACTGGCAGGGTACATTTGTAAACCGGAGTTTGTCCATCATGGGAATCAGATCCCGATCGATTTGATCGTGATTCCCACTATTCCTAAGCTCACATATGAGTAGCCAATAAACCTGCACAGTTCAAATTTGTACATAAATAGATAAATATCCAAAAATTGCCAGAACCGAGGATTCATCATTATATCCCGGTTCACACGGCTGAAGCGTCTCGTTCCCACTAGATAGCGATCTAAGGGACGCGAGTTTGCTTTCAAAGCTGAAACTATAAAAATAACTAGATTTAAAGAAATCTCAGCCATTATAGCTTCCAGGTTCTATCAGGACCTGTTTGAACCGTTGAAAGCTAGAATTGGTGAGATTTGGATAAATCTAGTCCGTCCGTAGATATGTCAGTGCAGATTCATATACAAATTAATATTAAATGCAATAGTTGAATAAATTGAGTAAAGCAATATATATATATATATATATATATATATATATATATATAAGCTGTAAAAGGGCGATGGGTTTTCACTCGCAAGCCCGGACTAGAACTGAAATATATATATATATATATATATATATATATATATTTATTTATTTATAAAAACTGTATAAAAGCCACAGAATTAAAAAGGCTAGACAGAAATGAAATACATATATAGAAAAGCAATAAAAAGGGCGATGGGTTTTTACGCCGGTGCCCGTACTGGAATTGAAATTAACATAAAAGTAGTCAACCAGTGACTGGGGAGAGCACCCAGTATGGCGAAAATGTGCAAAAGCAGTAAAATGGCCACAAAATAATCCAAGCCGGACTGAAAATATATAAATATATATATTGACAGAAACGTAGTCAACCAAGTCTGATGAGATAACCAGAGATGGTGAAAGTCGCTTATATATGCGTAAATATATATAAAAGCAATAAACTACCTCGAATTTGAAATCCGAGCTTGACAGAATTGAAATGTTAGTATATAAACAGTTAAATGTATAGAAAAAAGGGCCAAACCTAGACTAGGAAGATAACCCAGTCCGGCGGAGTTGCTAAAAATATGTGTGCTAGTGCATTGAAGCTGCTGGAGCTGACGGATCGTCAATCCGAGTTGTAAAAATGCAAAAAATTTCGTTTATGTATATAATGTACCAAATTTTGATGAAAACGGCCGCGGAACTAAGTTTCGGGCATATTTAGAAGACGAAACTTCGTGTGCAAGTGAAAAACAGTGCAAAGTAGTAGTATTGACTTTCTGATCGTAAAAATACTTACAATGGACTGCAATAGGGGCTTTTTGCCTAATCGTAGGCTCTATACGTCCAAATCTATCGATTATTTTCTGATATGTGGTAGTATATGGGTATATCTATGTGTTAGAGTGGAAATATTTGGATTTGAAATAGGTGTAAAAGTCAAAAAATTGAACTGGCAGAGCTTCGCTGTGTTTCAGAACTGTTAAAAAATGAATGGGGGTGCACCTCTATATATAGGCCAGGGAGACGCAACTCTACCTAGGGCAGCTGCAAGTAGAGGGATATTAGGGATCAGATTTGGCTTCAAGGACCGATATTGGGGGTCGGATTTGATATACTATCTTTGTCCCTGGATCATTCCTCGATGCTTTGCTGGGGTTATGCCAACGGCTGATCATTGAGTGTGAGAAGGGGCCAGCTCTTTACTTGCGACCCTGCTGGTTTAGCTCTGGCTTGGCTGATGACCCGGGTGATGCTGACGTCCTGGAGGATGTAGCCCGTTCTTTCATTGCCAAGATTTGAACTTCAGTGTAGAGGCCTCGACTTATGAGGACTTGGCGCAGTTTGACATGTTTGATGATGCAAATTTCCTTCGCTAGATCTTTTTGTCATTGGGCATCTATTCTTTCCGAGTTAAGGACTCTGTTCAAGATTTTTCCCTTTTTGTAGAGGGATAGCTGATGTCGCCTTGATTTCTTTCAGGAACTCTCCCTTTTCTTTTGATGAGGAACTTGGTCCCGCCATAGATCCTTTCCATTTCTTGGAATCGGCAATGCCCCAGCCCTTTCGTAGGTTGTTACTGGGGCTCACAGAAGAAACTCGCTTTGTTGACCATGTCCATGGTGAGCAATATCCTGCACATTTAGACAAATAACAATATGTGCCGACAGCTTGATGGCTCGAGCTGTCGGGGTTAGTATGATCTTGTGACTGAGGCATTTGAAGTTAAATTTTATAAAATTGAATGCTTGTATTTAATGCGCTCTTATCTTATCGCTAAAGATCTTGAAATTGAGCATAAAAATGAATTTTTCCTAAGGAAATCAAAATTTTCGCTTGACAAGTTATGAAATCGTAAGGAAACTTTTAAGCGTCCATGGTCATTTTTCATGGGTAGGATTAGATTCAAAAGACTTATCTCCCTTCATCAGCGACACCTTATCTTTGCTCTAGACACTGCTCTTCACAAGATTAAGATCATATGACATGTGCACTATGTGTGATGCAACCCTTAGCAGTGGTTTCTCTTCTATGACTTCTAGATGACCTCATTTTTATCTTGCAAAACTTTCTTCTTTTCTCGCTTAACTTTGTCTCATTTTCTTATGCTATTTAGAGTTACCCAATTAACGAGTTTTGGACCAATGACTCCTAAATTAGATGGCTTTAAGGCACTAGGTGTTAAGACACCCCTTAGGGTTTACTGGCTAGAGTAACAAGTCAGGCAGACTACTCTTTTTGATCCTCGCCTGATCTTGTACAAGATTCATTTTCTTAGGCTCTAAGTCACCCATGTAGCGAGTGTTGGGCCGGTGACTCCCAAACCAGACGGCTTTAAGGCACCAAGTGTAGAGACACCCCTCAGGCTTAATTACTCGAGTAACCTAGGCCACGATACGGATCTGCTCAGGTTTTGACTTCTTGTAATGCTCATTTTCTTAGGCACTGATTTACCCATGTAACGAGCATTGGGCCGGTGGCTCCCAAACTAGATGGTTTTAGGGCACCGGGTGTAAAGATACCCCTCGGGCTTAATAACTTGAGTAACCTAGACAATGATTCGAGACATTAGGTTGGCTACTAATTGTCATCTTTGTCGTCATAGTTTTATACCCCACAACTAAGAGTCAGATCAATTGCAAAGTGCAGACATGCATATAAGGTCAAGTTTGCTCTAAAAAGTGCTTTGAACTAGGATGTCATGTCTAATCAAAAGGTTGAATAGTCTTAATTCTCTAATCGTTCCCGTGATTCTCGCTCCACGGACGCTTATCGGAATTAATCCAATTCATAACAAGTTAAGCAAAAATCTTCTTCTTCTTTTTTTCTAGTATTCTAATGCAAGATTTATCTATACTTAACATGTCAACCATTATCAATGTATATAACTGAAAATTGAAGGCACATAAAGAGATGAAAGAGTTATACCTTATTAGTGGATATTAGTATTCTAAGAAAATTTATGATTGGCAAAGATCGATTGGTCATACCGAATCGCCAATGATGGAAGCTGGGATGATGATGGACCATGCTGATGGTACCGATTGGTGCATGTTGATTGGATGGTTGATAAATGCCCCAGTGTTGAGTTGTGCAATTTCCAAAATTGGTCCAGTCTTGTTGTAACGGTCCCAACATCGGGTTATTGTTAACTTTGAACTTTCCCTAATCTTGCTTGTTATCTGGGAGGATTGCTTGGTTGTATTTGACATATGGGCTGATAAGATGCCGAGATCGCAAAAGTCTTTAATCGCATGACCCCCATGGTGAACAGGTAGTGGATTTTGGCTTTAATGCTTGGATGCCCCAGTCATTATTTTTGATTTGTAAGAGCAATTGGCTTTGATGACCTTTCTTCTGGTTTGATGAAGGTTTCAGATTGAGGCTTCAGCTCTTCGAAGGTCCTTATAGATGTTTATGCTTGATATATCGCTGTGTTGTTGTTCTAACTTTGACGATTGATGTCGAGATGCCTTCGGACTCTAAAAAATTAGACTCAAGGGCTTGTGATGGTTGGAGATGAAGGCTTTGACCGTAACTTTGGTTGGTGACCTACCGAGTGTCCCTGCCGGGACAGATCTGGCTATGGCGGCTTCGATAGCTTGGATGACCTTCGAGAAAGATCAGGCCAGGGTGTTAACGTTGACGGTCCATTCTAGTAGAGATATAACTTCTGTTGAAAGAGGCGAGGCTTGAGCCACTCGGGAGGCTGCCTTTGCTGAGAGGGACGAGGCCATAGAATGTAGATGGCAGTGGATGTTCTGGCTCGTATGGAGATCGAGGGTTAGGAGCTAGCAGATGCTCCTCTATCTACAGAGAGATGCCATGTTGGCACTGTTATCCCGCTTATCCATGGGTTCAAAGACTAGTTTTGATTTTCCTCATCAAGGCTTGTTGACCAGGTGGTTTGATAAAATTTGGCTTTTATTTGTCTTTGGTGTCTTGGGACTGGTCTTTTATTAGAGTTTTTTGTTTTTCTTAAGGTCAGATCGCACCAGGACTGGTTGCCTACGTACTCCCGGGTTGAGGGAGATCGGTAATCCGTAGTTCAGGTTTGCATGAAAGGCTTGAGAAGTGTCTTCTTTGGGGTTGAGTTTGGTTTAATATGTTTTTGAATTTTTGTGCTGGAATTCGAGGGTTTTCAAATTTTTTGTTTGGTTTGACCGCACCAAGATGGTTGCCTACGTACTCTCGGGTTGAGGGAGATCAGGTCTTTCGTAGTTCACGTTTGCATGAAAGGCTCGATTTTTGATTTTTTTTTCTTTTTTTCTTTTTTCCTTTTTTTCTTTTTTTCTTTTTTTCTTTTTTGATTTTTGATTTTTGCTTTTTTTTGTCTTTTGTTTTTTGATCATCTACATGCATGGAAAATAAAAGGCATAAGGCTTAAGAAAGTGATAACGTTCCAACAACTCCTGGAACTCGCAACTTTCCTCTAGATCTACGTCCTCCTGACTAGCTGAGGCTTGATAGTCCAGTCGTCAGTGGTTATGTCGCCTTCGAGGCTTGTGATAGAGGTTCCCTCTTGACTCTGAATATCTTCAATCCCTGCCATAAATTGATTGTCTCCTGAATCAGCATATCCCTTAAGGAGGCTTAAACTTGACTCATTGCAGAAAGGGATGAACTTTAGATTCCTCAATGGGTTGGCTTCCTCGAGAACTTCACCACCTTTTTCTTCATCTTCTCCTTCACCTTTCTCATAGCCTTCAGAGGATTTGAGTATGAAATTCCCCTCGCACTGATGTGGTATCTCTCACAAGGAACTTTCCTTTTGGGTTTTTTCCATACAGGGAAGGATCAGTATCTCCTCCTCATCTTCCAGAAAGATAATGTCAGGCATGTAGTTGTTGGCTTTGGGCAACAAGATATTTGATAATGGTGGATGAACTTCATTGGGAGATTCTTTTATCTCCTCGGTCACTCCCAGTATTAGGATCGGTCCACCTTGTGTTCTACCAGGATTGGTGCTCATAGTCGTCACATTCTTTGAACTGCCTGCTTTGAGTGGACATCTTGATCTCTTTATCTCCCTCTCACCTTTTCTGGTCATGGGGAATTCTTTCCTCAGTTCCATTTTCAATGAGATCCTGGATTTTGTGTTTCAGAGCCCAACATTCCTCGGTCGCATGTCCTGGTGCTCTGGAATGATAAGCACATCTCTCGTTAAGATCATATTGCCTTCCTTTGGGTTCCATAGGTAGAGCGAGCTCAGTGATCTTTTTTTGCTAAATCAACAGGGCTAATACATTTTCTGTTGAATCCCCCAAAGGTGTGAATACCCTTCTTTGCCTACTCTCCCTAACTTTCGGTGTCGTAGGATTTTGAGGGTTTGCTAGTGTTTGGCATGTTGATTGATATTTCTTATTTGGGAATTTGCATTCCTCTGAACGATTTTTCCTTTGTTGAGATTTTCTGGTAATTTTATCATTCCATCTTTCTCGTTCATTCAACATGCTTTGATCCTCTTCACTTAGCCAACGGATCTTGGAGGGAGATAGGCTTACATTCTGAAAAACCTTCTCTTTCTCTTGGCTTTCTGATATTTGAGTGAAAACCTGCCTCCTATCCTGATGTTGGCGCACTACTAGATTAGCTAGCAGAGTTACTTGATGATGGATCATATCCAATTTTTGTATTATTGTCATACCCTCCTCTAAATTTTCTGACTCTAGGACATCTGTTCTGTTCCTTCAGGGGTAATCCTTTATCCTTCGTATGTATTTACGATTTGGATACATTTCATCGTTTCCTGACCCGATCATGTTTACTCCATCCATATCATGTGGCCTCACAAGATTGGGGTTGTCATTAGGATGGTCATGTTGTTGGACCACAATATCGCCGTTTTCGATCAGGTTTTGGATTTTATGCTTCAAGGACCAACAATCTAGTGTATCGTGTCCTGGAGATCCTGAATGGTAAGAACATCTCTGGCTAGGATTGTATCTTTTGCTTTTTGGATCCAGCGGTGGAGCCAGTTTGGTAATTTTCTTGTGATCTATTAACATCACCAATATATTTTCAAGGGAATCGCCTAGTGGAGTGAACACCTAATTTTCCGTTCTTTCGAATTTTCTCTTTCTCTCCTGGTAATTGTTGAATGCAGTCTGTTGTGACGGTAAATTGTTTTCCCTCTTCCAAATGGGGGGACTATGGTTGGGTCTCCTAGACTGCCCCTGTACAATAAGGGATACTTCTTCATCACCTTTCCTGGGTATCCTCATGGGATCACTCGCATAGTTTCAAGACTGTATATGATCGGCGACTACTTTCAAGGCTGTGAGATCTTTGATCTTGCCTGCTTTCAGGCCCATCTCTGTCATTTAGCCATGTTTGATCATCTCTGAAAATGGCTTTCCTATTCCGGCCAGGATCCTCTCATAGTAAGGTGCCTCTTGGATGTCTATGAAAGTCATCACCATTTCAGCTTCGGTCATAGGCGGGCTGACTTGTGCTGCCAGACGTCTCCATCTTTGGGTATATTCACAGAAAGACTCGGTACTCTGCTTTTTGACTTTGGACACTTGATACCGATCCGAAACCATCTGAGACTGGAAGTTATATTGAGTTAGGAAGGCATGAGCTAGCTCTTCCCAACTATGAATTTTGGCATTGTCAAGTCGGGCATACCACGTCCTAGCCTCTCCAGTGAGACTCTTTTGGAAAAGCTGCATTCAGGAGGCTTTCATGTTCAGCATAAAACCCTAGCTTGTCAATGTATACTTTCAAGTGCGTATAGGGATTGCCTACCCCGTTGTACTTTTCAAACTCTGGGACTTGGAATTTTTCAGGATATCTGGCTCTTAGGAATATGCAGAGATCTGAATAGGTGACACTTCCAAGGTTTCCAGTCCCTTTGATTACCCGGATAGTTTCTTCCATTTGTTGGAGCTTTCCTTCGAATATCTCCAGTTTCCCGATCTTCCCTGAGATTTGTGATTTCAGGGGATTTGTTGGTTCTTTTACTGTATCGAGGTTCAGGGATTTGCATTTCACCCTTTTTGTCAGCACTTTGATTACCACTCTATGAGGAGGGCTCTATTTGATTGAATGTTGGCTGGCCCTGAGTGTTTTTGCTTTGTTCTCTTAGAAGGATAGCCAACTCTGTTATTTGATTCTTAAATACCTCAAACTCTTTTCAGGATACGGAACCCGACTCGCATTGGCTACTTTCAGCCATGTCGGTGGATATGCTTTGTGCCTTTTCAGATTTATGATCTAGTAGTGAGACCACTTTTTTATACCTACAACAAAACGTAGGCGTGTCAATTTCCTGAGGTAGGTAAGGACAGGATGCATGATGTGTTTTTTAGATTTTATCCTGCAAAACCGAGGTTAGTTGCTTTGATGGCAGGATGACATGGTATTTGACAGGGAAAGTAAATCTTTCATTATAATATTTACATTGTGCTCCTCGGTAATTGGAGACTTGACATGGAATTGAAAGAGGAAGGCATAAAGAAGCTTCCTTTCGGATTTGGTTAATCAAAGGCTGACCTATCTTAGGTTACTCTCGCGGCTTTTGTTTCGGCATGAAGGCTCCCAGATCATCGCAATCTACTAGAAAGGAAGTTAATCCGATCGTTCAACTGGAGCGAATCTGAGTGGTGTATTTTCATGAGCACCCCCAGAGACTTAATCGTCCCCAGAGTCATTACTTAACACCGATCGGGTTATCCTCCTTGTGAGAGAGACACACAACATACATTATCATACATCATGCCTTACCGTTTATGCATGCAATGACAGTTCGTGCGAAGCACTAATATGGGTGCGAAGCACTAAAGCAGGACTCACATTCATTCAATGTAAAGACACAACATTTACTCATTCATTGAATGTGGAGACGCAGGATTTTCACGCATTTAATGGTTTTGAAAGGGAAATGTTTGAAAAGATTAGAAAGCGGCCTAAGCCCTCTACTGTCCCCAGCGGAGTCGCCACCTATCGACGTTGGAAAATTTAAGAATCCCGCGGGTCGGGTCACAACCCGGGTTTTCTTCAATCGCTTTTCCTAAGTTCTCACTACCCTTATTCTTTTTATTTAGGAAAAAGGTTTTGAAAGGTTTTCTTAGGAAAAAGGTCAACATGTATCATGTCGACGATTTGAACATTTTATAGAGTCGCCAGCTGGTAGATTTGCAAATGGTTGTACCAACTCAATCGAGTTTGATTTGAAATGAGGCCCAATCGCTGGACACTGTCAAAACTTGATCTTTGAAATCGGAGTTTTGAGTTCGGGGTCTTGGTTAAGTGTGGGGAAGGTGTAAGGCACCCCACGACTCCCGGGTAAACACGGTACCGCATCTTTTCAAAATTTTTCTTAAAACTGGAATGCGTGAGTAAATGCTGTTTGAAAATTGGGCCTATTGATTTGATTGATTAAAAGTAGTGCTTTGCTTCGTTGAACCTGTATACGAAGGGTTTGATTTGATTTGAAAATTAGTCTTTGATTTGATTTGCAAAAGCATTTAATTTGATTTTTCTTTGAAAATATTTTCTTTTGATTGATTTGAAAATGATGTTTTGAAAGCTGGTTTATCAAACCCTTACGCTGCCATAGGAATTAAAGCCTGTTGATACTTCCAATCTTATCTTTATTGCCTTAAGGCTGCATGTGAATGGTGATTTATCGGGCTGCGAAGCATCCTCGACCACAGAATATACAAGTGTCGGTCTCCTCATGGGTATGAAAACCATCGGAGGGACATTGACACGACAATTGACATTTTTTCATTATCTTGAGACCTTAAATCCGGATAACCATTTTAAGGTCTGTTTACATGTATATTTTTGCAGAAAAACTGGTAGGGTACATTTGTAAATCGGAGTTTGTCCATCATGGGAATCAGATCCCGATCGATTTGATCGTGAATCCCACGATTCCTAGGCTCACATATGAGTAGCCAATAAACCTGCACAGATCAAATTTGTACAGAAATAGATAAATATCCCAAAATTGCCAGAACCGAGGATTCATTCAGTAAATCCCAGTTCGCACGGCTGAAGCATCTCGCTCCCACTAGATAGAGATCTAAGGGATGCGAGTTTGCTTTCAAAGCTGAAACTATAAAAATAACTAGATTTAAAGAAATCTCAACCATTATAGCTTCCAGGTTCTGTCGGGACCTGTTTGAACCTTTGAAAGCTAGAATTGGCGAGATTTGGATAAATCTAGTCCGCCCGAAAATATGTCAGTGCAGATTCATATACAAATGAATATTAAATGCAACAGTTGAATAAATTGAGTAAAATAATATATATATATATATATATATATATATATATATAAGCTGTAAAAGGGCGATGGGTTTTCACTCGTAAGCCAGGACTAGAATTGAAATATATATATATTTATAAAAACTGTATAAAAGCCACAGAATTAACTAGGCTAGACTGAAATGAAATATATATAGAAAAGCAGTAAAAAGGACGTTGAGTTTTCACGCCGGTGCCCGTACTGGAATTGAAATTGACATAAAAGTAGTCAACCAGTGACTGGGGAGAGCACTCAGTATGGGGAAATGTGCAAAAGTAGTAAAATGGTCACGAAATGATCCAGGTCGGACTGAAAATATATAAATATATATATATATATATATATATATATATATATATTGACAGAAATGTAGTCAACCAAGTTTGATGAGATAACCAGAGATGGTGAAAGTCGCTTATATATGCGTAAATATATATAAAAGCATTAAACTACCTCGGATTTGAAATTCGGGCTTGACAGAATTAAAATGTTAGTACATAAACAGTTAAATATATACAAAAAAGGGCCAAACCCGGACTGGGAAGATTACCTAGTCCGGCGGAGTTGCCAAAAATGTGTGTGCTAATGCATTGAAGCTGTTGGAGCTAACGGATCGTCAATCCAAGTTGTAGAAATGCAAAAAATTGCATTTATGTACATAAATGTACTAAATTTAGATGAAAACGGCCACGGAACTAAGTTCTAGGCATAGTTAGAAGATGAAACTTCATGTGCAAGTGGAAAACAGTGCAAAGTAGTAGTATTAACTTTCTGATCGTAAAAATACTTACAATGGACTGCAATACGGGCTTTTTGCCAAATCGTAGGCTCTATACGTCCAAATCTACCGGTTATTTTCTGATATGTGGTAGCATATGGGTATATCTATGTGTTAGAGTGAAAATATTTGGGTTTGGAAGAGGTGTAAAAGTTAGAAAATCGAACTGGCAGAGCTTCGCTGTGTTTCGAAATTGTTAAAAATGAACTGGGGTTCACCTCTATATATAGGCCAGGGAGCCGCAGCTCTACCTAGGGCAGGCACAGGTAGAGGTGCAGCTCCCCTAAGTGGGGCCCACATTCCCAGTTTGGTCGTCTCGAGGTGCATGCATGCCGAGCGACGTGGTGTCAGGTTCGAAACTTCATAACTTTTGATCGGAGCATCCGTTTGGGGCGTGCTATAGCTTTTTGAAAAGCCCTCACTGAGAGTGTCACAAGGATTTAATTCCTTTTACAGTCCCAAAAGGTGGGTTCATGACCTGGTCTTCGTTTCCCCGCAGTTTGTCCGCCAAGCCGTCTGGTGCTATTTTCACTCGGGATCACCGTTGTGGTTCTTTCTGACCTTGGTGGCATCAATTTGGCTTGCTTTTGACTGAATCGGCTGAGAGTTGGTAAAATTGCCATTTTTCCCCTCCCGGGGTTGCCTTTAGTGTCGGCATGGCCTATAGTTGACTTCCAGGAGCTGTTTCTAAGACTTGGATCCCATTCGAGTCTGTTTGTCCCCAGTGTTTCCTCTGTGGCTTATGGGATTGTTCCAGGTTTTCTCCTGGAGTTGTTTTGATACTTTAGGTCTATGTCTAAAGTCGACCTGACCTCCCGGACTGATGCCGGAGCTGACCTGTACTTCCCTGTTTGCTGCCGAGACTGATTTGTACCTCCCAAATTGCTGTCAGGGCTGCGTTGACATCCCGATATGGTTGATCGGTGTTATGGTTGTCCTGATATCGGTGACCGAGTTTGAGCCGATGTCTCGATATTGATATCGAGGATGATCTGAAGGTCCGATTGACGATCAGAGTTGGATAGACGATCCGATTAACGATCGGAGCTGGATTAAAGGTTCAATTGATGATCGGAGCTGGATTGACGGTTCGATTAATGATTGGAGCTAGATTGACGGTCTGATTGACGATTAGAGCTGGCTGGAGTACCGATATTGGTGATTAGATTTGACTGGAGCTGACCGACATTGGGGATTGGATTTAGGTTTACCGATATTGGGGATCGAATTTAGGTTTACCGATATTGGGGATCAGATTTAGGCTGAACGACCGGTATTGGTGGCTGAGTTTGGTTTGGAGGCCCGGTATCAGGACCGGGATTGAGTTGAAAAGACGGCTTTGCCCTCCTGTAGTGTTAGTAACAGGAAAACAAAATTTCGAGTGTCTACAATATGTATGGATTTCAAAGAATGGTAAACTATAAGCAGTAAGCAGAGCTTAAGGCAAGTTTCCTAACTTCATTTATATTTGAAATAAATGCTAGTTTCTTAAACTTACTCAAATGTCGTACTTGAGAAAGTTTTACCTATGTGCAAATGTGTTATATTTGTACAAGGTGTTAGAATGCATGAGGCCATGTGCAAAATTTTCAACAATTATGTGTTTCTGTGAGATAAATTGTTCTGTGATTGAACTGTTCAATGTGAAAGAGTTTCGTTATTCATGAACTAAAATGTTAAGTTGGTGCTAATGATGTTAGCTAGACAGGATGTAAAGAAAAGAGTATGAGAATTGATGTTATGTTAATGTAGATGTTAATGATGTTTTAAAATGATAGGAATCCGAATTTATTCCTTTTATTCGAGTTGTTTCATAAACTTTGTTCGGTCATTAAGGTTTTAAAAGAATATGTGATTCTTGATATTATTGTTATTCAACTGCTATGACTTGCTGAGCAATTAAATGCTCATACTTGCTTTAAATAAAAATATTTTCAGCGATACAAGTAGGAAGAACTAAAGGATCCTGTTAAGATAGACTCGATCGGTATCCTGGTGAAGTGTTGTTCATGAAGTGAATGAGTGTGAAGATTAAAGAGACATCCAAGTGAAGACTTGTAGAAGACTTATAGAATAGTTTATAAAACTGCTATGTATCTGTTGTGGCGGATTAAAGTCACACTTGTAAGAAGTAAAGAATAATATAATTACCATTATTTGAATATATAAAGATTTTAAGGTAATAGAATCTGGGATTTGAAGAGATATTTTGTTAATCTTAATGATATAACGATGTATGTAAGGAATGAGAAGTCCTCGAGACGTACCAAATTTGGGTGTGAAGATAGGCCGGATTTGGGGGCGTTACACATACTTGGTGCTACAAGATATCATTCATACAACTTGCTTAATATAATTATAATTAAAAAAATTACATCAGAGTCCGCTATCCCAGGTACGATGACCTTTAAGTACTTTATTACATGATAGATATTGTATTATTATTACAAAACATCTAATCATTATAAATAACCGCATTCAACTATTCATCCACCTTCTTTTTTCCCTTGTATGTGCCAGATCTTTCTATGCGCTCAAGTTTCACTGAAAATATTTAATTTCAAAGCAAGAATGAGCATTTAATTGCTCAGTAAGTAATAGCAAAAAATAAATAATATATAAAAGAGTTAAATATTTTCTTTGGAAATACTTCTACAACAGATAAACAGTTGTGAAGCCATTGAAACATTTTCGAATAATATATCAAATCGCTTTCATTTTGAAATGACGTAGTGACTATAGATGCTGAGTGGTCAGTAGACCTCGAGCTTTGTTTTTCTTTCTATAAATAGTTTTAATAGTAATTCAACTATTCAACCGTATCGACTTCCGGGCACGATGGGTGATCAGCCCTTTATGCCCTGCGTTGATCAACACTACATGCTTGATTTCACTGGCTTTTGGCACAATAAAAGTTTTTCCCAAATAAGGGATGTTCATACTTAGACTTGAGTTCCAAACCAAAATAATTTGGTTGGACATCTCTACCTACCTCAACAATATGATAAAGACTTATGTTAAAATATTGTAATGTGAGTATAGCTGAAACAATTAGCTTAGACTCATCTTTAAATAATTTAGGAATTTGAGAACTTGAAGTAATAAATGAAATTTGCATACAAACGTCGAATTGCACAAGTTAGGGAACTTGCACAAACATACAAATATAAATAACTTGCTAGAAAATAAATAAGTTTCAGATATTTTCTTATAGAGGATTTAAAATAATTATAGATAGGATACTTGCAATAATATAGGCAACTTGTTCAATATAAGAGTAATGCACAAGTTAAAATACTTGCATAATCGTAGAGTCCTTGCATAAAGTAAATGCGTAGGATGGAGATACTTACCTTGCACGTAGTTTACAATTACCTTTTAATTCTACATCAAATATCCTACACATATATATTTACATATAAATATCCATTAGCCATGTATAGCAAGTTCATACATTCCAAGTACATATATCAAGTACACATTAGTTTATGGACACTTGATCAATATTTACATATATTTGTAGCTTACATATTTAATCATATACAATAGGTATAGATATATACAACAATCACATAATCAATCATGGATTCATATACAACATTCACATAAGTTTGATTTCTATGTTTGGAACTCATTTGCTTTTATTAGAAATCTTTTAGTAATTCTTGCTCTATATAGTCATTATATGTGTGAATCAGTTTAAACATACTTATTGACATACAAAGAAACTTAAGAGATTTAAACAATCTGTTAGGTTTATAAGATTCATGAACGCAATCAAATTGCATAAAATAAGCAGAAGCATGGTAAATCGAGTTTTAAAATTTTACAAACCATATACCCAGATCATCCTTTATGCACAATTATTAATTAAATAAAAAGATTAAGAATAAGATTCATACCCTTGAAGATTCTAGCTTCCTCCGGTACGAATTCAACTCCAAATCCTTTTCACGTTCTACTTGAATCCACCGGGTTGATTCCTTCCTTTGATTAACATTATCCACCCAAGTGTTTGGCCTCTAGAGGTGATCCACCGAGAAAGAACAAGAATTCAAGAAGGAGGGTGTTTGGCAAAACCCTAGTTTCTATTTCTGTAGAAAAGGTGTACTCTCCCAACTCTTGGAATAAAGTGTGTAATCTTGTTCTATACTAAGACTTTCTTATTTATAAATGTAGGCAACCCTCCTAAACTATTTAGGATTAGGGTTTCATATTAATTAATTAAACCCTTTTAATTAATTAGGCTTCCCAATCCTATTGGGAATAATTAAACTCTTTTAATTAATTAGCTTCCTAATCTTAATAGGAATATATATATATATATATATATATATATATATACGGGGACTGATCCATAACAAACGTTATAAGAAAGAGCATAGCCTTACAACAGATCACGACCCTCCACGGGAAGATCGAACAATTTTATAGACTCCCCGTCTGCAGTTTAGTTACCAGTAATCCGCACTTTAATATTGCTGCCTGGACGGATTACCAAAATGCCCCTCCCGTACGAATTCCCCTTCTGCACTTTAAAGTCGCGGACGTTGGGTCATTGAAGCAACAGTCGTTGGGTTATACGGCGTCATTTTCAAATGATAGAAACTAAAGGTCTTGTCCGCATTATGAAACTTCGGACAGGGGGCCTCCTCTATATAAGGTGTGAAAGAGCCCACCAAATTTCACATCGATAATTCAAATGGAGGGTCCGACCTGGAGCTTATGAACCATCTATTTCAAGCAACATATTCTTGTTGTTACTAATTTATGTGATCTGAGATGAAGAGACATGCATGGCACAATAATTGGAGGGCATA
This sequence comes from Panax stipuleanatus, assembly GCA_020205555.1. NCBI lineage: Eukaryota > Viridiplantae > Streptophyta > Magnoliopsida > Apiales > Araliaceae > Panax > Panax stipuleanatus. Next base: position 152,609,152 of record CM035124.1, on the reverse strand, counting down.
TCAATTGGAAGGATGGATGTTGATTGAATCTGACTGACTCTTTTGATCCAGCCTTCCAATTCTTGTTGCCATGTGTGTTTCTCCTCATCCCAAATCCCTTGAATATGTAACTACTATCAAGAATATGCTGCAAAAATAGACGGTTTTTAGCTTTATAAACGTATTTTTGTCGCCTAAATGTCTCAACATACGCTGCCAGGATGAGCCAATTGTTCAGTTCTCTTATACAAACCATAGAAGTAACCACACAATAGATTGAGATTATACTGATGTATAATCTTAATTTGTTGTACGCTTACTTTTATGGTTTGTATAAGAGAACTGAACAATTTGGCGCATCCTGACAGTGTATGTTGAGACATTTAGTCCGCAGTTTAATACTGCGAACTCTAATTCAGTATCTTATATTATGATGAGTGGATTTAATACCCACTAATCGGTAGTCTTAATAGCTTGAGTCTTAACGTTTCAAGTGATTTTACTATCATTTTACCTCAGGTTTATACTTTTATGTGCATGAATTGAAATGGATGAAAAAGTAGTTTAAAATGACAATTAATTCAATTCATTCTCAAATAATATGGGCCACAAACAATTCAATTCAATTCAGCAGAGTACATGCAAAAGTGGGCCACGGGTTGGTTGCCATGCAAGATAATGAAACAAAGAGGAGAGTTCACGCAACAAAGAGGTCCTTGTAGATTTTCATCCGGCTGGGCAGTACCCACCCCCGCTGGGGCTGGGATTTTGTGCAAGGAATACCCCCGTTGGGGCGGGGAAGCGACAGCAGATTATTGTTTTCCTTTGTCGAGTGGATTTCGGATGCAACAATTGGAGAGAAGTAAGGCAGCATGCTAGTATATCATATTAAGAGGGACACGTAACCTGCTACAAAAGTGAAAGGTTGCTAGTATATATGATATGTAGGGACCACAAGTTAAAGCATGATAAGGCTAGGAGAAAAAGGCTACGCATATATTATATATAAGGGAGGCGGTTGGAGCAGGTGTTGAGTTCTTGTCCTACTCTGATTATGGGCTGTCAATTGCAATGTTACATGGGATGAGAGTATATCATTTCAAAAGGGACTTGACTTGGACTTGCGGCAAGAAGGGAGGATAAAGGCTCTGATTATTGGACGATATTAAGGAGGGGACTAAATCGGATATAAGGAGCTGGGCCGAATACAAGTGCTGCTAATCTCCTTGGCTTATTCGGACTTGTGCAACAAGTGATTAAGGAATAAAGGCTGCACTTTATATATATGGGGCCACGAGTATGGGAATAATTGAAGGCTAGTGGAGATTATAAAAGCAAGCAGCTGGACTCCTTTTCCATTTTGGATTATGGTGTAACAATTGGGAGTGGGCCATGATTATAAGAGTCTTAAGAGGGACTTGGAAGAAACCTGATAGAAGACGGAGCAGCTTAGGAGCTTATATATATTAAATTAGAATATTAGCTTAGTTGTCATGAGATTATTAGATTAGTTTAGTTTTAGTTTTTAATTAAATAATAAACCCTAGTTGAGTGGAGATTTTGGAGATTGAAGCTAATTGAAGACATTGGAGATCAAGATCAAGAGCGAGACGAACCAAGAATTTGCCAACAACATATTCTAATCTTTTCTCTATTCTTTGTTTTATCTTTTAATGCTTATTCAATTGTGGATTCTTAGTTTTAATTCAATGATAATGAACTAATTCTTTGTTTAAGATTATAATGGATCTTATTGTGTAGTTTATTTTAATATGCTTCTTTATCAATTATTATGATCTATCGTTGTGAATTGTCTATTGTGATTTGGACTTAAATGCTTAATTGCCTAGATATCAATTACTGTGATAATCTATATGAAATCGAGAGAGGAGTATAGATTTAGATCTAATCATAATAGCATGTGTTTGTGATTTTTGCGTAGATGGAATTCATGATTCGATGGAATTCATGATTCGTGTTTAGGATAGAGATATGCCTTTACACCATATGTAATCTTATAGAGAACTTGTGATTAAATTCTTTTTAATTGTAATTCACATAGAGATATTGTGGATTAGTTAATTAGGGTGTCTTGCTCAATTTTATCAGCTGTGGATTTGAGTGAGTATGGTATGATGCATCGAGAGGTGGTTATATTTGCTTTCGTGATCTTGATTAACAATTCAGAATAGAGAGAATAATTGATGAGAAGTATGTTAACTTAGATGAAGCAATAAGTGAAGTTGTGATCTTAAATCTCCGTAATCTTAATTTAACTAGTGGTGAAAAATAGTAGTTTAATTATATATATTGATAATTCATTCGTTTGAATAAGATTGAGTTGGTTACGGGTTAGTCCTTGGTGATTCTTATTACATAATTCATCGTGGGAACGATACTCTACTTTTACTTTATTACTTGTTAACCACGTATACTTGCGTGTTGTGCGTAACTAGATTTTACCCAACATAATACGACGTCGTACACTTTGAGAAAACTAGAAGGTTTTGTTTGAGTCTGAAAGGTCGTTGGGTTATACGACGTCGTTTTCAAATGATGGAAACTAAAGGTCTCGTCCGCAGTTTAAGACTACGGACTCTAATTCAGTATCTTATAATACGACGTCGTACACATTGAGAAAATTAAAAGGCCTTTTTTAAGTTTGAAAGGTCGTTCGGTTATACGGCGTCGTTTTCAAATGATGGAAAATAAAGGTCTTGTCCGCTGTATGAAAGTGCGGACGATGGGTCTCCTCTATTTAAGGCGCGAAAGAGCCAGCCAAACTTCACATCGATTATTTGAATGGGGTGTCTGACCTAAAGCTTATGAACCATCTGTTTCTTTCTCTCACATTCTTGTTGTTACTGATTCATGTGATCTGTGATGAAGAGACATGAATGGCACAACATTTAGAGGGCATATCAAGTGGAAGGATGGATGTCGATTGAATTCGACCGACTCTTTTGATTCAGCCTTCTAATTCTTGTTTCCATGTGTGTTTCTCATCATCCCAAATCCCTTGAATATATAACTACTATCAAGAATGTGAAGAAGAAACAGATGGTTTTTAGCTTTATAAACTTATTTTTGTCGCCTAAATGTCTCAACATACACTGCCAGGACGGGCCAAGTCTTCAGTTCGCTTATACAAACCATAGAAGTATAGCACAACAAATTGAGATTATACTGATGTATAATCTTCATTTGTTGTGGGCTTACTTTTATGGATTGTATAATCTAACTGATGAACTTGGTGCATCCTGTCAGTGTATGTTGGGACATTTAGTCTGGAGTTTAATATTAAGGACTCTAATTCAGTATATTATAATACAATGCCGTACACAATGAGAAAACTAAAAGGTCGTGTTTAAATCTAAAAGGTCGTTAGGTTATACGACGTCGTTTCCAAATGATGGAAACTAAAGGTCTTGTCCGCAGTATTAAACTGTGGACGAGGGTCTCCTCTATATAAAGCATGAAATAGTTAGCCAAACTTCGCATTGAGCATACCCGTAGATAGTCCGACCTAAAGCTTTTGAACGATCTATCTCTAGCAGCATATTCTTGTTGTTACTCATTCATGTGATCTGCGATGAAGAGACGTGCATGACACAACATTTAGAGGGCATATTAAGTGGAAGGATGGATGTCGGTTGAATCTGATCGACTCTTTTGATCAAGCCCTCTACCTCTTGTTGCCATGTGTGTTTCTCATCATCCCAAATCCCTTGAATATGTAACTACTATCAAGAATATGCTGTAGAAACAGATGGTTTTTAGTTTATAAACTTATTTTTGTCGCCTAAATGTCTCAACATACACTGCCAGGATAGGTCAAGTCTATACTTCTCTTATACAAACCATAGAAGTAACCGCACAACAAATTGAGATTATACTGTTGTATAATCTCCATTTCTTGTGCGCTTACTTTTACGGTTTGTATAATCGAAGTGAAGAACTTGGGGCATCCTGGCAGTGTATGTTGAGACATTTAGTCCGCAATTTAATACTGCGGACTCTAATTCAAGATCTTATAATATGACGTCGTACACTTTGAGAAAATTGAAAGGTCGTGTTTAAGTCTGAAAGGTCGTTGGGTTATACGGCGTCGTTTTCAAAGGTCTCGTTCATAGTGTAAGACTGCAGACTCTAATTCAGTAGCTAATAATACAACGCCGCACACATTGAGAAAACTGAAGGGTCTTTTTTAAGTTTGAAAGGTCGTTCGGTTATACGGCGTCGTTTTCAAATAATGGAAACTAAAGGTCTCGTCCGCAGTATGAAACTGCGGACGGTGGGTCTCCTCTATATAAGGTGCGAAAGAGCCAGCAAAACTTCACATATATCATTCGAATGGAGTGTCCGACCTAAAGCTTATGAACCATCTATTTCTTTTTCTCATATTCTTGTTGTTACTGATTCATATGATTTGCGATGAAGACGCATGCATGCCACAAGTATTGGGAGGCATATCGAGTGGAAGGATGGATTTGTTCTTAAGGCGACCGACAATTTTGATCCAGCCTTCCAATTTTGTGGTTATGTGTATTTCTTATCATCCCAAATCACTTGAATATGTAACTACTATCAAGAATATAAAGGAGAAACAGATGGTTTTTAGCTTTATAAACTTATTTTTGTCACCTACATATCTCAACATACACTGCCAGGGTGGGTTAATTGTTTAGTTCCTCCATGCAAAACCTGGAAGTACCCGCACAACAAGTTTAGATTTACTGATGTATAATCTCAATTTGCTGTGCGGGTACTTCTATGTTTTGCATGGAAGAACTGAATAATTGGCCCATCCTGGCAGTGTATGTTGAGAGGTACATGTCCGCAGTTTAATACTGCGGACTCTAATTCAGTATATTATGAAATGATGCAGTAAACATTTCTAACACATCACGTCTTGGTCCCAATACTTAATGGTCCGTTTATTATTAACACTGAAATTTCAGAACGATGCCGTATCCATCCATACACACTCAGACTTAATGGTCCGTTTATTATTAACACTGAAAGCTCTCGGATTACACATGCATCCACAGTATTACACATCCCGAACTCAAACAATAACACTTTGAACATGAAAATAATGTACTAATAAATCGAAAGAATTAAAATTATGTAGATTCTGGTCGTTTCAACCCTAAAGCTTTAAAATGGTTGCGCTTATCGTGGTTTGTAAAGATTCCACATATTGCACATTTCCAAAGTGGTTTCTGTCCTGAAATTAGTTCGAAAAACTTTTCATCCGTGTTGCTTTTTTTAAACCTTTTGTCTGCGAACATATCGGATCAAACACAGGATCATTGGAAGCAGCTGCATCGTCAAACTCATCATTATCGGATATTTCCAGATCGGCCCCATTATTCACCTCAAGTTGCACATTCTCCTCAGGTCTTACTCTCACACCTTCTGCAGGGAAGGTTCGAACAATTTTGTGCTCACGCTCTAGCACTCGGAGAGCATAATCTATGCCTTCTTTAGAAGATGAAGCATCCAACAAAAATAGAGAGAATAGTTTGTGTATGTGACTGAACCGACTTGTTTGTGTCTCAGTCCAGTCTGTTGCAGAGTGGAGAACGTACGGGGCCACACCGCTCGTTTTATTAGCATCATGAGCCCATTGCTTGTGGATCAATTTTGCAGGTATCTGAACCACGTTCTTCGAACTTAGAAGCCTGAGAATGTGATGACATATTATACCCGAATGTTCAAATTTCTTACAATTACATTTCGCTATATAGGTTTCGGTATATTGCACTACTGTGAAATACCTACAGGTGGATTCAGGTTCCATCACTTTGAACACCGAATAGGTCTTTGAATCAGGAGTTGACAAATCATGGCACTTATTTGAAGTTAGCTTGTGTGATTTTGTCAGCTCAATTTGAAAACGCCGGAACATCTCCTTGGTATATATCTTGGCGGCATTAATCTCTAATGGATCTCCAAAAAGGAATTTTCTTGACCGACTGATCGTCAGATAATCATCTTGCTTCTCTCTTATGTACTATTTCTCAATGGCCTTTTGCAACTTCAAAACAAAATCTCTAATCCCCGTGGAACTATTGACAAATTCATCAAAAAAAGTTATTCATACTTTCACTTCGAGACGTGGTCGTCATTCCTGCGGCGAAGATGTTTTTTGAATACACCCCAATCCATTTCTCTTTAACTTCATACAGAGATTTCAATCATTCTTGATTATGCAGACCGTATTTTTCAAGCAACAAATCCCATCTGTCCTCAAATTCCCGAATAGTCAAAGACTTAAACACGCAGCAGTTAAAGTTTGACTTAAAGGTCGGGAGGAATAGATATGCCCAAGTTTTTTCGGGGAACTTTTTGCTAATGTGCCAAGTACACAATGAATGGTGTGTATGAGGAAAAACCCAAGCAATCGCGTTCTACATTGATCGATCTTGATCAGTGACAATGGTTATCGGATGTTTGTCATTCATTTCTTCGAGCCATCGCTCAAACAACCATACAAATGTATCCTCAGTCTCATCGCTCAATAGCGCACGCCCAAGCAATATAGAATGGTAATGATGATTTACACCAGTGAAAGGAGCAAATGGCATGGAATACTTGTTTGTTCGGTATGTGGTGTCAAACGTAACAACGTCGCCAAAATTCTGATAAGCAACTATTGACCGATAATCTACCCACATAATGCAGCCGATACAATTATCTGGGCCTGGTTTTACACTAAAGTAAAATTGGCTCGGGCTCTCTAGCTGCAACTTCCTCAAGTAATCTATTGCAGCATGTGCATCATTCTCAACGCTATTATCACGTCGAAGATCCCCAACTATATTTCACAAATCCATTTCAGAAAACAAGACATTGCTCATACCTCCGCCCAATGAGCTAAAAACATTCATCATCCTACTTGGACCAATCCCAGCATTATCAAGGGTTTCAATCAGATCCTTGGCAACTCCTGAAATATTTTTGTGTGTTTTAATTTGTGAAACTTTGCTTGGGGACACAAAGTCATGACTGTGATTTAGTTCCAGAGTGGAGACAAACCACTTATCTTTACTCCAATCTTGAACAACATAAAATCTTGCTCTATATTCTGTTCTATCAATCGAGTCCCTCCTCCACTTGCCCTTAACCAAAATATTATCCTTATCATCAGTGACAGTCTCTGTTTTCTTAACAACCACACTACCAGCTTTACGACACTTATACAATCTAGAACAAAAATCGTCAGATCTAACATATTTTCAGCTGGTTTGTATTCGTACTTCAAAACCAACTCGTTTAGCATACTTTCTGTAAAAGAATTCTGCCTCATCCAACATTTCAAATATTTGACCGACATACGGAATGGTATCATCACATAAACTTGTGACACCATTCACATCATAATTTTTTTCTGAAGTGTTTGAAAGTGAATGAAATGATTCCTCAGCAAATAAATCCATGAAAAAAACAAATGAATCAGTAATATTAGCCAAATTAGAGCTTACTGATGAAACGCCGAAGTGCTGGTATGGTTGCTTGATAGTAGGAAATGCAGTCCCAAGCTTATTGCCCTTTGCAAAAGATAAAAGAGATTGAATGGGCTTCGTATGCAATTTGGGTATAAAAAGTCAGGATACGCAGCTTAGTTCTGCGGACGTACTACGTTTTACTTACAAACGACACCGTTTTAAGCAAAAGAAAAGTGATCCGTAGTTTAGTACCGCGGATGTACGTTCTACTTACAAACGACACAGTTTTAACCAAAAAAAATGACACTGTTTTAGTACGTATAACAAAGTAAGTAGCCTGCTTGATCCATGTGTCAAACAAGGACCCACGATCGACAGTAACACACGTACGGTAAATACAGGTCCCACCATCATCATTACAGCACCGTATTTAGGGAAACGTGCGTTTCCAAGTATTTTTCCAGCCTATATATACCTATTGCCCCAAATTCAACCGCCGACTCTCTCTTTTTAGATTTTTAAACTTCTCAGCAAATCCCCGTACCTTACCTTCATATAACGAATCTCCTACAAAATCATTAATGGCAGATTCCGGCTCCACAAAACCTCAAAAAGCGACCAAGGTCAGATTCGTCTCCGGCACGTCAAACACGTCTGTGTCGCCTCAAATAGACGTAGAGAAGATGGAGAAGAACATGTTGAAGGTATTTTCCGAAGGGAAAAGTTACGCCCAGAGCAACACAGCTTCAACCATCACCACTTGTCAACTAAAGGCTATTCGTGCCGATTACCAAATCCCAGAGGGATATCAACTAAGCGAACCGGGCCCAGACGACAGACAGTATCATCGACGCGACGGTCGAATAGCTGTTCATATGTTCGCATTGAAATATGGGGTCCGTTTTCCACTACACGAATTCATTTCTGCCTTCCTCAGTTTTGTGGGAATCGGCCTCGCCCAACTAGTTTCGAACTCATTCGTTCACCTGATATGGTTCATTACCTTCTGCCACAACATCGACATCCAACCATGCCTCGACGGCCTCTTCCAGATATTTAAAATCAAGCACTCTAGTGCCACAGGTCACATGTGTTTACAAAAAAAGAAAATGAAGCATGCCTGGATGGCCACCCCATCGAGCAATAAGGGTTGGCACACCCAATGGTTTTACATTAAGGGAGAAGACACACATCTCCTGCCCGGATGGGCCGATCCCTTGACCGTCCAACCATGCTACGCTGAGGTTTCCGATGAGCGACAACTTGAACTCAATGAAATATTTGCCAAGATACCGAGTCAAGAATGGCCTATGTCACTGCTCTCCAATCATTCTTGGTTATTCGAACACGAGCGTATGTCCTAACTATATTCTTTCGTTGAAACTACTTCAAATGCATTCATTATCTAACACATTCATTTCCACAGTTGTTATTTTCAGGAATCCACCAACCTTTCGAGCATTATTAGCCATCGAACATAACTCAACTAATACTGCTGAAGAAGAGTATGAATCCTATCCAACGGACGAAGGCTCCGAACAGGTCGATACATCAGACCATCCCGAGCACTTGACCGATAAAGCCCTCGTTGTCTCACCATATTAGCTTGAACACTCTGGGAGCCCCATCTTAGTACAGCCAATCTCGAAGGTCCTGCTTCCATCTCCCCGTGTGGTAAGGAAGGCACACAAATTGACTGCAGTGGATAAAAGCAAAATGTGGGGCAATAAAACACTAAAAAAAAGAAGAAGAAACCTGTCGCTACAAGTATCCCACTTGAGTCGGCCATACAGACAATACCTACAGAAGGGGCTACTCAGTTCCTATCCGAGACAGGCAAAAGGAAAGAGCCCGAAGCACCTAATATAGATACAGCACAGCTGAAAAGGCAGTGTATCGAGGAACAGGTGCCCAAACCTACCAGAACCGAGACGCTGCCTGAATCTCCACCTACGATTGCTCAAACAAAGCCACTGACAATGTGGCCCAATATACCAGAGGATTACCCCTTCCACCTCCACGACAACCTCGCCCTACCTCAAGACGACCCAAGGTTCGAGTTGTTTTCCTTCGAACAACTCATGCGCTCAACCCAAATATATCAGGGATGAATAAGTCCATAAACAAGTATTTCTGCATGACATACCTTTCTCGTTGAATTTAGGCTATCATTTTCATATCTGTATTTCATATTTCAGTCAGAAGCTACCCTCACCCGTGCTATCCGTTGTCACAAAATGGTCCTTGCAAAGCATCAGAGGCTGAAGGCTGATAATGAACGCCTAATGGCTGAAACCCGAGCACTTCGTTCCGAGATGCAACAGATGTAGACCCAATTTGAAGCGGAGAAAAACAACCATGCTAAATCAGTCAGCGAAATTATTGAACTGAAAGATGAGAAAGCAAAACTTCAAAACGAGCAAGTTGTTAGGGAAATGGACAATACTGAGCTTCGAAAACAATGTAGTGATCTCCATGAGGAATGCAAGGATAAGGAGCTTAAAATCATGAATTTGAATGACGCGACAAAGCAATTAGAGGAGAACTACGACTGCCTCATGAGAGAAAGGCTTGAAACTGATGCCATCCGGCATAAGGTGATCGACGGCTATCTATAGTCTGAGAAGATGACTAACTGGACCGTTCGCCAGTTCGGTGAGGGTTACGAAGAAGCTAAAGCTCATATTGCTGACAAGCTTCGGGCTACCGGCATGGATCCTACAATTATAGATTCAGATGATGATGATGCTGACGACCCCGATTCGTAAACTCCACACTTGACATTTATATGAATGTATATTTTTTAGTGTTTTAATTTGAACTCCAAAACTTGTTTGAAATTCTAATTTTTTAATAGAACTTTTAAAAGTGTTCGAATGGTGTTTAAATATATTGTAATGTCATTAAAAAATGCATCACGCCACAGTCCCGATATAAGCATTGTAATTTCAATGTACACTTATTAAAATTGACAAATTAACATTTTTAACAAAGTAACATTAATCTTATAATGCATCACGCCTTAGTCTGACACATCATCCCTTTGGTTCAAACATCTCAAGCCTTCGTACCGATACCTGACGTCAATTACCAAATCGAATATGTTTATACTTGGCACGCCAGTTGAATATGTTTAAAATTTGCATGGAATTTTTGTTACACAAAAACTGTTGAAAGTAATTTTTGTTACACCACACCTTAGTCCCGATACATCACCCCTTTTTCCCAAAAAATCAAGCCTTAGTCCCGACACATCACGCCTTTCTTCCGATACACGACGTCAATCTACCAATTGAGATTGGAGCATGATGATTATATTTAAGTTTTCGACGTTTTCGTTCCAATACTCGACGTTTCACACTGACAAGTATTGTAATTTCAATTTATAATTATCATAATTGACTTTGTAATATATTATAACAAAGCAATATCATCTTATAATGCTTCAAGACTGAGACCCGATACACCACGCCTTAGTCCATACACATCACGCCTTCCTTCCGATACCCGACATCTTATAATGCTTCAAGTCAGGATACGCAATTTAGTTTAGAGGACGCAAAAATAGCCCGATTGTTACACGTGTTAAAAACGAACCCACGATCGACAGTAACGCACGTACGGTAAATACAGGTCCCACCATCATCATTACAGTGTCGTATTTAGGGAAACGTGTGTTTTCAGCGTATATATACCTGTTGTCCCAAATTTAACCGCGTACTATCCATTTTTAGATTTTTATACTTCTCAGAAATCTCAGTACCTTCCCTTCATACAGCAAATTTCAAAACCAAATCATTAATGGCGGATTCCGACTCCACAAAACCGTAAAAAGCAACCAAGGTCAAATTCATCTCCGGCACGACAGACACCACTGTGTCGGTTTATACAGACGCAATACAGGTGGAGAATGACATGTTGAAGGTATTTTCAGATGGAAAAAAATACTCCCAGAGTAATAAAAAGTCTACCATCACCACTCGTCAACTGGAGGCTATTCGTGACGATTTCCAAATCCCAGAGTATAATAAACTACGCGTACCAGGGCCGAACGACAAATAGTATCATCGAAGTGATGGTTGGGTAGCTGTTCACCTGGCCTCGTTGAAATATGGGGTCCGTTTCCCACTACTCAATTTCATTACCTCCTTCCTCAGTTTGGTGGGAATCGGTCTCGCCCAACTTATTCTGAACCCTTTCGTTCATCTGATATGCTTCATCGTCTTCTGCCAGGAGGTCGGCATCGAACCATACATCGACGGTCTCTTCCAGATATTCAAAATCAAGCACTCCAGGGGCACATGTCACATGCTTTTAAAGAAATATACAATGAAGCGTGCCTGGATGGCCACCCCAACCAGTAATAAGGGTTGGCACAAAAAATGGTTTTACATTAAGGGAGATGACACACATCTTCTGCCTGGATGGGCCGATCCCTTGAAAGTTATAGCATTCACTGGTGAGGTCCCCGAGGGGCGACAACATTTCCACAATGAGGTATTTGCCAAGATACCAACGCAAGAATGGTCTATTAAGCTGCTTATCGATCATTCTTGGTTATTCGAACACGCCGGTAAGTCCTTATTTATTCTTTCTTTGAAACTACTTCAAATGCATTCATTTTCTAACACATGTATCTCCACAGTTTCTATTTTCAGGAATCCACCAACCTCTATTGCCCAAACACTATTAGCCATCAAACATAACCCAACTACTTCCGCCGAAGACAGAGAGGAATATGAATCCGAGCAATCGAATGAAGGCTCCGAACAGGTCAATAAAATAGAGCATCCCGAGTCGCCGTCGGATAAAGCCCTCGTCGTCTCATCTCATCAGTATGAACATCCCGAGAGCCACATCTTTGTAAAGCCGATCTTGGAGGTCCCGTTTCCATCTCCCCGTGTGTTAAGTACGACACACCAACTGACAGCAGTGGATAAACGCAAAATGTGGGCCAAGGAAATAATAAAAAAAAGAAACAAACCATACATGCAGAAGGGGCTACTCAGACCCGATCCGAAACGGGCAAAAGGAAAGAGCCCGAAGCACCTAACACCGATACAGCACATTCAAAAAAATAGTGTATCGTCGTGATGCAGGAGCCCCAATAGATCGGGACCGAGAAGCCTCCTCAATCTCCAACTCCGGTTGCTCAAACAAATCCACTGACAATGTGGCCTGATGAAACCGAGGACTATCCCCTCCACCTCCACAACAACCTCGCCCTATCTCAAGACGACCAGAGGTTTGAGCTGTTGTCCTTAGAACAACTCCTGCGATCAACCCAAATGTTTCTGGGACGGGTAAGTCCATAAATAATTATTTTTGTATATTATATCTTTCTCGTTGAATTTAGGCTATTATCACATATCTGCATTGCATATTTCAGTCAGAATCTTCCCTCACCCGTGTTATCCGTCGTCACAAAATGGACCGCGCAAAGGAGCAGACGCTGGAGGCTGACAATGAATGCCTAATGGCTAAAACCCGAGCACTTTGTTTCGAATTACAACAGATGCATATCCAATTGGAAATGGAGAAAATTAACCATGCCAAATCGGTCAACGAAATTATAGAACGGAAAGATGAGAAAGCAAAACTTCAAACCGAGCAGGTTGTTAGGGCATTGGAGAATGTAGAGCTTCAGAAATAATGCAGTGATCTTGATGAGGAATGCAAGGGCAAGGATATTAAAATTGTGAATATGTATGAAGCGAATCAACAGTTAGAAGAGAAATTCGAACGCCTCATGAGAGAAGAGCTTGAAACCGATGCCATCCGGCAGAAGGTGATCGACGGCTATCTACAGTCCGAGGAGATGACTAACTGGACCGTTGGCCAGTTCGGTGAGAGTTACAAAGAAGCTAAAGCTAATATTGCTGACAAGCTTCAGGCCGTCGGCATGGATCCTACAATTATTGATTTAGATAATGATGGTGCTGACGACCTCGATTCGTAAACTCCACACCTGATATTTATATGAATGGATATTTTTGAGTTTTTTAATTTAAACTCCACAACTTGTGTTAAATTCTAATATTTTTAATGGAACTTTTAGAAGTGTTCGAATAGTGTTTAAATATATATTAATTTCATTAAAAATTGCATCACGACTCGTACCGATACACCATCTTATAATGCTTAGTCCGACATATAAATAACGCTTTAGTCTAACACATCACGCCTTCGTACCGATACTCAACGTCACTTAACAAATCGGATATGTTTTGACTTTGCACGTCAGTTGAGTATGTTTAGAATTTGCATGGAGTTTTTGTTACACAAAAACTGTTGAAAGTAATGTTATTATGTTATAATGCTTCAAGCCTGAGACCCAATAAATCAAGCCTTTGTCAGACACATTATCCCTCCGATTCTGACACATCATCTTATAATGCTTCAAGATTGAGACCCGATACAACACGCCTTAGTTCTGACATATCACGCCTTTGTAATATACTAGCTGTGTCCCGTGCCTCCAGCACTACATTAGAGGGTCGAATTTATCCCAAACTTTTGGCGGCCCAGATGATTTATTGAGCGAGCGGAAAATTCAAAATCATTTTTATTTTGTTAGATAGAATATAACAAAGTAACATCATCTTATAATGCTTTAAGCCTGAGTCTCGATACATCACGCCTTATTCCCGACACATCACGCCTTCCTTTCGATACCCGGCATCACTTTACCAATTTGTATTGGATTATGATAAATACTGTTAATGCCAAGATCAGTCTCACGCGCTCCCCCAATCACCAAATCGCTAATGATCCTTCACAATACAAGTAAGCACCGAAATCTTGACAGTCGGGGCCACCGGGGGATAGCTCCGGTGTGAGAATAAGTATAGGCTTATTTAAAGTTAACAATAAAGGTCTAAAACTATAATGCTAGAAAATAATAGTTTTGTTTATGTGTGTACCTTTTAGCAAACCCTAATCCTCTTACTTATATAGATCTCACCACCTTTAAGTGTCTTTCCCACCACCTTTGTCCAAAACAAGGCCCACCAAATATCCGCGTCCTCCCCAAAGCCCAAACATGTTCCACCTCCCCATCATTACACGCATTAAATGCGCCGTATTCCTTAACCCGAGAAAACATTACCAATTTTCATTTGAAATGCCCATCAGACTAGCATAACCTCCACTTACACTTCTTTCTTCCTCCAAACGTCTCCCCTACCTCTTGCCCATTTCTTCTTGCTCTTAAACACAGCAAACCCTGTACTTCCCTGTGTTACCTTCCCCCCTTTCCACATAGCCTCCTCAAGCATTCCGGATAAGGATGAAGCCAATATCTCAAAAGAACCCCCCACCACCATTTCAACCCCCACCATAAACACTGACGACCTTATTGCCGTGGACGCTCCTATAGTAACTGTCACCGAAGCTCCACTCAATAAAGGGCCATCCACATCCTCCACTCCTTCTATCGGAGACCCATCATCCCCGGAACCCCTCGAGGAACAGTTAAGAGCTGATTATAAATCAGAAAAGGCATACCCCCACGTCAACACTCAATCCAACATCACCCCTGCTCAATTTCCCACCATCTGTCACCAGTACCAAATCCCACCGAAATATTCTATTCGAGCCCCTCTTTTAAATAAAAGGATGTACTAGCGTCCCCAAGTAGAATGGGTAGCCATTCACTTGTACGCCCTTAAATATGGTCTCCGATTCCCCCTCCCTGAGTTTATCTCATCTTTCCTAGGGCTAATCGGTACCAGGTTATCTCAACTGATGCCCAACTCCTACATCTACCTCAACTCCTTCCTTGCTTTCTGCAACCATACCCAGACCGCCCCCGGTCTAGACTTCTTCTTTACCTTGTTCACCTTGTCAAAGAGTGGAGAATCGGGTTTACGACAGCTCGACCTTCGACCCAAAACAATCACCCCCATTAAAACCCCTTCTAGCAACCGAGGCTGGCACACCCAGTGGATTTTCATAAACAGCACTGACCTGAAGCTTTTGTCGAACTGGGCATCCCCTAATGACTCTGTGCTGAAAGTGACCCAAATCCCTAAGAGTTGGGTGAAGACCTTCCGAGCTTTCTACAACCTGATGAAGAAGACTGAATGGTCTTTAAAGCAGCTAACCGACCCTTTCTGGCTATACCAAAATAGTTGTAAGTCGTCGTACTCATCGTCTCTGCTTAGGTTCTGACCATGTTCTAACTATTAATCGTAAATCTTTCTTGTTGTATTTATTTTGATTTTCAGTGACCATATTCAAACCCGAGGGTGTTGAACTCGTTAAACCCTTGAGGCCCCCGACCGCCACACCAATAGCACAACCCATTATCGAACTAAATGTCAACATCGAGACCATCCTTATCACAGAAATCCCCCTCAACACCCCTCCACACGCACACCCAGATGACAGCTTAGAACCTGCCTTTCACGACGAGCCTCCCACCCAAACTCAATAGCAAGGCTGTGCGGCGCCTCGGCTCTCTACCATGAAATCGTTGGCGATGACCAGGTCTGATAAACTGGTACTGATGAAGAAGCAACTGAGGAAACACATCAAACCCTCAGCCTCAAGAACTCTGACTACCGAACCTCCCAAAACCACAAACTCAATAATAACCCCCCTCGATCCCTCTGAGCTGAACCTTGCTAATCGCCCGAACGAGGACCTGGATGTCGAGCCCCCTCAAAAGAAAGCTAGGTTTGATGAAATTCCTCCACCTGCCCCAAAGGTCATTCTCCCTCCCCCACCCCCACCACCGTCTTCACCAAAAGAGAATATGGATGGAGAGCCCCCAAGGCAATTTTTGAACACGGTATTCTCCCAAGATCTTCCCGACCACTTTCCCTACGAGAACTTTAATGCCTTTGTTCTCCCGGGAGATGATGATAAATTTGAGGGCCTCTTTCCCGAGGACCTAGTGATAGCAATTTCTGTCCATATGGGTCGGGTAAGAACGATTTCTTTTACAATCTATAGAACTGATTACCTTTGCATTTATTATCATTTTGATTTTCAAAACTTCAGGTACTATCCGCTTTTGGCCGGCTGCTGCTCCGGGTGGAGGACATATCCCAGCGGAAGAAGGAGCTGAAAAGTACCATCAAACGCCTCCAAATTGATCTCCAAAATAGGGATGCGAAAAAGGAGGCTGACCGGCAAAGAGTTTACACTGCTCTTCGTCACGCCGATTCCCTAGCCCTCGAGCTGAAAAAGTTATCCTTGGAGACAAAGGAGTTAAAATGGAAATATTCTGAGCTTTTGGAGCAGAAGGAGGATCTCATCCGAAGCCGAACTGAGCTGAAAGAAGAGAGGGACCACTTAAACAAAATGTACCACGTGCTCGCCCATGAATATGAGAAGGTATGCTTCCAATCCCAGACAATGATCGAGACTGTGACCAAGCTAGAGCAAGAGGTTAAATGTCTGGAAGCCGAGAAGGGCCAACTTTCTGAGGAAGACAGGCTGAAGATCATTGAGCAATATCAAGATCTCCAGAGCTGACTGACCATAACATAGCCTAGTTTGCTGAAGTTACCAAAGCCACGAAGATAAGATTAGGGAGAAGATGTTGTCCGTCGGACTGGATACCTCTATTCTGGATTCAGATCCCTCCTGCTGAGCTACCTTGATTGAGTCCCCGTCCGCTTTTTGTATTTATCTTTCCTTATATAAGCTGAACTGGTGTCAATGATATAACCGCATTCTCTGAACATTGTGTGAACAACTTAATGAAAATAGTTGTTAAAGGTCGAGAGACACGTTTTTTAACAATCATGTTGTTTGACGCGAGGCCCCGAGCCCGATACATTACCTAGCTCGCAGAATAAAGGCCAAATTTGGATTCGGATGAATTTGATTTGAAGGTCGCGTGTTTGATCCATGAATCTGATCTGAAGATCGCATGTCTGGTCTAAAGGTCTAGTTTGCTTCACAGAGCTGAACTCGAGTTAGCTTCTAGGAGCTGAACACTTTTTGAAATGTCGAGTTCGCTTCGCAGAGCTGAACTCGGGTTCGCTTCGAGGAGCTGAACACTTTTTGAAATGCCATGCTCGCTTTGTAGAGCTGAACTCGGGTTCACTTCGTGGAGCTGAAAACTCCTGAAATATCGAATTTGCTTCGCAGAACTGAACTCTTACAGGAATTTAAAAGTAAGTTATCACGCATAAAGGAAAGAATCCTTGTTTTATTGAAGATTTTAATTTCATGGAATTACATAATGAAGAAATCTAAACTTGACCTACTGATAATATTTCTGAAGCCTTCTTGCATGCCAAGTATTTTTGACCTCGGTTCCATCCATAGCCCGAAGGCGATAGGTGCCCGGCTTTGATACATCTACTATCTCATAAGGTCCCTCCCAGTTCGGCATTAATTTTCCAAGGTTCTGTGGCATCAAAGCTTCAACCTCCCAGAGTACGAGGTCTCCCACCTCAAATCTTCTGATTTTCACCCCTTTATTGTAGTGCCTGTCTATCCTCTCCTGGTAGGCTGCAAGTCTTACCATCGCCGACTCTCTGACCTCGTCTAATAGGTCTAAATTGACACGTAACCCTTCCTCGTTATACAATTCTTTGAACTAACCGACCTGAAGGGATGCAGATCCGACCTCTACTGGAACTAGGGAATCTATAGTTGCCTGTAGTTGTCCTCGGAGTGGTTCTGTATGCCCATAACACACTTACCAACTCATCTGGCCAACACCCCTTAGCATCATCCAGCATTCTTTTTATTGCATTGAGTAGAGTTTGATTAGTGACCTCGACCTGACCTTTCCCTATGTTGACAATGGCAACACAATGTCCCTTGCCCTGTGCTTATGCAATTCATGGGTAATTCTATATCTAAACAAGGACGTATCTTCTGCCGACCATTGCAACCCGTTTGAAACTATACTTTGGACAGTGTAGTTGACGTACTTCATTACGTATACTCCACTATCCACAAGATTTTGCTGTTTAGGTCAGCATAACTTAAAAGCGAAAGTCATCCTTTTCTCCGGGAATTGCTTATCAGGACTGAAAATTCGCAGAGCATTTGCAACAACGTCACACTGAAAAAAAACATGATTGTTAGTTAGACGTCCCTAATATTGGGTTAATTTTGGAAAATGACATCGGCATGTATAAGGACGTACCAAGTAATCAAGCTCTAATTGGTAACGAACTGATATTTTGTTAGTAGGGCCATCATAGAAACAAATAATCTATCAGCATCACCCGCCAATTCTGAATATCTACAACGAACAAAAAATAATGGGATCCCTTATGGTTAACTGGAAGGAAGGCTAAATCATAGTTTTCCATCTCCGGTTGGTTTCCCTGGTTGAAAAAATAGGGTGCCACCTCGGACACGTCATACTTCTTCTTATCTGCTTGACTGAGGTTGCTATATTCCGGCCACCATCCTTGTAGTAGTTGGAAAAAATAGCAGGGCATGAAAAAAATTTAATTCGATCGGGTATGACCTCCCTTAGACAAACTTTGTGTAACTTCAACAAACTCAGATACGCGTCGATGGTCTGATCCCATATCTCGTACCCTGGCAGAAGAGATATTAGGTCCTTGGGTGCCAATCTGTACTTGTCATCCGGATTGATATGCATATACTGTGTTTATTCCAACCCACCAAAAAACCAATTTTGGTTTAGCCCTTCTACCTTTTTCGCTTTCAGTGGTTTGAGCAGATCCTTCTTATAAAATCCCGGCCGATCCCTTAGTAGCCACGACAGTTGGGTTGATGAATAGCCCTCCTCCCCACTTCGAATAGGCTCTGAATATGCTTGAATGTCTGGAGTTTCTTCTAATATTGGGCTCAACTACATCGCCTGAAAGGGTTCCACAGTGTTCGTGCGATTTAAAGAATTTCAGTCGTGCATGTAAGGTGGGGGAGGTGATATATATGTCATTTGTTCCTCTTCGGGAAAGGGAAATTGGATGTCGGGCACATAAGGGGATAATGAAGTGTCTTCACTAAATGGATTGATAGAGGCAAATGGTGTTTGTTTGGTCAACTGATCTTTTGGAAGGTTGGGGATGGTTTTGTTGGGATTTTCAAACACTCCGTGGTACTTTTCATTAAAAAGCATCGACCTTGCATACCACTTCTCGTACACAGACCGAGGGTTGTGCACAGGCGGTTTTGAAAGGAGGTTTCGAATAATATCTCGAGCGGATTTGATCTGTATATGTACGAATATATTTCATTAGCGAGACGTATATAATATATATTTTATAAGCATGAATATGTAAGTAGCTAAAAATTTACGAGTCTGGCAGCTTCGTACTGACAAAAGTGGGCCCGTGGTGTATAGGTATCGTCTGGTTAAGCTTGTGGCTGGCTTATTCTCAGACGAATCGTCTGCCTATACTAGCTGAGGTAGTCGGCCAGCCGAATATCCTGCCTTATGGCAACCATAGTATCTAAATAGATATCCTGCCAGTTATACCACGTGAGGAGGTATTCGCTCCTCATATCGATATAATCAACTGATCAAATCCCTTCCCGGTCTCGGCGGAGTCCGACCATAGATATTGGGTCCGGTGGAATATCCTGCACTTCCCCAAATTGTCTCAATACGCGATCTGGCATCTGGAATTCAACCACGTTAAGCCAAATTAGGGGAATACATGAGGCCCCACTATACCATGCTGCCTGATACTCCACTGCCACAAGATGATCAAAATGTGAATACGTCCTCCAGCATACTATAGCATCTGTCATTCCGTCAAATTCCCCCCGGTAAAAGATTTGGTTGTGATTGGGATATGGTCTTCTTGCCTCTTTTACCATATGCATTCTTCTTCGGTAGAACCATGCTATTGTGCGGGGAAACAAATGATCCACCCATCTTGCATAGTTAGGCCGACCAATTGACAGGCGTTCGTAGGCCCACATCTATAAAATAATATTTGACGTTAAAAAATCAATATTCAGTATGTCATCGGATATCCATTTAACTAAGCCTGCAAAGGCAGTGAGACAATACCATACCTGGAGAAGGGTTAAACACCCGGAAAAGCTCTTAGCTTCATGTCGGGTTGCTTTATGTAAGCTGCGAAACAAACAAGCCAACACCGTAGCTCCCCATGCATAATCATTTACTTTATTAACATCCTCTAAAAATATCAAATACCTCAGATGTATGACGTCGCGGTTTGTCGATGCAAATAATACCTTCCCCAAGACAAACAGTAGGTATGCTTTGGTGTAAGTCAACACTGTATCATCATCAGCATCTAACGGCAGCTGGCAAAATCTACTTCACAACCACGACAATATAATGCCCCCTCGAGCATACACTTTCTCATCCCCAACAATATACTGACTAAATTCGCCACCCAAAAAGTAGCGTTTTGGGTTACAGAATAACCCAACTGTGATGGGATGCCCTATAACCGATAATCCTAGGATGAAATGCACATCTTCCAGGGTTACTATCATTTCACCGGTCGGGAAGTGAAATGTATTGGTTTTACTACGCTACCGCTCAACTAATACTTCTAACAGCGAAGCGTCTAACTATTATAGACATTCGTATTTGTAAATACCCCAAAACCCCAGTCGCCTAATAATTCTTTTTGGGGGTCACTTAAAACCCAGACTTCTAACGAACGACCACCCTCATCGGTTCGTAATGACCTGATGTAATGGGGATCATCCCATACGACTGTTGAAATGTGGTTGGGTTGGTCCCACAACAAAGTATCCACAGCGGGTCCGGGATTGAAGTCCATTGCTGTCAGTAACACAACCAAAATAAACATCTATCAAGACCACAAACATCTTAAAAATAATAAGGATAAACATCCATTGACTCTTAAAGTAAACAACATTTAATCTATACAACATAGATTATTTAAAAAATAGATATTAACTATTCGACAATGTAGAAGCATACATATATGATGGAACGTTATAAGGTTGGATGTAAGGATTTGCCGGACTCGATTTGATTGGTTACTTTCTTCTCAAGTTTGCTGCAACGATTGTCGCTTAGTAGTTTGGTTGCTTTGACCCTAGTAGTTGGACAAGATGGACAGTTACTATCTCTGCTTCGCTTGCAAAATGGCATGGTTCAGGATGGACACCCACGAACTCTACTACGTCTTTCAAAAGGGCGATGTTCGGTATAACTTCCGTTCGCAGTTTAATATTGCGGACGGTCTTGAATTTAAACGACATCGTTTTATTTATAAAAAATAACCGTCTGATGTGGACTTAATTTGAATTAAAAATGGCATGTCATTAAGTTTTAATCATCATCCGCAGTATTAAACTGCGGATGTGGGATTTAGACAAGAACAGTTCAATTCAAGGATATTAGTCTTCCATTTTTTTGGGTATTATTGTTGCACAATAATACCCATTAACAAATAGAAAATCTAATAGCCTTGAATCGAACTATCCTCATCTGTGATAGGTACTGTAAAAAAAGATACGAGATCCACACATATATATTAGCATCTTAAAGCTTAAAATCATCTATTTCTCCTGAATATTATTAAACTGTGGATGGGGGATTTAGACATATACAGTTCCATTCAATGATATTAGTCCTCCATTTTTCTGGGTATTATTTTTACACAATAATACCCATTAACAAATAGAAAACCTAATAGAGTTGAATCGAACTATCCTCGTTTGTGATCGGTACTGTAAAAAGATACGAGATCCACACATATATACCAGCATCTTAAAGCTTAAAATCATCTATTTCTCCTGCATATTATTTTTACTTGTTACAGATTCATATAATCTGAAATGATGTGAACCATCTATGGCTAAACATGTGGAAGGATGGATGTATACCACTTGGCCCAACCGTGGAAACTATACCTTGCTTCCCCGGATTAACCATAGATGGTTGTCATAAAACAGATAACATGATTCATGTACATAAAAAAATATTATGCAAGAAGAGATGGAAAATTCAAGAGCCTTAATTCATATACCACTCAGAAACCTTCTAAATGGATACGCTTGACTGGCTCCTTCACGCCTTTTATAGGAGACCCAACATCCGCGAGTTTAAAGTGCGGAAGGGGAACTCGTATGGGAGGGGAATTTTGGTAATCCGTCCCGGCCACAGTATTAAAGTGCGGATTACTGGTAACTAAACTGCGGACAAAGAGTCTATAAAACCGTTCGATCTTCCCGTGGAGGGTCGCGATCTGTTGTAAGGCTAACCTTAAAGTTACAACATTTTCTATGGATATATATATATATATATATATATATATATATGAGAGAGAATATCTTATTAATTAATTCTCAAACTCCTTTAGCAATTAAATAATAATATTAATAGTAATAATTATAATAAGACTCCTCTTATTAATTTATATTTAATATTTTCAAAATATTAAATAATAAATATTAAGCTATTTAATTTATTCTATCACCATAGATTAAATTAAATATAGTTAACTTATTATTACAATTATGCCATTAACTTCTTTAATGAATATTCTTCTTTTATGGTGTGACCTTTTAGGTTCTCCATATTAAACTGGTTGTGAATAAATTAATTAGAACAATTCTAATCTTATTTAAATAAATTAATTAAACTATTTAATTTATTTAAATAAATAACATTTATTTTACAATAAGGGTAAGCCACCTTAGCGATCAACGACTTTCTAGATAATATAGATTTCAACATTAATCATAAAAGAACCATTGAGTAAATAGTTACCGTACAATTCAATCTTTTCACCAAACAATGTCCCAATTAAATATAAGACATGAAATTACTGTTATGTCTTATTTTATTTAATTATATGTATTTCGATCCTTAAATGAACAACTCCAAATCATGCAAATTAGAAACTCATTTCTAATTTCATTCCACCTTGGCCAAGAATTCCTGGGTTGTCATTTATCGAATCACATAGGGCATATCTCTTCTTTTACTAGAAGCGGTATATTCTTTATTGATCATTCATTATCTTCATGTATAACTTATTACACCCAAGCACCCTTTGATATACTAAGGGTTTTAAGGGACATGTCAATGTATAACTCATCATACACAAGATACTATGATGATCTCAAGTCTAATGATCACTTGTACTACTATCACTACAGGAATTCCTATTGACATGCAAGTAAAACTCCATTAGGTATTCCTTAGCGAGCCACGTTCAATGAACTTATTCTCCAATAAGCACCTACATACTTGCTTTAGTGTCTCCACCCAAATGATAATGAGATCAATCATCCTCATCCAATGAGCAAGCAACGTATGTACTAATCTATCCGGATTCACTAATCCCCCTTTTAGTAATCCAATAATTGGGAATAATTTTAGTTTTAAGCTATCTAAGAATTTAGATCTCATTAGCATGATCATCATTATGATTCTAAAAGTATTGCTGAAAACTATGGGTTTATCACATGTTAAATAACAACACCATAAAGATAAATTAAAAGCCTTTAATTAAATAATTCTTTTATTAATAAATGAATAAGATTGTTACAAAGTATATGTTTTATCATTAAATATGATTGGCTTGTGTGAATACTACTATCAATCTCCCACTTGCACTAAAGTCAATCGCCATGATATCTCATACCCTTCTTCTCTAAGCTACGATCATCCTGCTGTTGAATAAGCTTTAGTTAATGGATATGCAATGTTTTTCTTGAAAGTCCACTATTTCTATAGTGACTTCTCCTCCTCCAATAATTCCTTAATCAAATGAAAGTGTCACAATATATGTTTGGATCCAAGGTGAGCCTTAGGAACTATTTCTAGTTCAATAATTAACTTTTCATCCAAACATCAACTTACAGCTTCACTTGCAGCTATTTATTTTTTCTTTGTCACTAAACCAGCAACTCTTTGCTATTAGAAACCTTTCCAATTTACTGCACCACCATTCAAGGTAACGCTTTACCCTAAAGTGGATTTGTTGTCGTCTTGGACAGTCTGAAAAAACTTGAGTCTGTTTTATCCTCTAGTTTTAATTCAGACCCACCAGGAATCTTGATCACATCCTTAGTGCCGGTTAAGTACTTTAAGATGTTATTCACTGTCTTACAGTGAACTTCTCCAGAATATGACTGATCAACATCAAGTCTCATATATTTCATTCCATTCATGATAGTAACTCATGTGATCTCTCTTTTATTGAGGACTATTTAAAGAGATACACTCCATTGCTCATCATCATGAGACCTTTCTTGGAGTTTGCCATGCTAAACGCCTTTAGCATCAAATGAATGTACGTTCCTTGGGTCAAGTTGAGCATCCTTTTAAATTTATCAATATAGATCCCCAAAATATAGGATGCTCCACCCAAATCATTCATGGAAGAATTTTTAGACAACTTTATCTTTACTAATTGTAACACTGAAATGTCATCCTTTATCCGTAATATATCAACATATAATACTAGGAATGTCACAACACTCCCACTGATCCTTTTGTACACACTAGGTTCATTCTTGTTTTTGATAAAATCAAACTCCTTTGAGTGTCTCATCGAAACAAATGTTCCATCTTTGAGAACTTGCTTCATTCCATAAATGGATTGTTGTAGCTCATATATTTAATTTTCTTCAACTATTAAAACAAATCCATCTGGTTGTATCATATATACATTCTCCTCTAATAATTTATATTTGAGAAAAGGCGTCTCCACGCCCATTTGCCAGATTTAGTAATAATAAGCTGCAATCGCAAGTAAAATCCGCATGGTCTTGAGCATTGCTTCAAACACCCATTTCTGATTTTATGGCCATCTGCCATTTCTATGAGTGTCTACAACTCATAGCCTTATCGTATGAAACTGGATCATCATCTTCTATGATGCGTACCTCATCATCATCTATGATGAATCCATACCTCCCAAGTATCTTCGGTACTATTCTGAATTTTACGATTCGGTGTGGCACAATAGGCCTATCTACATGTTCCTCTTTTTGACTTATAGTGCTTTGTGGTTCTTGAACTTCTTCCAGATCTATTATCCTCCCGCTAGCCCCTTCAATGATAAAAACCTTTATCTAAGAAGGCAAGAGTGTTTCGCAACAAACTGCTTTTGCTTAGCAGGATTATAGAACATATATATCTTAAACTTACTTTAGGATGTCCCAAAAATCGGCACTTGTCAAATCTTGTCACAGGCTTATCCTTTTGAAACCTTTTCATATAAGCTGGACAACCCTTTATCTTAACATACTTAAGATTAGGAATCCTCCCCATCCATAACTCTTATGAAGTCTAGGGGACGAATTTTGAGGTTACCTTTTTTTGTAGATATGCAGCCGTTTCCAAGGCATTACCCCAGAAGGATACTGGCATGTCGGTAAAATCATTATAGACCGCACTATGTCCAACAAGGTACGATTTTTCTACACCAATCAATTATTGTGTTTTAGAAAATGTCCATTTTGAGAAAACCTTTTAAGATGGTCTTAAAACTTATTGCACAAGTATTTATTCCTCGATCCAATCAAAGAATTATAATATTTTGCCAATTAGTTTTACTTCTGAATTCTTTGAACCTTTTCAAATGATTCAGATTTGTATTTCACAAAATACAAATATTCAACTCTTTGAATGATCATCTCCTTTTCTTTTACTAGTTTGTTCAATTTAAAATTATTTTCATATAAGTCATGTATATTGTCGACGTTGGTTAAAAAATTCGCGGGTCGGGTCACAACCCGGATCTTTTATCTCTTTTCCTAAGTTATCTCTACCCTCACTCTTTTTATTTAGGAAAAAGGTTTTGAAGGATTTTGTAGGAAAAAGTCCAACTTGTATCATGTCGACGATTTGAACGTTTTACAGAGTCGCCAGTTGGTAGATTTGAAAATGGTTGTACCAACTCAACCGAGTTTTGCTTGAAAGAGGCCCAATTGCTGGACACTGTCGAAACTTGATCTTTAAAAATAAAGTTTTGAGCTCGAGGGCTTGGTTAAGTGTGGGGAAGGTGTTAGGCACCCCACAACTCCCGTGTAAACACGATACCGCATCTTTTCAATATTTCCCTTAAAACTGAAATGCGTGAGTGAATGCTGTTTGAAAATTGGGCCTATGTTTGATTGATTGAAAGTAGTGCTTTGCTTCGTTGAACCTATATACGAAGGGTTTGATTTGATTTGAGAATAGTCTTTGATTTGATTTGCAAAAGTGTGTAATTTGATTTGAATTGAAAGTGATGTTTTGAAAGCTGGTTATCAAACCCTTACGCTACCATAGGAATTAAAGCCTGTCGATACTTCTAATTTTATCTTTTTAGCCTGAAGGCTGCATTTGAATGGTGATTTATTGGGCTGCGAAGCATCGTCGAACACATAAATAAATACAAGTGTCGGTCTCCTCATGGGCATGATAGCCATCGGAGGGACGCTGACACGGTAAACTATATTTTCACTATGTTGAGACCTTAAATCCGGATAACCGTTTCAAGGTCTTGGTATGTACATTTTACAGAAAAATTGGCAGGGTACATTCGTAAAGTGGAGTTTGTCCATCGTGGGAATCAGATTCTGATCAGTTTGATCATGAATCCCATGATTCCTAGGGTCACATATGAGTAGCTAATAAACCTGCATAGTTCTAATTTGCACAGAAACAGATATATCCCAAGATTGCCAGAACCGAAGATTCATTCAGCAAATCTCGATTCGCAAGGTCGAAGCGTCTCGTTCCCACTAGATAGCGATCTAAGGGACGCGAGGTTGCTTTTGTAAGTGAAAAATGCCGATTCATATCAAATGAACATTTAAAGCAATTAATTAAATAAAAAGCAAGTAATAGCAATATATATACACAGTTATATATATAAAACTGTAAAAGGGCGATGGGTTTTACTCGCAGGCCCGAACTAGAATTAATATATATATATATATATATATATATATATAAACTGTAAATAGCCACGAAATGATCCAGGCTTGACACAAATATATATATATATATATATATATATCAGTAAAAAAGGGTGATGGGTTTTCACACCGGTGCCCGTACTGGAATGGAAATTGACATAAAAGTAGTCAACCAGTGACTGGGAAGATCACCCAGTATGGTGAGAAGTGCAAAAGCAGTAAAAAGGCAACGAAATGATCCAGGCCGTACTGAAAAGTAAATGTACAGAAAAGTAGTCAACCAGGGACTGGGAAGATCACCTAGTATGGTGAGGAGTGCAAAATCTGTAAAAAGGCCACGAAATGATCCAGGTCGTACAGAAATATATAAATATACATATATATATATATATATATTGACAAAAATGTAGTCAACCAAGACTGGGAAGAGAACCCAGTGGTGGTGAAGGCTGCTTATATATGCATAAATATATATAAAAGCAGTAAACTACCTCGGATTTGATATCCGAGCTTGACAAAATTGAAATGTTAGTATATATACAGTTGAATAAACACAAAAAAGGGGCAAACCCAGACTGGGAAGATAACCCAGTCTGGCGAAGTTGCAAAAACGAAGAATTCAGTGCATTGAAGCTGGTGGAGCTAACGGATTGTCAATCTGAGTTGTAGAAATGCCAGAAATTGAGTTTATGTACAAAAATGTACCAAATTTTGACGAAAACGGCCACGGAACTAAGTTTCGGGCATATTTTGAAAATGAAACTTGACGTGCAAGTGTATAAAAGTACGAAGAAGTAATATAAACTTGCTGATCGTAAAAATACTCACAATGGACTGCTACACAGGCTTTTTGCTAAATCGTAGGCTCTATACGTCCAAATCTACTAGTTATTTTTGATATGTGGTAATATGTGGGTATATCTACGTGTTATGAGTGAAAATTTTTTGTTTAGAAGAGGTGAAAAAGTCAAAAAATCAAACGGGCAGAGGTTCGCTGCGTTTCAAAATTCTTGAAAATGAGGGGGGTGGTCTCATATTTATAGACCAGGGAGTCTTGGCTCTACCTACTGCTACCGCATGTAGAGGTGAGGCTCCTTGGTGGGGCCCACCCATTCAGCTTGGTCATCTCAAAGTACGTGCACTCCGAGAAACGCGAGGTAAAAGTCAAAACTTTCTAACTTTTGATCGGAGCGTCCTGTTTGAGGCGTGCTATACCTTTCCAAAAAGCCCTAGCCGAGAGTGTCACAATGAAATGGGATAAAACATTTTTTAGGTCCAAGAAGATGGATTCATAACCAGGTCTTTGATTCCCCACAGTTTATCCGTTAAGCTGTCTTGTGCTGTTTGCACTCGGGATCATCGTTATAGTTTGTTCTGACCTTGGTGGCATCAATTTAGCTTGAATTTGACTAAATCAGCTTAGGGTTGGTAACATAACCATTTTGCCCTTCCTGGGGTTGCCTTTAGTGTCGGCATGGCCTTCGATTGACTTCCGGGAGTTGTTTCCAAGAATTGGATCCCATTCGAGTCTGTTTGTCTTTGGTGTTGTCTTTGAAGCTGAGTTGGTCATTTTAGCTTTTCCTCTGTAGGTGTTATATAGCTTTAAGACTATTTCTAAAGTGGACTTGACTTCCTGGGTTATGACCGGGGCTGACCTGTACCTCCCGGGTTGAGACCGGAGCTGAGTTGACGTCCCGAGACTAGTGTTCGAGGCTGTGGTTGTCCCAGTATTAGTGATCGGTGTTGATTTAAAGGCCCGATATTGAGATCGGGGATGATTTGACGATCTGATTGGAGATCAGAGCTGGATTGAAGGTTCGATTGGAGATCGGAGCTGGATTGACAGTCTGATTGGTGATCGGAGCTGGACTAACGATCCGATTGGAGATCGGAGTTGGATTGACTGTCTGATTGGAGATCGGAGTTGGATTATCGGTTCGATTAGAGATCAAAGTTGGATTAATGGTCCGATTAGAGATCGAAGCTAGGATTGACTGTCCGATTGGAGATCAGAGCTGGATTAACGGTCCGATTAGAGATCAGAGTTGAATTGACTGTCCGATTAGCGATTGGAGCTGGATTGACAGTCCGATTGGGGATCAGAGTTGATTTGATGGCCCAATTAGAGATTCGAAGCTGGATTGACGGTCCGATTAGAGATCAGATCTGGATTGACGGTCCAATTAGAGATCAAATTTAACTGGAGTACCGATATTGGTGATCGAATTTGACTAGAGTATCGATATTAGTGATCGAATTTGACTGGAGTGCCAATATTGGTGATCAGATTTGACTAGAGTATCGATATTGGTGATCGAATTTAACTAAAGTACCAATATTGGTGATCGAATTTAACTGGAGTACCGATATTGGTGATCAAATTTGACTAGAGTACCGATATTGGTGATCGAATTTGACTGGAGTACCGATATTAGTGATCGGATTTGACTGGAGTACCGATATTGGTGATCGATTTTACTGGAGTACCGATATTGGTGATCTGATTTGACTGGCTTGCCCTCCTACAGTATTAGTAATAGGGGCAGGAAATTTCAAGTGTCTACAGATGCCTCTCTTTATCATGCTCATGTAATGCAATGAAATGAGCAGGATAAAGATTGCTAGACACTTGAAATGTGAATATTGAACGATATGTTATACAGGTTGGATACCTCTGAGAGGTTAGGGTTACCCTTGAACATTTATGTCATTTTCTGCTGAGGATAACGTTACTCATGATAACCCTTGATGCAGTATTGTCAGCCGATTGTGAGTAGGAGAATCACTGACATGTTTGTCAAAGCTGAGCTATCACGGATTGTTCTTGTCTTAATATGCTGGGGATGATGTCCTCTACAATAGCTTCATTGATTTAGATGGGGATGATAATATTGATGCTACCTTGGTTTGAGACCAAGGGTTTCCCTATCTGACGGGTCTTTGTGCCGTGCTGATTTTCTTCTCGACCGGTGCTTGGTGCACATTTCTAAAGCTCCTTTGCTAGGGATACTTCTCGATAATCGAGTATCCTTAATAGATGCCTCCCGTGTCCATCCTGCTGAGAGTTTATGCCGACGTTTTGCAATAGGCGGTTGAATCACCAATATCTTCTTGGTGCTCCTTTTGAGGATGTGTATAACAGATTCCATCATCGGGGATGGACTATTACATGGTTTCCGTCACCGGATCACTTTCGATGCTTCACGGAGGTTGCACCAACGGTTGAATTGAATTTGGTTTGTACCCAAAACTTTGCTGGGGTTGAACCAACGGCTAAACTGGACTTTGGTCTATACTCGAACCTCGCTGGAGTTGAACTAACGACTGAACTAGACTTCGGTCTGTACCCGAACTTCGCTGAAGTTGAACCAACGGCTGAACTGGACTTCGGTCTGTACCTGAAATTCGCTGGAGTTGAACCAATGGCTGAACTGGACTTCGGTATGTACCTGAACTTTGCTGGAGTTGAACCAACAGCTGAACTGGACTTCGGTCTGTACCCAAACTTCGCTGGAGTTGAACCAACGGCTGAACTGGACTTCGGTCTGTACCCAAACTTTGACAATGTTAATTTTTTGGCAGTTTGATGCCGTTTTTGGGCAGTTTTTTTAGCAATCTTCATATGTGGGTCCTAGACATTGCTCTGAGATGGATACCAAGAGTTTTTATAGAGATCCCTTTTCTGTCAAGATTACGTTGCTGAAATGCAGGATTTCAAGATAAACCGCTCAATCGCGTAGCGGTTTTTCTTCAGATTTAACTTGCCAGAACATAGAAACTCCGTTTCAACCCGAATCAAATCGAGCCCGAGGGAGCGGGACCCACCTTGAGGAGCCACAGGTGGAGGTGCTGCAGCCGCTGGTGGGCCCGCTTCCACCTGTGCTATTTATTGGGCTGCGAGATTTTCATTTTATAAGTTTTAGTTTTGAGTTCCAGACGGATTTTGATCTTCTTTTTCAAATCTACGAAGTTTGGACAGCTGTTTTCTGATTCCTTCAGTTCCTACGCATTCAGCGCAGCGCAGGTAACGTTTTACATCCTTTTTTTGCAAGTTTTAACCATTAAAAGTATGTAAACCACGTAGTTAGCTTTTAGACGTAATGTATGAAAAATGTATGCCTATATGATCTGTTAAATAAATT
Source organism: Panax stipuleanatus (assembly GCA_020205555.1). Taxonomy (NCBI): domain Eukaryota; kingdom Viridiplantae; phylum Streptophyta; class Magnoliopsida; order Apiales; family Araliaceae; genus Panax; species Panax stipuleanatus. Next base: position 152,577,753 of record CM035124.1, on the reverse strand, counting down.
TTGACTGCATATGTATGCATATCTTACTGTAATGCACGTTTGGATGTAAGAAAATTCAGATTCTGAGACAGTGTTATTTTGCTCTTTTTGAACAGTTTAGTCATCCTTTTTGAGGCCTAGTGAGCCTGGATTTTTAACTAAAAATGTCCATGGTAATTTAGCTACCATGTGAGGTTCTTTTTTATTTTAATTCATAAATATGAACTGTTCTTATTTTTGGGAAGGTGTGCTACTGAATGGCCACCTAGTCATGCCTATGTGCATGCGGACAGTCCATTTTACAAAGGAGACTCTAGTGAAATTTTTTCAAAACTAAAGCATTTAATAAACATGCAATTTTGACTCTGCTGGAGATTTTTGACTGACCCATGCATGTTTTTAGGATTTATCTTTTGAAAAAAACATGCAGTTTTGACTTTACTGGGTATTTTTGACTGACGCATGCATGTTTTAGGACTTAGAGATGCATAGAGTACTGATTTAAATAAAAAGCCACAGGTTTTAGGCTTACCACACCCTTTCTGAGGTGATTTGGAGAATATGTACAGGTGATGGACCATGATAGACTCGACAGTGCTAGCAGGGTATCCTCAGGTATTAGACAGAGGCGAGCTTCCGATGTTCCTCAGTCGCGTCCGGCTAGACCACCTCATCGGTTGGTAAAGTCGGTGGTTTATCCAGCTCAGGATGAACTGTTGATTGACATTAATGACTAGCATGCTGCTTTTACTGCCCCAGCTCCAGCTCAGGCTCCACAAGCGGAGGTTCTAGGCATTGTTGTGCCTACACAGGAGCTGCTGGGCGACTTGAGTCGCCATCCCTCGAGATATCTCCACGCCAATGAGGTGACTTGAAGTTTTTTCTCTTCTTGGATTCTTTTCTTTCTTTTCCCATTCTCGGGGCACAGGTTTTTGACATGGGTTGGTTTTTTGATGCAGGTTCCTGGCTTTACGCATCGTCGAGGGAACAGGTTCAATGTGCATTCCCTGTTTCACACTCTGCACGAGGATTACAAGGATATTGTTGATGGCTGGGGGTTTCAGACGTTCTTTTCCATCCTTCCCCGTCGCTGCCCCTGGGGATATATAGGCCTTTGTCTGAGCACTGGTTCCACCAGACTCAATCCCTTCATCTGCTAGACTGTGAGGTGATGATGACTCTTATGGACTGGAGATTCATCACCGACATTGAGTTTGAGGGTGAGCCAGTGCCTGTTGTGGATAACATCACTCCTACTGTCGTTCGATCCCTGCTGGGAGTTTTCACGGCGGCGCTCAAGGGTCAGTCGGTCCGATCTGGTCCCTTGAGTATAGATACCTAGAATGGGACATTGTTGGAGCCTCTGCATGATGACCAGAGGGTTAGAGATCGTATTCTGAGGTGACTATTTTTGGTGATCATCAGGGGTTATTTCGTGGTGGACAACTCATTTAATGTGTCCTTCGCCCTAATTAGCGCTACCCAATATGTAGAGCGCCTCAGTGACTTTGATTGGGGTTCCTACACCTTTGCCTATTTTCTCCGGGGCATGCGCATGCTTTCGGAGGGTTCGACAGAGGCTTGGTTAGGATTCTATTCGTTTCTGCTGGTGAGTACATCTTTCTTGTACCTTTTTGATTTCAACATTTATATTTGTCAGTCTTGATCGTTGAGGACTTTTGATATTTGCATGGCCAGTTCTAGGCATTTGAGAGGCTTCCTTACCTACGGCCCGCCACTTCTTTAGGGATTTACTCATGCTTGCTTACAGTTGGAGCTTTTGACGGTTGGATCGTTCTATTGGACACCGTATACCTCTGAGTTTTTGACTATAGGATTTGAGGGAGGCTTTCCCACTGGTCGAGAGTTTATATTATCTACCCGCAGAGTCCCTATTTTGATAAAGGGAGGTTGGGAGCTCTATTTGGGAGAGCAGTGCCATCAAGAGTATTACGGGTGAGATATACATTCCCATTGTTCCTCCTACTTGGCATCATTGGCCATTGATCATGCCGTTGATAGAGATCCCTATGGAGGGCATAGATGGCTTCACCCTATCAGAGGGTCCATTCAGCTAGGAGGCATTTAGCAGATGGTGGAGCCCTCACACTATTGGAGCTCAGACTTGTGCTACCCAGTTCATGGCAAATATGGTGCCAGGGTCCATGATGATAACGGACTGGATTACTTGCCTCAGGGAGTTGACTCATGTAGACTAGATTATAGATCTGACCAATGAGTTGGATAGGGCTCACTTCTTTATCAGGCATCTTAGACGAGATCCATCAGAGGAATTTTCATTTGTCCCATCCAGCTCTGGAGCAGGCCCCTCCTCAGGTCCATTTAGCAGCAGTTTTATAGGGGAAGATCCTCCCTTATACCGCCCAGACATGCCTGATGACCGCAGCTTTGTGTCCACAGAGTAGATGGATTAGGTTAACCACCTGGACGTAGACTACTTGGATCTCTTCTGATAGCTATGGCAGCTATATTTTTGTTTAGCCACTGTTTTGGCTATTCGGGGGTTGTGCCATCATTTTGATAGACCACTGTAGTAGTTGGGTGGTGGTTCCCTATTTTCCTATATTTCTTCACTTCACTTTGTATTATCAGATAGGGATGATGCCCGTAGTAGATAGTTTATCATAGATATTCATGCTATTTCCTATCTATCGCATCATGTTTATACTTGTCATCATGCATGTATTATGTCATATGTATGCATTTAGACATATGAGTTTAGATTTGACCCCTGGATGATCTTGTGATACAGTGACACAGATGACGTCATCTGTCGTGAGCCATATTGAGTATTTGCCACAGTCTGAGGTGGCTTCATCATTGCGGTCGTGGTACGAGAGCCTGCCCTTCTCAGCTCGAGGGACAGTAGACCAGATGTTGGGCCATTCGTTGGCTTTCGCAAATTTTTAGGTGCCATACGGGTTTGTGGATGGCATACTATCCTGCTGGATACCCGAGATGTAGGTTTTTTGATTTGGGCGACATGAGCTGACACCGACTTTGGAGGAGTACGAGCGGCTTACCGGTCTGGCTTTGGACTTGCAGTGCGCTGGACTGCTATTAGTGACATAAGGAGACCATTCCTGCGGATGTCCGGTCTCCATCAGAGAGTAGTTATAGATGAGATCATTTCTGGACGTGTGATCTTGATTGATTTTTTGATCGATCATTTTGGGGAGCTTGATAGCTACGATCGATATATCAGGGACTTTATTATTTCAGCAGAGGCGTGGCATCAGGCCAGGGTAGATATTCTGCTGATGTGCATTGTGGCATACGTCTACATGCCTGCTGCGCTTGGATCACCTGGATGTGGGATTGGTAGTTGTTGTCCGGGCCCTTAGACAGGGTAGTACCATTATCCCGATGATATTAGCTGAGACGTTGCGGTCAGCCACCTATTGTAGTACCCACTCGGAGGGGTTCTTTAGAGGTAGTTAGGTCTTGCTGTATGTATGGCTGATGTCCCACATACGATCGATAGGATTTTTTAGACCTCATAGATATTGCTTTACCCACGAGGTAGCCACATCTTACGCCGTTCAGCCTGCGGAGTGTACCGATGCAGCGGCGTGGTTGGTATTTTTGGCAAATATTGACCATCCGTTCGTGATTTTACCATGCTCAGGGCTAGCCTCCCCATATAGCTTCATTACTCATGCACCTGGCATGGATTACTTGCCTCTAGCGGGTTTGAGGGGAGTGACTACTTATCATCCCCTGGTTGTTATAAGCCAATTTAATCAGTTCCAGAGCTTGCACCAATTTGAGGGGTCTGCTGATCAAAGGATGTCAGCTTCATCCATGTCATCTACAGACTTGGTTTGAGTGTATGAGTGTTGGAATCATAGAGAGAGAGTTGAGTTCTCCCGTAGCCATCCGGACAGTTCTCCAGAGTACTTGGCATGGTTAGAGGCAGATATGGCAGCAGCTGCATTTATTCCTTCAGCTCCTCTGGTAGATTCAGATGAGGAGGAGCCTGTGGAGGACCCTGATTCTCCTACTGAGGATGAGCTATTCGTAGGTTTGACTAGCTGCTTTAGTTAAAGACCCACCGACTATCCCTGCAGACACAGATATGACTTTGGCAGATTCATTATTTAGGATAACCTTTGAGCGAGATTCGGCTATAGGGAACATGTTGAACTCCTTATTTGGTAGAGATATAGCTTTATCTGAGAGGGACGCACTCCGAGTTGCTCACGATGCTGGCTTGATAAAGAGAGAGGAGCTCTGATCTGCTAGAGATGCAGTGGTTATGGAGAGGGATGAGATTTGCTCAGCCAGAGATGCAGTTTTGGCTGAGATTGAGGACACTTTGATTGTTAGAGATGCAGATTTTACAGAGAGGGATGAAGTCATAGCTTCTCGTGATTTCCATATTGTTGACAGTACTGCCCTTTAACCTTATACTCACGGCCTGGTTACCGAGATGAGTGCATATATTGATGACCACAGTGCCACACTGCAGATGACTGTGGAGGTTTTGGGCCGTATGGAGGCTAAGAGCATTTCACTTGTAGCTGCCCCCCCCACATCTTCAGAGAGAGATGCCATGGTGGCATTGATGGCCTGCTTATCCTTGGGTCCATAGACTAGCTTTATTTTTCCTGCACAGACTAGATCAGCCATTTTTGTTATGTACAGGGCATTATGTATATATCAAACAGTTTTATATCAAGAAATATATTTTTGATTCACTTCCCTGTTTGGAGATATATCATTATTGCTGAGTGATTACCACTTCTGTCATGATTCGTTGTTGTTGATGCATTTTGAGCTTCTACTTGATGGACTGACAGTTAAGATGTCAGGGAATATTTTAGATGAGCCTGTTGACCAGGGTAGCTTGATAGGATTTAGCTTCTGTATGTCTTTGGTGTCTTGGAACTTTTTTTTATTGGGGTTTTTATTTTTTCTTGAAGGTCAAATTGCACCGTAAATGGCTGCCTACGTACTCCCTGGTTGAGGGAGATCAGGTCATTCGTAGTTCTGGCTTTATATATGAGAGGGTTTGAAAAGTATCTGTCTTAGGGTTTTGAGGTTGGTTTGATGGGTTTTTGAATTTTTATTTGGTTTAACCGCACCAGAAATGACTGCCTACGTACTCCCGGGTTGAGGGAGATCAGGTCATTCGTAGTTCTGGCTTTCTAGTGAAAAACCAAACCTGATTTGATTTCGTAGGACCCGGATGCGGGCATGCATAGTGCTTCAGACATAGTACCTCTTTATGGTGTCTGAGTTGATGAGTTGGGGAAATTCTTTCCCGTCCATTTCTTGTAGTCTGACAACTCCTCGCGTCAACACTTCCTTGACAATGAAAGGGCCTTCCCAATTAGGGACGAACTTTCCTTTAGCTTCGTTTTAATTGGCTAAAACTTTCTTCAGCACCAAGTTATTTTCTTTGAATTACTGTATTCGGACCTTCTTGTTGTAGGATCGAGCAATCCTTTGCTGATACAACTTCCCATGGAAAATGGCTGTAGCCCTCTTTTTATCAATTAGGTACAGTTGATGATACCGGTCTTGCAACCAATGATCCTCGTCTATCTGAGCATCAATCATCACTCGTAAGGATTCCATCTCTACCTCTATGGGGAGGACTGCTTCCATGCAATAGACCAATGAATAGGGGGTAGCCCTAGTAAAGCTGCGCATTGACGTCCTGTATGCTAACAGGGTGAGAGGCAGCAGGTCAAGCTATTCTTTGTGGTTGGCGGATATTTTTTGCATAATCTTTTTGATGCTCTAGTTGGCCGCTTTGACAGCATCATTCATCTTGGGCTGATAGATAACGGAGTTGAGATGCTTGATGTGGAACTTGCTGCACAGTTCTTTCATTATTTGATTGTTTAGGTTTTTGTCATTGTCTGGTGTAGATCCATCTCATAGATATTCCTTGAAGTCTTGATACTAAGGTTGCTTGACAAGAGGTATTTCATCTAATACTTCCCAATGTAATTCCCGTATGTTGAGGCTTTCTGAATTATAAATTTGATACAGGGAATCCCACTCCTCTCTGATATGCGGATTAATGAAGCCAATGTTGCCAATGCATCAGCGAAGTCATTCCTACCTCGAGGAATATGGCAGCAAATGCAGTTCTTTGGTGTGATATACCCAGTGGATTGTCTAATTACCAACTCAGAGTCTCCAAAGACCAGTAGGTCTTTAATACCCATGGATTGGGCTAGTTTCAACCCCATTATACATCCTTCATACTCGACCGTGTTGTTAGTGTTACCAAATTGAAGTTTAGTAGCCACGGGATATTGCTCTGTTGTACCAGATATAAGGACTGCCCCAGCTCCGGCACCTTCCATGTTTACTGCTCCATCGAAATACATTTTCCATGGTTAGACTGTATTCTCTTGCTGGAGTTGTTGAATTGTCATGATTCCATCGTCAGGGAAATAGGTCTCCAGAGGCTCGAACCCTCCTGAAGGTGCTTCAGCTAATTGATCTGCAATGCCTTGACCCTTGATTGACTTTTGAGTCACATAAATAATATCAAATTGTTGTAGGATCAACTGCCATTTGGACAGTCGACAGTTCAACATTGGCTTGTTGAATACGTACTTGAGCGGATCCATACGGGATATGAGGTATGTCGTGTGCCCATGGAGGTAATGATGTAACCTCATTGCGGCCCATGCTAATGCACAGCATATTTTCTCGATCAGGGTGTATTTCTGTTCACCACTGCTGAATCTTTTGTTGATGTAGTAGATGGCTCTTTCTTTGCTACTATCATCTTTCCGTCCTAGCATACACCCCATTGCATTGGCATTGACAGACAAATACATGAACAAGGGAACTCCATCCCTCGGAGGTAGCAATACTGGTGCTTCGATCAGCTGTTTCTTGATGGCAAGGAAGGCTTGTTTGAAATATGGGTTTAATATGGGTTCACAGGTTGCTGTGAGCTGGGAAATGAATCGACTTATGAAGTTGATCCTTCCCAAAAACCCACGTATCTCTTTCTCTGTTCGAGGTACTGGCATTTTAGTGATGGCTTTAATCTTGGTAGGATCTAGTTCGATGCCTCTATTACTCACCAGGAATCTTAACAACTTGCCTGCTTTGACACCAAAAGCACATTTGGTGGGATTTAGCTTGAGGTTGTATTTGCGCAACCTGTTGAACAGCTTCTTGAGATGGTCAATGTGATCATCCTCCCTCCGGGATTTGATGATAATGTCATCCACATAGTCTTCTATTTCTTTATGCATCATATCATGAAATAGGGCCATTATGGCTCGCTGATACGTGGCTCTGGCATTGATGAGGTCGAATGATACTCACCTATAGCAGAAGGTTCCCCAGGGAGTGATGAAAGCTAGTTTCCTCCCGGTCTTCTTCAGTAACTATGATTTGATGGTAACCAGAAAAGCAATCCACAAAGGAATACATGTCGTACTGCGCCGTATTATCGATCAAGATGTGGATGAAAGGCACCGGGAAGTTGTCCTTGAGGCAGGCTTTGTTCAAATCTTGGTAATCCACTCATACTCGTACCTTTCCTCCGGGCTTAGGCACGGGGACTATGTTTGAAAGCCATTCTTGGTAGGTTGATACCATGATAATCTCGGCTTTGAATTGCTTAACGACTTCTTCTTTGACTTTCAGACTCCATTCAGGTTTCAATCGCCTGAGTTTTTATTTGACTGGCTTTCTTTGATGGGCAATCGATGGATGACAATGTCAGTGGACAGGCCAATCATGTTTTCATGTGACCATGCAAATACATCCTAGAACTGTGTTATGAGTTCGATCAGGTCGGCTTTTTGATCTTGGGTGAGGTCTAAACCTATCTGGATTTCTTTGATGTTTTTGGAGGTTCCTATGTTGATAGTGGTGGCTTGGTCGAGGTTTGGTTTGGGTTTGTCTTCGACCCATTCTTTGATCTCCTCGGGCACCTCATAGTCATCTTCCTCCTCTTGATCAATATCCATCAAGTCGAAGTTCAGTTCTACATCAAAGTCGTAGTCACTTTGACAAGTTGGCATCTCATCAGCAAAGACAAAAACATCCAATGCTTGAGTCCTGAAAACAAAAAGGCTAACATCTTAGATATATACAACTGCTTAAATATACATAGCATTCTGCAAAGCATGACAAAGTTGCTGCTATAGCTGTGCAATCGAAAGTAAGCAGTAAATGAAAGCATGATTAAAAGGTAGATTGACTCTCTATGCCCCTTTACCCTTTTTGACTGAGGAAAGGGGCATTGCTCCAATTATCCATTGTCAGATCCTCATGAACCGGGAGGATCAAGGCTTTGTGATCATCTGTCTTATCTTGGATGATGACCAAGACATCCTTTATAATAGGGCCAGGGTTTTTCTTTGAACTGCCCCCTTTTTCCTTCTTGATGAAAGGAATTTGAATCTGATCCTCGTCTTCACTGTCTGGGGTCTCATCATTCATACCCTCGTAGTTTATGATGACCCGCATGTTAGCGAATGGGTCTCGTACTTCGTACAGGATCTTTTCTTTTCTCTTTTCGCTATCTGCCTCATGCTTGAGGGCTTTTCTTTCATTAATGGGTATAATTGGAGGAAACAGCATAGCTGATACCACAGTAGGGATCTTCCTCATTGGCTTTACCCATCCGGTATTAGTGAGGTTTGGCAGCAATATTTTGGAAGCATAAGCCTTGGGATGCTTATGCTGGTTTCGGTAATTTTCCCTGGATGAAAATCCCAATCCTACTCTCCCAGTTGGACTCGGGATTTGTATCGGGCTCTGATACCTTGTTGATTCTTTCCTAACCCTCCTCTAGGTTGGAAACCCAAAGATACCATTTCCTGGCCCACTGTCATTACTTCGGTGGAGACCTTGGGTTTCAGGGCCGATGCTCCGATAGGTAGATATTGCATATCACTCACCTCCAGGACTTGAAAACTTGCAGGTCCAATCCCTGCATCCAAGCTGATCACTGGCATATCTCCCTGTATACCGACAGGGTATTCTGGTTCGGCATTGACCGTGATTAGGTTGTCATTGATAATGTACTTGAGCTGTTGATGGAGAGTGGATGGCACTGCCCCTGCCATGTGAATCCAAGGTCTGCCCAGCAACAAGTTGTATCCAGTAGCTATATTAAGCACCTGAAAGGATACGTAGAAAGTGTGTGGACCCATCTCCAAGGGTAGTTCTATTTCTCCCATAGCTTGGTGTTGAGATCCATCGAAAGCCCGATAACCACATGACTGGTTTAGATCTGGTTTGGGTTGATCTTCATTCTTTCGATGCACCTAATCCATATCACGTGCAATCCACAGATGATAGAACGCATGTGAACACCCATATTATCTAAACCCCTATATGTCTATGGTGTTTACAAATAAATAGGGTTTAAGGTCAAGTCCTCTATTGACTACGAGTGGCGCTTCGGTATATGTTTATCCTAAGCAAAAATCATACGTCCAACGCCATGTGAACATACAATCGCCCGCTACTATAATTAGATCTAAACCCACACTTTGTCTTTCAATCCCATGTGGGTTATCACAGTAATTGGTCATGACTCAATTAAGCAATGAAAGCATAAATCGCAGTAGGCAATCACATAGCAATCAATAAGAACTAACCATGGAAGGAAATCAATATAGACTATTCATTAGGTTCCATTGAAACCTCAAAATATAAATTAAGTCATAGACAACTCAAGTATATTATCCATAAGATTGATAAACATCATCCGAATATACAATGATAACAAGGAGAGATTAAGGATAGAAATTGCAAATCTTTCTCTGAGCTTGGATCCTTTGATGTCAAAACACTTGCTTCAATCTTCAAAAACAAACTAAACCCTAGAATATAGCTAACTACCAACTAATCTACCACTAATCTACTCCTAATCTATACAAGAAATGTAAAGGAAATGGAAGAAAGCTAGGGCTAGGGCTTAAGGCCTAAAATTGAATTCTCCTTGCTGCTAAAACCGAGCCCCATTTTATCCTTTGTTTCCTCTCCCGACTGCCCAAGTGAAAAGTCAAGTCTGCCCAAGGCTTATTCTTGGGGCGGCCGCAAGGCTCTGCAGATTTTGCTGATGCTGGCTGCTAGCTTGTGGTATGCTACACTCGACTTCTGGTCATGCACCTATGCCATTCCTTGCCTTCATGCAGCCTTCTATCATCTTGCCTCCTTGTAGAGCGTTTAGCCTCGTAGCATCACTCCGAGCCATCTCTTGCTTTAAGCTCTTTTCAGCACTTTGCCACATTTAAGTGATCTCGGATCCTTTAACGCTCAATAATCTCCAAGAGAGTTCCTAAACCTGAAAAGCACAAAGCAAAGGAAAAACATATTAAACGCACATGATTACTTGAGTTTAAGCAACAGAATGAGCTGGTTACTATCCAAATAAGTGGTCATAAAGACCACTTATCAAATACCCCCAAACTTTAACGTTGCTTGCCCTCAAGCAACCCAAACAAAACTAAAAACAAGATGCAATGCAGTATTTACAATGTATGCAACCTATACTACTATGAATGTGAATACATATCTCAATCAATATTGAACTTTCTAAGCAATGCCACAGAAAACCACAAGATAATCAAACAGAGAGATACCAAAAACAAGATCATAAGGCATATCTTTGCAAATCCAAAACTGTCAGCACTGATGTATTGTGCGTTGTGTGTCTAGCAACCATTAAACATGCTTTGGAACAAATAAATCACTTACTACGCTTCTTAAGGGAAAAACAAGGTTCAACTCAAGAAAAGCATTAAATCATATAATTTCTAACCAAGACCATGCATTACTAAAGTTAAGAGTCAACAGGGGGATTTCATTAAGCTTTTATTACTCATGAGGGCGTATTCGTACTTTTCTGTTTATACATTCGACTGTGCAATGCCTAGTCCTCTTAGGCTTTTCAATGATACCCATGTAGCGAGCTTTCGACCAACGACTCCCAGACCAGACGGCCTTAGGGCGCTGGGTGTAGAAACACCCCAAGGGCTTACTTGCTCGAATATCAAAGGCCACAGAACTCGACATAGCCGAAGTGTTTATTTTATTTTTTCTTTTTCTGAATCTTTTTCTTTTGTTTTCTTTTTCTTTTTCTTTTTCTACAAGGGAGTGCATCTTACGCTCCATCTCCCCACATAAATCATGCATGTCCCCTGTTTCCCCCAAACTTAAGCTTTTAACAGTCTAGTTATTATTATATGCGAACTGAAACTCTTTTATTAAAACATAGTTTTTCCACCAGAAGACAAGTATGTAAACATTTAAACTTAGCATATCATGGTGTTTACTCTATCGTGCTTACTGGTTACACAGTATCTGACAGGCAAGGATTTACATATATGACCATGAAATCAGGCTTAAGTCTCAAATCAGTTCAACAATCAAGTGATTTCAGTTCCTTCACAGGCAACATACATAACTAACCAACTGAAAATTGGATTCATGCAGTATGCTCTAACACAGAATGCAAAAACAAAAGAAAAATTTTAAAATTTTCACAAATTTTAATAAAATATGACCTAAGATGCAACTATATGAACTGACACAACATGAAATGAACTAACTACATGGAAACAAAACCAATACCCCCAAACTTAAACTATTCAATGTCCTTATTGAAGGTAAAGGTAAAAAGAAACTCCCCTATTTGGCTTCGATGCTGCATGAAATGAAGTGGCGCCCTCTCAGAAGTTTCCCCGTCTCTCTCTGCTCTGGTAAAATAAACCCCGCTCAACACTATACTCAACGAACCAACCCACCTCCATATCAATCTTTGCTCTGCTTGAGATCCCACACTCACTATCCCAATTGATCAGGTTGAGAGGATGAGGTGGATGAGAATTGGTACTTTAGATTGAGGAGGTAGGAGGTTTTCAAAACTAAAGCTTGTAGTGGGGGGATTGAATGAGAGGGAAGAGATAGGAGATTGCATGAAGGAACTTGAGGGTTTAGGATTAGAGGGGCTGAGGCTTGGGTGATGTTGATAATTGATATGAATTGGTGCCCCCCAAAATCTGCAAGATTTTTTTCCAAGTCAGGCCCAGTCTGCATGTGGGGCGGCCGCGCGTGTATGCAGGCTTAAATGGGCGAGGCCGCGTGGGCCATCAGATTTTGTTGCTGTAGATTTTTGGCATGAACTGAGGTTGGCTTTTGCTTTTCATTCATTCCGAGCAACCTTTAACCTGAAATACGCAGACAATACTTATTAAGCCCTCCTAGACTAACAAAAGTATATAAAATATATTTACATCAAGAGAATGAACATGGAAAGATATATGCATTTATATTCCCAAAAATTCTCTAAAGGCGTATATGCAACGCAAGTTCATCAAAAGTATGCTACAAGATTTGTAATCCCAAAAATATACGCATTCATGCCTAAGTTCAAATATATAGGCAATGAACTCCTAATTCCTATAGTATGCAAAAATTTAAACTAAATATTAACTAATAAGAATTAAACGAGGGGGAGGGAAATGTGATAGAAAGCATGTAAATGGAGAATTAAACAGAGAGACAGAGAGAGAATTGATGGGAAGCAGGTAATGGAGAATTAAACAAGGAGATAGAGAGAGAATTGATGGGGTGCCTCCCATCTAGCGCTTGATTTATAGTCCTCTAGCTCGACTCTGTCTGACCACTACTATACAACTCCCTGATGGTATTGGAGAACCCCTCCATCCATCAGAATTGTTGTGTGACTTTGGCGGCTTCCAGCAGGAGAGGGTGCAGATTTAAACTACCTAGCACATGATATAAACAAGAACTCCCCGTACTGAAGGTCGGGGGGCTAGGCAAGGATGCCGTTGTGTATGTGAAATGGTTTGGGCTTTGAGGTTCACACAACACAACGGTTTCTTCTTCTATTCTATTCTCTTCTCTTCTGACCACCATGGTTTGAAGCTTGCGGACTCTCTCATATCATCGAGATCTGGCTATGTAATGTGGCTACCCAGGGGGCAAGGATGTGCAAACTTGGCTGGAGTCTCAAACATCGACGGAGAAGGCTCTTGGGGTATTATCACTATTGGTTCATACTGTTCCACATCCCCAATTATCTCCTCTTATTCCATTTCCTTCGACTCGTCCAGTTGCAATTTCACTTTGGATTCTCTATCAGTTTTTACACCCATGTCATAGCACCAATCTTTCTGAGGGTCGTAACTCATGGCATCATTCATTGGAGGTACAGGATCTTGCATTGTTGTCTCTTGTTCATATACCTCGTCCTTATTTAATGTCGTGCTAATCTGCTCCTCCCAAATCTAAAGATCCTCATTTGAATACTCTTGCTCAATCAAGATCTCCTCTTCTGCTTCATCCTCAGAATCTATATACTGAAACTCACTGGAGTTCTGAGGTCCTTTGCTCACGGCTTCTACTACTTGAGAGAGCTGATTCTAAAGATTCTGAGTTTGTATCCCTTGCTCAATTCTAGAGATTCTCGCTTAACTGCTCTTGCTCAACTGAGGTCTTTTATGTTGATGCTATGGAATTTCCCCACAAATTGTCCAATCCTTCCTTTTCAGTTTCAGTCTCGGGATCCATGTACTGAGGCTCATTTGTTGAAGGATTGTTAATTAGGGCCATCTGGTTCAGAAAGTTTTGGTTCGATTCTTCTTTGCTCCAAATCATTTCCTCTGGCTTCGCTAAGGCTCTATCCAGGATGTCCATGGTAGACTGTTCTCCTTGTAAACATGGGGATGGATAAGTGGGTTCGGGTGTAAAAATTGGACTCGGCTCACAGTATTGGTCTTGATAGTAGTTTCCTGACGACTCTGTGTGATACCCCCAATCCTGCTGATAAGCGGGATACGACTCATTGTAGGAGTACCCACCCCCATACTACTCATGTCCATAACTGATAGGCTCCCGATGGCTCATGTAGCTCCCAACACCATAATCGTATGACACTGCCGTCTCTTGACTCTACTGGGCTGAGACAGTATCCAGCTTCCTCGAGAGAACCTCCAACTGTGCTGAGAGTGTTGCGATTAGGTCGAGTCCATCAGAATTGCTTGATTCCCTTGGTTGCTCTTAACTTGTATAGTTCCATGGATAGGAATTTAAGTCTATTGTACCTGACAAGAGAATATCGGAAGAGAATTAAAACAAAAATAAAAAGTTAAAATTAAGACTAATCTGATTGAAACTAATGTTGGCAAACAGTTATCCAAATAATTCCCCGGCAACGGCGCCAAAAACTTGTTGGTCGTTTTACCGATCAATATATTCGTGCAAGCATACACGGTCAACAAGTAATAAAGTGAAAGTACAGATATCGCTCTCACGAGGAAATAACGGATAAAAGGTCGCCAAAGCACTAGCACATAATCATTTCAGTCTTATTTAAACGAGCGTTAAAGAGAATGAATTTAAACTAAGTTAACTAGGTAAGGAATTAAACTTAAACTAATTAATCCTAGAGTAAAATCATATAATGAAGATAAGATATTCCAATTTCCCCTAACGATTCGTCTAAGTCGACACACTTCCAATTAGGTCAAATTAATCATTACAGTTGTTAGCCGAGAACACGAAGGTAAGAGAAGGCCATCTTTCGATGCACCTAATCCATATCACGTGCAATCCACAGATGATAAAACGGACATGAACAACCACATTATCTAAACCCCTATATGTCTATGGTGTTTACAAATAAATAGGGTTTAAGGTCAAGTCCTCTATTGACTACGAGCAGCGCTTCGGTATATGTCTATCCTAAGCACAAATCATACGTCCAATGCCATGTTAACGTACAATCGCCCGCTACTACGATTAGATCTAAACCCACACTTCGTCTTTCAATCCCATGTGGGTTATCACAGTAATTGGTCATGACTCAATTAAGCAATGAAAGCATAAATCGCAGTAGACAATCACATAGCAATCAATAAGAACCAACCATGTAAGGAAATCAATATAGGACTACTCATTAGGTTCCATTGAAACCTCAAAATATAAATTAAGTCATAGACAACTCAAGTATATTATACACAAGATTGATAAACATCATCCGAATATATAATGATAACAAGGAGAGATTAAGGATAGAAATTACAAATCTTTCTCCGAGCTTGGATCCTTTGATGTCAAAAAACTTGCTTCAATTTGAAAAACTAACTAAACCCTAGAATCTAGCTAACTAACAACTAATCTAACACTAATCTACTCCTAATATATACAAGAAATGTAAAGGAAATGGATGAAAGCTAGGGCTAGGGCTTAAGGCCTAAAATTGAATTCTCCTTGCTGCTAAAACCAAGCCCCCTTTTATCATTGCTTCCTCTCCCGACTGCCCAAGTGAAAAGTCAAGTTTGGCTGGATTTTTGAATGGCGCGGCCGCGCGCGCCCAAGGCTTATTCCTGGCGCGGCCGCGCTGCTCTGCAGATTTTGCTGATGTTGGCTGCTTGCTTGTGGTATGCTGCACTCGGCTTCTGGTCATGTACCTATGCTATTCCTTGCCTTCATGAAGCCTTCTATCATCTTGCCTCCTTGTAGAGTGTTTAGCCTCGTAGCATCACTCCGAGCCATCTTTTGCTTTAAACTCTTTTCAGCACTTTGCCACATTAAGCGATCTCTGATCCTTTAACGCTCAATAATTGCCTAGAGAGTTCCTATACCTGAAAAGCATCAAGCAAAGGAAAAACACATTAAACGCACATGATTACTTGAGTTTAAGCAACAGAATGAGCTGGTTACTATCCAAATAAGTGGTCATAAAGACCACTTATCAAATACCCCCAAACTTTAACGTTGCTTGCCCTCAAGCAACCCAAACAAAACTAAACACAAGATGCAATGCAGTATTTACAATGTATGCAACCTATACTACTATGAATGTGAATCCATGTCTCAGTCAATATTGAACTTTCTAAGCAATGCCTCAGAAAACGACAAGATAATCAAACAGAGAGATACCAAAAATAATATCATAAGGCATATCCTTGCAAATCCAAAACTGTCAGCACTGATGTATTGTGCGTTGTGTGCCTAGCAACCATTAAACATGCTTTGGAACAAATAAATCACTTACTACGCTTCTTAAGGGAAAAACATGGTTCAACTCAAGAAAAGCATTAAATCATATAATTTCTAACCAAGACCATGCATTACTAAAGTTAAGAGTCAACAGGGGGATTTTATTAAGCTTTTATTACTCACGAGGGCGTAATCGCACTTTCCCGTGTACACATTCGACTGTGCAATGCCTAGTCCTCTTAGGCTTTTCAATGATACCCATGTAGCGAGCTTTCGACCAACGACTCCCACACCAGACAGCCTTAGGGCGCTGGGTGTAGAAACACCCCAAGGGCTTACTTGCTCGAATATTAAAGGCCACAGAACTCGACATAGCCGAAGTGTTTATTCTATTTTTTCTTTTTCTGAATCTTTTTCTTTTGTTTTCTTTTTCTTTTTCTTTTTCTGCAAGGGAGTGCGTCTTACGCACCATCTCCCCTCATAAATCATGCATGTCCCCTGTTTCCCCCAAACTTAAGCTTTTAACAGTCTAGTTATTATTATATGCGAACTGAAACTCTTTTATTAAAACATAGTTTTTCTACCAGAAGACAATTATGTAAACATTTAAACTTAGCATATCATAGTGTTTACTCTATCGTGCTTACTGGTTACACAGTATTTGACATGTAAGGATTTACAAATATGACCATGAAATCAGGCTTAAGTCTCAAATCAGTTCAACAATCAAGTGATTTTAGTTCCTTCACAAGCAACATACATAACTAACCAACTAAAAATTAGATTCATGCAATATGCTCTAACACAGAATGCAAAAATAAAAGAAAATTTTTAAAATTTTCACAAATTTTAATAAAATATGACCTAAGATGCAACTATATGAACTGATACAACATGAAATGAACTAACTACATGTAAACAAAACCAACACCCCAAAACTTAAACTATTCAAGTGTCCTCATTGAAGGTAAAGGTAAAAAGAAACTCCCCTATTTGGCTTCGGTGCTGCATGAAATGAAGTGGCGCCCTCTCAGAAGTTTCCCCATCTCTCTCTGCTCTGGTAAAATAAACCCCGCTCAGCACTATACTCAACGAACCAACCCACCTCCATATCAATCTTGCTCTGCTTGAGATCCCACACTCACTATCCCAATTGATCAGGTTGAGAGGATGAGGTGGATGAGAATTGGTACTTTAGATTGAGGAGGTAGGAGGTTTTCAAAACTAAGGCTTTTAGTGGGGGGATTGAATGAGAGAGAAGAGATGGGAGATTGCATGAAGGAACTTGAGGGTTTGGGATTAGAGGGGCTGAGGCTTGGGTGCTGTTGATAATTGATATGAATTGGTGCCCCCCAAAATCTGGAAGATTTTTTCCAAGTCAGGCCCAGTCTGCATGTGGCGCGGCAAGCGCGTGTATGAAGGCTTAAATGGGCGTGGCCGTACGGGCCATCAGATTTTGTTGCTGCAGATTTTTGGCATGAACTAAGGTTGGCTTTTGCTTTTCATTCATTCCAAGCAACCTTTGACCTGAAATAAGCAGACAATACTTATTAAGCCCTCCTAGACTAACAAAAGTTTATAAAATCTATTTACATCAAGAAAATGAACATGGAAAGATATATGCATTTATATTCCCAAAAATTCTCTAAAGGAGTATATGCAATGCAAGTGCATCAAAAGTATGCTATAAGATTTGTAATCCCAAAAATATACGCATTCATGTCTAAGTTCAAAAATGTAGGCAATGAACTCCTAATTCCTACAGTATGCAAAAATTTAAACTAAATATTAACTA
This sequence comes from Panax stipuleanatus, assembly GCA_020205555.1. NCBI lineage: Eukaryota > Viridiplantae > Streptophyta > Magnoliopsida > Apiales > Araliaceae > Panax > Panax stipuleanatus. Next base: position 152,559,989 of record CM035124.1, on the reverse strand, counting down.
ATAAGAATTAAACGAGGGGGAGGGAAATGTGATAGAAAGCATGTAAATGGAGAATTAAACAAAGAGATAGAGAGAGAATTGATGGGAAGCAGGTAATGGAGAATTAAACAAGGAAATGGAGAGAGAATTGATGGGGTGCCTCCCATCTAGCGCTTGATTTATAGTCCTCTAGCTCGACTCTGTCTGACCACTGCTATCCAACTCCCCGACGGTATTGGAGAACCCATCCATCCATCAGAATTGCTGTATGACTTTGGCGGCTTCCCAGAATGAGAGGGTACAGATTTAAACTACCTAGCATATGATATGAATAAGGACTCCCCGTACTGAAGGTCGGGGGGCTAGGCAAGGGTTCCGTTGTGTATGTGAAATGGTTTGGGCTTTGAGGTTCACACAACACAACGGTTTCTTCTTCTATTCTATTTTCTTCTGACCACCATGGTTTGAAGCTTGCGGACTCTCTCATATCATCGAGATCCGGCTCTGTAATGTGGCTACCCAGGGGGCAAGGATGTGCAAACTTGACTGGAGTCTCAAACATCGGCGGAGAAAGCTCTTGGGGTATTATCACTATTGGTTCATACTGTTCCACATCCCCAATTATCTCCTCTTATTCCATTGCCTTCGACTCGTCCAGTTGCAATTTCACTTTGGATTCTCTATCAGTTTCTGCACCCATGTCATAGCACCAATATTTCTGAGGCTCGTAACTCATGGCATCATTCATTGGAGGTACAGGATCTTGCATTATTATCTCTTGTTCATATACCTCGTCCTTATTTAATGCCGTGCTAATCTGCTCCTCCCAAATCTGAAGATCCTCATTTGAATACTCTTGCTCAATCAAGATCTCCTCTTCTGCTTCATCCTCAGAATCCATGTATTGAAACTCACTGTAGTTCTGAGGTCCTTCGCTCACGGCTTCTACTACTTGAGAGAGCTGATTCTGAAGATTCTGAGTCTGTATCCCTTTCTCAATCAACTCCTCTTTCATCAAGGCCATGTTATTCTGATTTGCCCAATTCTGGAGATTCTCGCTTGACTGCTCTTGCTCAACTAAGGTCTTTTGTGTTGATGCTATAGAATTTCCCCATAAATTGTCCAATCCTTCCTTTTCAGTTTCAGTCTCGGGATCCATGTACTGAGGCTCATTTGTTGAAGGATTGTTAATTAGGGCCATCTGGTTCAGAAAGTTTTGGTTCGATTCTTCTTGGCACCTAATCATCTCCTCTTGCTTCGCTAAGGCACTATCCAGGATGTCCATGGTAGACTATTCTCCTTGTAAATATGGGGATGGATAAGTGGGTTCGGGTGTAAAAATTGGATTCGGCTCACAGTATTGGTCTTGATAGTAGTTTCCTGACGGCTCTGTGTGATACCCCCAATCCTGCTGATAAGCGGGATACGGCTCATTGTAGGAGTACCCACCCCCATACTGCTCCTGTCCATAACTGATAGGCTCCCGATGGCTCATGTAACTCCCAACACCATAATCGTATGTCACTGCCGTCTCTCGACTCTGCCAGGCTGAGACAGTATCCAACTTCTTCGAGAGAACCTCCAACTGTGCTGAGAGTTTTGCGATTTGGTCGAGTCCATCAGAATTGCTTGCTTCCCTTGGTTGCTCTTGACTTGTATAGTTCCATGGATAGGAATTTAAGTCCATTGTACCTGACAAGAGAATTTCGAAAGAGAATTAAAACAAAAATAAAAAGTTTAAATTAAGACTAATCTGATTGAAACTAATGTTGGCAAACAGTTATCCAAATAATTCCCCGGCAACGGCGCCAAAAACATGTTGGTCATTTTACCGATCAATATATTCGGGCAAGTATACACGGTCAACAAGTAATAAAGTGAAAGTACAAATATCGTTCCCACGAGGAAATAACGGACAAAAGGTCACCAAAGCACTAGCACATAATCATTTCAGTCTTATTTAAACGAGCGGTAAAGAGAATGAACTTAAACTAAGTTAACTAGGCAAGGAATTAAACTTAAACTAATTAATCCTAGAGTAAAATCAGATAATGAAGATAAGAGATTCTAATTTTCCCTAATGATTCGTCTAAGTCGACACACTTCCAATTAGGTCAAATTAATCATTACAGTTGTTAGCTGAGAACACGAAGGTAAGAGAAGGCCATCTTTCGATGCACCTAATCCATATCACGTGCAATCCACAGATGATAAAACGAACGTGAACACCCACATTATCTAAACCCCTATATGTCTATGGTGTTTACAAATAAATAGGGTTTAAGGTCAAGTACTCTATTGACTACGAGCGGCGCTTCGGTATATGTCTATCCTAAGCACAAATCATACGTCCAACGCCATGTGAACGTACAATCGCCCGCTACTACAATTAGATCTAAACCCACACTTTATCTTTCAATCCCATGTGGGTTATCACAGTAATTGGTCATGACTCAATTAAGCAATGAAAGCATAAATCGCAGTAGACAATCACATAGCAATCAATAAGAACCAACCATGGAAGGAAATCAATATAGACTACTCATTAGGTTCCATTGAAAGCTCAAAATATAAATTAAGTCATAGACAACTCAAGTATATTATCCACAAAATTGATAAACATCATCCGAATATACAATAATAACAAGGATAGATTAAGGATAGAAATTTCAAATCTTTCTCCGAGCTTGGATCCTTTGATGTCAAAACACTTGCTTCAATCTTCAAAAACTAACTAAATCCTAGAATCTAGCTAACTAACAACTAATCTAACATTAATCTACTCCTAATCTATACAAGAAATTTAAAGGAAATAGGAGAAAGCTAGGGCTAGGGCTTAAGGCCTAAAATTAAATTCTCCTTGCTGCTAAAATCGAGCCTCCTTTTATCCTTGCTTCCTCTCCCGACTGCCCAAGTGAAAAGTCAAGTTTGGCTGGATTTTTGACTGGCACGGCCGTGCGCGCCTAAGGATTATTCCTGGCGCGGCCGCGAGGCTCTGCAGATTTTGCTGATGCTGGCTGCTTTCTTGTGGTATGCTGCACTCGGCTTCTAGTCATGCACCTATGCCATTCCTTGCCTTCATGCAGCCTTCTATCATCTTGCCTCCTTGCAGAGCGTTTAGCCTCGTAGCATCACTCCTAACCATCTCTTGCTTTAAGCTTTTTTCAGCACTTTGCCACATTTAAGCGATCTCGGATCCTTTAACGCTCAATAATCACTAAGAGAGTTCCTAAACCTGAAAAGCACAAAGAAAAGGAAAAACACATTAAATGCACATGATTACTTAAGTTTAAGCAACAGAATGAGCTGGTTACTATCCAAATAAGTGGTCATAAAGACCATTTATCATCGATGAAAGTCATGACTATCTCAGACTCAGTCATAGCTGGGATAACTTGTGTTGAAACCCGTCTCCATCGCTGGGCATACTCTCTGAATGATTCCGTGTTCTTTTTCTTGATCTTAGTTATTTGGTATTTGTCTGGAGCCAGCTGAGATTAGAAGCTGTACTGGTTGAGAAAGGTATGGGCCAATTCTTCCCAGCTGTGAATTTTTGAGTTGTCCAGACAGGTATACCAGGCTCTGGCTTCTCCAGTCAGACTCTTCTAGAATAGTTGCATTCGAAGCTTCTCGTCCTCTGCATAGGATCCGAGTTCTCCGATGAATACTTTTAGATGTGTATAAGGGTCTCCCAATCCATCATATTTCTCAAAATCGAGAGTTCTGAACTTCTCGGGATAACGAGCCCCGGGGAAAATACAGAGGTCGGAGTAATTGACACTGCCGAATGCTCCAGTCCCTTTAATAAACTGGAGAGTTTCCTCTATTTGTTGTACTTTCTTTATGATGTCACCGACCTCCTGTTCTTTGTTAAGGGCGGTGATTTCAGAGGTTTTGTTGGCTTGTGTCCTGGTTCAGTGGTCCAGAAATCTGAGTCTTGACTTTTTTAGTCTCTCGACTTGCCACTGCCACCAGGTATTCCCGGTTCTATGTGAGCTTGGGCTTGCTTCCCTTTAAGGGCCTTGCTTTGCTCTCTCAGAAAACCTGCTAATTCAGCTATCTGATTTCTCAATCCATCGAATTCTTCCCTAGAGACAAGGGTGGGTTCTTGTTGAGCACTCAAAATCATGTCCGTGGATGGACCTAGTGCTTTCTTAGACTTAGACCTAGTAACAAGACCAATTTTTCACCTACAACAAAACGTAAGCGTGTCAATTTCCTGCGGTAGGTAGGGATGGGATGCATGATGTGTTTTTTATTCTTATCCTGTAAAATCGAGGTTAGTTGTTTTGATGACAGGATGACAAGAGTTAAATATTAAAAATTGGACATTGAATTGAAAGAGGAAGGCATGAAGAGACTTCTTGTCGAATTTGGTTAATCAGAGGCTGACCTATCCTAGGTTACTCTCGCGTTGGCTTTTTGGCATGAAGGTCCCCAAATCATCGCAATCTACTAGAGGGGAAATTAATTCGATCTTTCAACTGGAGCGAATCTGGGTGGTGCATTTTCAGGAGCCCTAGAGACTTAGCTGATCCCCAGAGACATTACTTATCACCGACGGGTATTGCCTCCTTGTGAGAGGAACACAACATACATTCATATACATTGTGCCTTACCGTTATGCACATGATAACAGTTTGTGTGACGGCAGTAATATGGGTGTGAAGCACTAAAAAAGCAGTAAAGCATTCATTCACATTCATTCAATGCAAAGATGCAGCATATACGCATTCATTTAATGTGGAGATGCAGAATTCATGCATTCATAGTTTTGGAAAGGAAATGTTTGAAAAGATTGGAAAGCAGCCTAAGCCCTCTACTATCCCCAGCGGAGTCGCCACCTGTCGACGTCGGTTAAAAAATCCGCGGAATGGGTCACAACCTGGATCTTTTATCTCTTTTCCTAAGTTATCTCTACCCTCACTCTTTTTATTTAGAAAAAAGGTTTTGAAGGATTTTTTAGAAAAAAGGCTAACATGTATCATGTCGACGATTTGAACATTTTACAGAGTCGCCAGTTGGTAGATTTGAAAATGGTTGTACCAACTCAACCGAGTTTTGTTTGAAAGAGGCCCAATTGCTGGACATTGTCGAAAATTGATCTTTGAAAACAAAGTTTTGAGCTCGGGGGCTTGGTTAAGTGTGGGGAAGGTGTTAGGCACCCCACAACTCCTGTGTAAACACGGTACCACATCTTTTCAATATTTTTCTTAAAACTGAAATGCGTGAGTGAATGTTGTTTAAAAATTGGGCCTATGTTTGATTGATTGAAAGTAGTGTTTTGTTTCGTTGAACCTATATACGAAGGGTTTGATTTGATTTGAGAATAGTCTTTGATTTGATTTGCAAAAGTGTTTAGTTTGATTTGAATTGAAAGTGATATTTTGAAAACTGGTTATCAAACCCTTACGTTGCCATAGGAATTGAAGCCTGTTGATACTTCCAATTTTATCTTTTTAGCCTTAAGACTGCATTTGAATGGTGATTTGTCGGGCTGCGAAGCATCCTCGACCACAGAAATAAATACAAGTGACGGTCTCCTCATGGGCATGATAGCCATCGGAGGGACGCTGACACGGCAAACCATATTTTCACTATGTTGAGACCTTAAATCCGGATAACTGTTTTAAGATCTTGGTATGTACATTTTACAAAAAAACTGGCAGGGAACATTCATAAAGTGGAGTTTGTCCATTGTGGGAATCAGATTCTGATCAGTTTGATCATGAATCCCACGATTCCTAGGCTCGCATATGAGTAGCCAATAAACCTGCACAGTTCAAATTTGCACAGAAACAGATATATCCCAAGATTGACAGAACCGAGGATTCATTCAGTAAATCCCAATTCGCACTGTCGAAAAGTCTCGTTCTCACTAGATAGCGATCTAAGGGACGCGAGGTTGCTTTTGTAACTGAAAAATGCCGATTCAAATCAAATGAACATTTAAAGCATTAATTAAATAAAAAGCAAGTAATAGCAATATATATACACAGTTATATATATATAACTATAAAAGGGCGAGGGGTTTTAACTCGCAGGCCCGAACTGGAATTGAAATATATATATATATATATATATATATATATTTATAAAAACTGTAAATAGCCACGAAATGATGCAGGCTTGACAGAAATAAAATATATATATATATATATATAAACAGTAAAAAGGGTGATGGTTTTCACATCGGTGCCCATACTGGAAAGGAAATTAACATAAAAGTAGTTAACCAGTGACTGGGAAGATCACCCAGTATGGTGAGGACTGCAAAAGCAGTAAAAAAGGCCACGAAATGATCCATATCGTACTGAAAAGTAAATGTACATAAAAGTAGTCAACTAGGGACTGGGAAGATCACCCAGTATGGTGAGGAGTGCAAAAGCTATAAAAAGGCCACGAAATGATCCAGGCCATACAGAAATATATAAATATATATATTGACAGAAACATAGTCAACCAAGACTGGGAAGAGAACCCAGTGGTGGTGAAGGCTGCTTATATATGCATAAATATATATAAAAGCAATAAACTACCTCGGATTTAATATCTGGGCTTGACAAAATTAAAATGTTAGTATATATACAGTTGAATAAACACAAAAAAGGGCCAAACCCGGACTGGGAAGATAACCCATTCCGGCGAAGTTGCCAAAACGAAGAATATAGTGCATTGAAGCTGATAGAGCTGACGGATCGTCAATTCGAGTTGTAAAAATGCTAGAAATTGAGTTTATGTACAAAAATGTACCAAATTTTGACAAAAACGGCCACAGTACTAAGTTCCGGACATATTTAAAAAATGAAACTTAACGTGCAAGTGTATAAAAGTACGAAGAAGTAATATAAACTTGCTGATCGTAAAAATACTCATAATGGACTGCTACTAGTTATTTTCTGATATGTGGTAATATGTGGGTATATCTACGTGTTAGAGTGAAAAATTTTGGGTTTAGAAGAGGTGAAAAAGTCAAAAAATCAAACGGGCAGAGGTTCGCTGTGTTTCAGAATTTTTGAAAATGAGGGGGGGTGGCCTCATATTTATAAACCAGGGAGCCTTGGCTCTACCTGCTGCTACGATAAGTAGAGGTAAGGCTCCCTTGGTGGGGCCCGCCCGTTCGGTATGGTCATCTCGAAGTACGTGCACTCCAAAAAACGTGAGGTCAAAGTCAAAACTTTTTAACTTTTGATCGAAGCGTCCGTTTGAGGCATGCTATACCTTTCTAGAAAGCCCTCATCGAGAGTGTCACAATGACATGGGATAAAACATTTTTCGGGTCCAAGAAGACTGGTTCATAACCAGGTCTTCGATTCCCCGCAGTTTATCCGTTGAGCTGTCTTGTGCTGTTTGCACTTGAGATCATCGTTACAGTTCGTTATGACCTTGGTGGCATCAATTCAGCTTGAATTTGATTGAATTGGCTTAGGGTTGGTGAAATGACCATTTTGCCCCTCCCGGGGTTGCCTTTAGTGTCGGCATGGCCTTCGGTTGACTTCCGGGAGTTATTTCCAAGACTTGGAACCCATTCGAGTCTAGTCTGTCTTAGATGTTGTCTCTGAAGCTGAGTTGGTCATTCCAGGTTTTCCTCTGGAGGTGTTGTGGAGCTTCAGGACTATTTCTGAAGTGGACTTGACTTCCCGGGTTACGACCGGGACTGACCTATACCTCCCAGGTTGAGACCGAGGCTGAGTTGACGTCCCAAGACTGGTGTTCGAGGCTGTGGTTGTCCCGATATTGGTGACCGGGGTTGATTTAAAAGGCCCGATATTGAGATCGGAGATGATTGACGGTCCGATTGGAGATCAGAGCTGGATTGACGGTCCGATTAGAGATCGGAGCTGGATTAACGTTCTGATTGGCGATCGGACCTGGATTGACAGTTCAATTGGAGATCGGAGTAGGATTGACTGTCCGATTGGAGATCAGAGTTGGATTAACGGTTCGATTGGAGATCAAAGCTGGATTGATGGACCGATTGGCGATCGGAGCTGGATTGATGGTCCGATTGGAGATCAGAGCTGGATTGACGATTCGATTGGAAATCAGAGTTGGATTGACGGTCTGATTGGAGATCAGAGTTGGATTGACAGTTTGATTGGCGATCGGAGCTGGATTGATGGTCCGATTGGTGATCGGAGCTGGATTGACTGTCCGATTAGAGATCGGAGTTGATTTAATGGCCCGATTAGAGATCAGAGTTGGATTGACGGTCTGATTGGAGATCGAAGCTGGATTGACGGTCCGATTGGAGATCGAATTTGACTGGAGTACCGATATTGGTAATCAGATTTAACTAGAGTACCGATATTGGTGATCGGATTTAACTGGAGTACCAATATTGGTGATCAGATTTGACTAGAGTACCGATATTAGTGATCAAATTTGACTGAAGTACCGATATTGGTGATCGAATTTCACTGGAGTACCGATATTGGTGATCGGATTTAATTAGAGTACCGATATTGGTGATCGAATTTGACAGGAGTATCGATATTGGTGATCGGATTTGACTGGATTACCGATATTAGTGATCAAATTTGACTAAAGTACCGATATTGGTGATCGGATTTGATTGGCTTGCCCTCCTACAATATTAGTAATAGGGGCAGGAAATTTTGAGTGTTTACATATGTAAAGTCCATTCTGTAAATTATTAATTATTTAAACTAATGGACTTGCCCATAAGCGGAGCTAAACAATAAGTTCCTGCAGCTAATAGACCAACCTTTGCTCCATTCCCCACACGCATGATGACTTCCCCTTGTTTGGCTTTCTACTTATACTTGGTCCCTTCATAAATATGTATTTATGAGAACCATAGTCGGTATCTAATACCCAAGTAGAAACTTTACTTACTGAAAGATTTATTTCAATCACGAACAAACTTGTATATGTAGCCAAAGCTTCACTAAGCTTTTTCTGGTTAGCCTCTGCAAGATGCTTCTCGTAGTTTCTATTCTAGTGTCCTGGCTTATTATAGTGGAAGCAAACTGCTTTGCTAACCGTATCAGTTTTGTTCTTATTATCCTCTATATTTGTCTTTCTATTTACCTTCTTTGAATGCTCTTCTTTTCAGAAGATCCTTTGGCCCCTACCAGTAAGATTTGGTCTTTCTTGGTTGGAAAGTGACTCTCAACAGTTTTCTAAATGCTAAGCAAATCAGCAAGGCTGACTTCTAGCTTATACATGTGGAAAATTCACAACCATTGTGAAAAGGAGTCTGGGCAGTGAGTGCAAAATCAAATCTTGGCTCAACTCTCTATCCATGACAAAACTTGTTGTCCTAATTGTTCAATCAAATTGATCATTTTAGGACATGTGTTTGTACTGTAATGTTATCGGTTATTCTAGATCGGAAGAGCTCCTTAGATATCTAATATCTATTAGTCCTACTTTCTTCACAATTCAACTGCTTGAAGTGCAGGAGTATAGTAGGAGCATCCATAATTTCATGCTGACGCTGAAGCTCTTTACTCATAGATGCGAGCATGATGTATTGAGCCAACTAAGCATCATCTTGCCACTTTCTAAAAGTAGCAATCTCTTCCTCGGAGGCATTTTCTATAACCATTGCAGGGATAAGCGTATTAAGGACATAAGGTAGCTTTTCAGCCTTGAGAACTATTCTCATATTCTTTAACCAATCAGATTAATTTGGTTCGGTTAAATAACATCTAATATGCTACGCAGTGATAGTGAATTGGACATTGTAAAATTCTATAAATGAATTTGTAATTAACAACATTTTAGCATACATTCTTTTATTAATTACCAAAATAAATTAGGTCTTGTTTTAAATTGGTATCTCCCACTATTTTCTTCAAACTATACTACCCTCATAATATATAGTTCGATAAATCTAATTAAAGATTTCTAGTGAGAATAAGGATCTCATTTCAAATGTATATATAGCCATATGGTGACACAACAAACTATATATAAATAAATAAGTAGACAACTCTTGTCAATTACATCATCATGTAACTATTTTTGCCTCTTAGATTATTTTGATCAAGTGGTTGCACATCTGAATCAAAATTATCAAAGTTAAATCCAACCTAGCACTTTCATATATTCAAATAGAAAAATATCATCCTTGTGGTGACACAACAAAACAGTATCGTTCAATTTCTTTATAAGTATCAATTGTGATAAAATAACATCTTAAATATTTAATACTTGCCTTGTGGTGACACAATAAACTCATATTAAATTTTTGCTACTCTATTAATTTTATCATGCTAGAAGGCGACGTTCGATATTCCAAATATCTTTGAATGCTTAGGACTTAATATAAATACTTTGAGGGGTTTGTTATTATTTGTCTCATCTTGTTTAGCGCGCATGCACATATATATATAAAATACGCGTCATATTAATTTACATGTGAAACATGTTTTAAAATATAATATATATATATATATATATATATATAATAAGCATGCACATATAGAATACTATATTCTACTCGGATTGATTATGCACTTTATTCTAGTTTGGTTCACTAGAACCACCAAGTGAACCAAAAGGTCAAACCTATGGTGCAAGAATTAAATTGAAATATAACTATTACATTTAAATTTCGGGCTCCATTACAAACGGATCTTCAAGCGCTCTTTGCTCCTTGGTCTCCAATTCTTCAAGATAATTCTAACTAATCCTATTACATAAACTATTTAATTCAGTAGTCAAGGGGAAGTATATAGGAGGGAGATAGAATTTACATCAAGAAAAATTAGAGAAGACGAGGTACGCAGACCTCATTTAATAAAACTCATACATTCATGCATCCAACTAAAATAAAATCCAATCACATTAGTTAATAATCCATAATCAATCTCATTTATTATCATACATATCATCATATGCATCAATAAATAACATTTATCTCATGAATAATAAAATCATTCCATATATATATGGGTATCGATATAATGGGCAATTTTAGTTAGCATAAAATCCAATTTTGAATTAAAATAAACTCCATTATTTTAATCCAAATTTAAATCAAAATAAACTCATTTATTTTAATTAATCATGGAATCCAATTCCAAGTCAAAATAAACTCCTTTATTTTAACTTTTAAAATAAAACGTTTTTGGGAAAAGAAAAATAGGTGGAATCCAATTCCTAAGCAAAATAAATTTCTTTATTTTGATTAATAGGAAATCCTATTTCATATATAAACAAACTCCTTTATTTAAGGAAACATGGAATCCCCTTTCCTATTCACAAACAAACTCATTTATTTTTAGAAAACATGAAATTCAATTTCAACTCTAATTAGTTTATCATGGAATCCAATTCCAACTCTAAATAGTTAGCATGAAATTAAGTTCTAATTAAAATAAACATATTTATTTTAATCTAATTTCAAATCAAATAAACTCTTTTATTTTATTAATGAAAAACTGCACAACTAATAAAATAAATAAAAAATCAGACTTTCTGCTGGTCCGGCGCGTCCCGTACCAACCTTATAGAAACCTAGGCCAGTCGAAATTTTGCGTTTTTTTTATTTTATGGCAAATCACAATTTTTAATATTTTATTCCCAAAAATATGATTTTATAAAACAAATTATGCCCAATAAATTGTTCAAAACACATACCCATACATATATGGAATATAAACAATTAATAACTCGCATAAAGGTTTGGCTATGATGTCACTGTTAGGTTTGTAAGATTCATGAACGCAATCAAATTGCATAAAATAAGCGAAAGTACGGTAAATCGAGTTTTAAAATTTTACAAACCTTATACTCGGATCATCCTTTATACACAATTATTAATTAAACAAAAAGATTAAGAATAAGATTCATACCCTTGAAGATTCTAGCTTCCTCCGGTACGAGTTTAACTCCAAGTCCTTTTCACGTTCTACTTGAATCCACCGGGTTGATTCCTTCCTTTGATCAACGTTAGTCATCCAAGTGTTTGGTCTCTAGAGGTGATCCACCGAGGAAAAACAAGAATCCAAGAAGAAAGGTGTTTGGCAAAACCCTAATTTCTATCTCTATAAAAAAGGTGTACTCTCCCAACTCCTGGAATAAAGTGTGTAATCTTGTTCCATAATTAGACTTTCTTATTTGTAGATGTAGGCAACCCTCCTAAACTATTTAGGATTAGGGTTTCATATTAGTTAATTAAACCTTTTTAATTAATTAGGCTTCCTAATTCTATTGAAAATAATTAAACAATTTTAATTAATTAGCCTCTTAATCTTATTAGAAATATATATATATATATATATATATATATATATATATATATGAGAGAGAGTATCTTATTAATTAATTTCCAAACTCCTTTAGGAATTAAATAATAATATTAATAGTAATAATAATAATAATAATCCTCTTATTAATTTATATTTAATATTTCCAAAATATTAAATAATAAATATTAAGTTATTTAATTTATTCTATCACCATAGATTAAATTAAATATACTTAAATTATTATTACGATTATGCCATTAGTTTCTTTAATAAATATTCTTCCTTTTATGGTATGACCTTTTAGGTTCTCCATATTAAACAGGTTGTGAATAAATCAATTAGAATAATTCTAATCTTATTTAAATAAATAAATTAATTATTTAATTTATTTAAATAAATAACATTTATTTTACAATAAGGGTAAGCCACCTTAACGATCAACGACTTTCCAAAAAATATAGATTTCAACATTAATCATAAAAGAACCTTTGAGTAAATAGTTACCGTACAATTTAATCTTTTCACCAAATAATGTCCCAATTAAATATAAGACATGAAATTACTGTCAAGTCTTATTTTATTTAATTATATGTATTTCGATCCTTAAATGAACAACTCCAAATCATGCAAATTAGAAACTCAGTTCTAATTTCATTCCACCTTAGCCAAGGATTCCTAGGTTGTCATTTATCGAATCACATAGGACATATCTCTTCTTTTACTAGAAGAGATAGATTTTTTATTGATCATTCATTTTCTCCATGTATAAATTATTACACCCAAGCATACCCTTTGATATACCCTAAGGGTCTTAAGAAACATGTCAAAGTATAACTCATCATACACAAGATACTATGATGATCTCAAGTTTAAGGGTCACTTGTACTACTATCACTACAGGAATTCCTATTGACAGACAATTAAAACTCCATTAGGTATTCCTTAGCGAGCCACGTTCAGTGAACTTATTCTCCAATAAGCCCCTACATAATTTCTTTAGTGTCTCCACACAAATGATCATGAGATCAATCATCCTCATCCAATGAGCAAGCAACATATGTACTAATCAATCCGGATTCACTAATCCCATTATTAGTAGTCCAATAATTGGGAACAATTTTAGTTTTAAGATATCTACGAATTTAGATCTCATTTGCATGATCATCATCATGATTCTAAAAGCATTGCTTAAAAATATGGGTTTATCACATATTAAATAACAGCCCCATGTAGATAAATTAAAAACCTTTAATTAAATAACTCTTTTATTAATAAATGAATAAGATTGTTATAAAGTATATGTTTTATCATCAAACATAATTGGCTTGTGTGCATACTACTTTCACAATCATGCTTCATACTTCAGATAACATAAACAAGGTCTTGATGGTTCTGCAGTACGGCGCGGCCGCGCTGCTATTTAAGCTTGGGAGTGGCGAGGTTGCGCTACTCCCTTTTCAACCCAAATTGGAGATTTTTAATGCCCTGTTATATTCTAGACATGCCATGTGTTGGGTTTGTAACAATCATGGACACAATCAAATTGCATAAAATAAGCGGAAGCATGGTAAATCAGAGTTTTAAATTTTACAAACCTTATACCCGGATCATCCTTTATGCACAGTTATTATTAAAATAAAATAGATGGAGATTAGATTCATACCCTCATAGAAACTAGCTTCCTCAAGTACGAGTTCAACTCTAATTCCTTTTCGCATTTAACTTGAATCCACCGAGTTGATTCCTTCCTTTGATCAACGTTATCCACCCAAGTGTTTGACCTCTAGAGGTGATCCACCAAGAAAGAATAAGAATACAAGAAGAAGGGTGTTTGGCTAAATCATAGTTTCCTTCTCTCTAGAAAAAGAGTGCTCTCCCAACTCTTAGAATTAATTGTTAACCTTGTTCTATAATAAGACTTTCTTATTTATAGATGTAGGTAACCCTCCTAAATAATTTAGGATTAGGGTTTCATATTAATTAATTAAACTCCTTTAATTAATTAGACTTTCCAATGCTATTGGGAATAATTAAACTCTTTTAATTAATTAGCCTCCTAATCTTATTAGGAATATATATGAGAGAGGGAGAATATCTTATTAACTAATTCTCAAACTCCTTTAGGAATTAAATAATAATAATAATAATAATAATAATAATAATAATAATAATAATAATAATAATAAGACTCTTCTTATTAATTTATATTTAATATTTCCAAAATATTAAATAATATTAAGCTATTTAATTTATTCTATCACCATAGATTAAATTAAATGTACTTAACTTATTATTACGATTATGCCATTTGCTTCTTTAATAAATATTCTTTCTTTTATGGTGTGACCCTTTAGGTTCTCCATATTAAACCGGTTGTGAATAAATCAATTAGAACAATTCTAATCTTATTTAAATAAATATAATAAACTAATAATTCATTTAAATAAATAACATTTATTCTACAATAAGAATAAGTCTCCTTAATGATCAACGACTTTCTAGATAATATAGATTTCAACATTAATCATAAAAGAACGTGTGAGTTAATAGTTATCGTATAATTCAATCCTTCCACCATATAATGTCTAAATTAAATATAAGAGATGAAATTACTATCAAGTCTTATTTTATTTAATTACATGTATTTCGATTCCAAAATGCACAACTCCAAATAATACAAATTAGAAACTCCTTTCTAATTTCATTCCACCTTGGCCAAGGATTCCTGGGTTGTCATTTATCGAATCACATAGGACATATCTCTTCTTTTGTAAGACCCCAACTTTTATAAATAAAGATTTAATTTTCTTTATATATTATTTCGAAATAGTAAGGTGTTGATTGATAAAGGTGAAAGTTATGGGTGAAATGTGCAAATATTTTAAAATGAGCAAGTGGTTATAAAATATTCTTGTTGTCGGGGAATATTCGTTTGGTCGTGGAATATTCTTGTTGTCGGGGAATATTCGTACGACGGCGCAGATATTTGTGGACCCCACAACGGAATAACTGTCGGATATAGAAAGCGACAGAAATAACCTTTTTACAAAATAACGGCGTAGTTGTTACCGTTAGTACTGTTGAAATACCCGGTGGTTAAAATACAGTGATACGCGGTGTTGCACAGTAGCACACGGTATTGCACAGTATTTTGAATTATTGAGTCTTACGTGAGAAGGCACTTACTCAATTATTGTTACAGTAATTACTGTTCAATATTTTATATTATTGACTCAATAATTGCTACGTTGCTATTTTATACGATTGATTCAATAATGGTTACAGTTGATATTTTGTATTATTGATTCAATAATTGTCATTACACAGTATTTCGCATTATCAACTCAATAATTCATATTATTTGAATAATATTATTAGATAGCATTATTGACAATGTCTAAGGAAGTTCTGTCTAGGAGGGGTTATTTAATTGCGCGCCAGTAAGGAGAAGTCCTTACCGGAAGGCCCCCTCTTTCCTGGGAACGACCTGGTTGTCAATATTGTAGTTCTATAATATTATTTGTGAATAATTAATTATTGATTTATATGATAAAGAAATATTTATTTTGTGGATATTAAAGAAGGAATTAGTACTGATGTGTTTTTATCAGTATTTTGGTGTGAAAAATCATCTGTTTGTGGATTTCGGATAATTTATGTTGGGAATTTGGAAAAACTTTCTTCTGCAAAGTTGTAGAGAATTAAATTTCCTATGGAAAGGACATAGAATTTGTATTTTTCTGACAAAGGGGCTATTTATTATGAATTATTGAAGTTTCGGAAAATAAATATATTATTTAATGGGTGGGACCCACTTTTGTTGTTTTGTTGAAAAAATCAGATTTTTGGTAGCAGCCGGCGGCGGAAGAAAATAAAATAAAATAATATATTTTATTCATTTAGTCTCCTTTGGCATCCTAAGCTTTTCCTATAAATAGGGTGCTTAGGTTAGAATTGAAAATCACACCAGAATTCGAAGTTTTCTCTCTCTATAATATCGAGCGTATTTTTGTGAGTATTTCAATACTTTGAGTATTAGTATTCAGCGCAAGCTTCCGTCGGTATTATATCCGATATTCCAGCCAGAAGTGTTGTTCTTTTGAGGTAAGGGATGTTATTTTCTTTCGTAAATGATATTATTCTTTTCAATATCATTATACCGAAATATTGTCATGGATTTTATGTTGAAATTCTTACTTTTTCCGTCGGGGTTACTATTCACGTATACGGCACTATTCACGTATACGGCACTATTCACGGGAAAATTTATTTTTCTTCTATTTGTCCAAATTGTTTGTTAAGGTTACTATCTTTGATTGTATCCAAGTTTTGAGCTCTATTCTTGAATTTTGCTCCATAATTGATTATTACGAAGTATTTGTGAATTGGATAAACTAAAATACGAATCCTTGATCATTGTCTTTTATCTCACTGGATTCGTTCTTTAAAATGTTTTTCATCATCCTCAGTCTTAAAAGGTGATGTAACTGAATATCTTTGGCCTGTAGAGCAAAGATGAATGATTACCTGATGAATATCTTTGGCCTGTAGAGCAAAGATGAATGATTACCTGATGAATATCTTTGGCCTGTAGTGCAAAGATGACAGGTGTTGAGATGAACATGACTACTGATGATGCAAATGAATATCTTTGGCCTGTAGTGCAAAGATGAATATTTGATTTGAAATGTTTATTGATTGATGTTACAAAGATAAAATATTGATGATGGACTTTTAAATCATAGAAGATAGTAGACTTCATTCTCTGCTTAACTCTTCTAATGATTCGTTATTTCCGCTGCGAATATTGATCTAAAATTGGTTGTCCATTATATTTTATCTTATTTGTTGAAGACTAACGATAATTTGTTTTCCATTATCTTAGTCATAATATTCTTTACTGAGCTAGTTGAGCTCACCCTTTTCATCTGTTGTCCTCTTCAGGAAATGAGAATGTTGCGGGTACTAGTCGGGGGACAGAGTGATGGTCCGAGTTAGAGCAGTAGTAGTCCTCACTATTTCTAATAAATAGTGTGATAATAATTGTAATGAGGACTTAGTTTGAATCTTAATATTTTCTACATATTTGTACTGAGACTCACAGTTGTGTGGTCGTATTTTGCACGACCGTATGATATAAAGTTTGTATTTGAATTCTGTACCATGTATTTGGCGACTCAGAATGGGTTGGGTTGAATGGACCTATTCTGGGGGGCGTCACAGTTGGTATCAGAGCCATAAGTAAAGAGCCCCGAGCCTCTATCTGGTGACTTCCTGTGTATGGGGGATGCACCGAAGCCAGACTCTCCGTAGGGGACGCCGTTCTGCGGTGGCAAACTGATAGGTATCATTGTGAGGTGCTGTCCAAGGTTGGGACAAGAGTCACAGTTGGTATCAGAGCTTAGGGATATGATCTCTGGCGGAGATCGGGGAATAGAACTAGGAGGGGAGAGACGAGTAAATCCTTCGCTAGTATGTCCTACCTAAGCTTATGTGGTATTTAATTGGTCAGTCGGAGCATAGGGTTAATATGTGATTTGTTAATTTGTTTAATTAACCCTTGTTTTATGGCAGTATTTGAGAATGGCAGCTGAGAATGTTAACAACGAAGTGAATGAGACCATGGAGACACCTTTAATCACAAATCAGAATAATGTGATGACAGAAGAAGAAGAAATTAGAAATATCCATGTGGTGAGTGAAGAATTAATAGTTGCACCCGAGCTAGTCGCAGAGGTAGCAGCTGAGAGTGAGGAAGAAGAGGAACCTGAGGAGGAGTATTTATTAGGAGAACTTTATGATCAAAATGTAGAACTGCAAAATCGTATTCTTGAGTTAGAAGAGCAGGGTGAAGAACGACAGACAGCCGTGGAACAAAGGGATACAATAATTCAAGAAAGGGATATAGAAATTCAAGATTTTGCTACTCGTTATGCGAGGCTTGAACAGAAGTTCTCTCTGGCAGAACATATGATATTAGAGCTAGAATCTGAAAATGCAAATGTCAACGATCAGCTGAAAGAAGAAGCAACGGAACGAGTGAGAATTGAAGATGCATGGGTAAAAGCCGCACGACGCGTTGATATTTTAGAAAGAGACGTCCGATCTAAGAAGGCCAAAATAGACGAAATGGATTTTACTTTTTGGACAGCAATTGGGAGAATCAAACATCGAGTTTGGAATTATCCTGTGCATAGCGGTCAACCCCAATTCGATATGGATCGAAGAGTAATGATTCAGATCATGGATCAGGAGTGTGACGAAGCAGTTGAGGGTGGAATGAGCTGTATAGCAAAGTCAAGACCAGTTGGGATAATGACACCAAAGCCTGTTCCAGACAAATCAAAGTCGGTGGTTCCATGAAGAGCGTTTATCGAGACTGCCCAAAACGCGAGGAACCCGAATGAATTTATCACGGGTTAGTTAATCATAAATTTTTGCGAAGCTTATACCTTGTTAGATATCGGTGCTACCCATTCCTTTATTTCACCTGCTTGTGCTCAACGTTTGAACTTGGCTTCTGATAAATTAGACTTTGACTTATCTGTTGAAACTCCGTTAGGAGAAACCTTTGTTACATCTACAGTTTACAAATCTTGCTTGATTCAGATTGGTACCCTTACCTTACCTGTTGATCTTATATCTTTGAAAATACTTGCATTTGACGTGATTCTAGGAATTGACTGGTTAACCACTTATCATGCCAAAATTGATTGTTTTCGTAAGGTTGTTAGTTTTCATATTCCTAATCAACCTGTTGTGCGAATCCAAATCACCAAACCACTAAAATCAGTCAATATCATTTCAAATCACAAGGCTATTCGTTTATTGAAAAACGGATGTCAAGCTTTCTTAGCTCATGTCACTGATTTAAACCAAAATACATCAGATTTGAATGATATTTCCGTTGTCAATGAGTTTCCTGATGTATTTCCCGAAGAACTTCCCGGTCTACCCCCAGAACGTGAAGTTGAATTCTTTATTGACCTTGAGCCCGGTACAAAGCCCATTTCTAAAACCCCATATCGAATGGCTCCTATTGAACTTCAGGAGTTAAAGATTCAATTACAAGAGTTGTTAGATATCGGTTTTATTCGTCCTAGTACGTCTCCTTGGGGTGCTCCTGTTTTATTCGTAAAGAAGAAAGACGGGAGTATGCGACTTTGTATTGACTATCGGGAGTTGAACCATGTCACCATCAAGAATAGGTATCCGTTACCTCGTATTGATGACCTGTTCGACCAGTTGCAAGGAGCGCAATTCTTTTCAAAGATCGATCTTCGTTCTGGATATCATCAGTTGAAGATTAAAACTGAGGATATTCCAAAGACTGCTTTTAGAACACGGTACGGGCATTATGAGTTCTTAGTCATGTCTTTTGGATTGACTAATGCTCCTGCTGCTTTCATGGATATGATGAACCGTGTATTTAAGGAGTATTTAGATCAATTCGTTGTTGTCTTTATTGATGACATTCTCATCTATTCTAAAAGCCGTGAAGATCATGAACACCATTTGAAGTTAGTACTTCAAAAGCTTCGTGAGAACAAGCTATACGCCAAGTTAAAGAAATGCGAGTTCTGGCTTGAGGAAGTAGCATTCCTTGGGCACGTGGTATCGAAGCGTGGAGTATTTGTTGACCCGGCGAAGATTGAAGCAATACAAAGCTGGGAGCAACCTAAGTCGGTGACCGAGGTACGAAGCTTTCTAGGCTTAGCTGGTTATTATCGGAGGTTCGTAGAGGGATTTTCTCGAATCGCTACTCCATTAACTCAGTTGACTAGGAAAGATACCAAATTCGTTTGGGGCGAGGAATGCGAGAAGAGCTTCCAAGAGCTCAAGAGGAGGCTCATTTCGGCACCTGTTCTGACAATACCATCTGGTTCGGATGGATTTGTTATTTACAGCGATGCTTCGGGCAAAGGGTTAGGATGTGTTCTCATGCAACATGGGAAAGTCATAGCCTATGCCTCGCGACAACTCAAAGAATATGAGAGGAATTATCCTACTCATGATCTAGAGTTGGCAGCAGTCGTTTTCGCGTTGAAGATCTGGAGACATTATCTGTACGGGGAGAAAGTGGAGATTTATACGGATCATAAGAGCCTTAAATATTTCTTCACTCAGAAGGAACTCAACATGCGACAACGACGTTGGTTGGAGCTGTTGAAAGATTACGATCATACTATCCAATACCATCCTGGAAAAGCGAACGTGGTAGCTGACGCGTTGAGTAGAAGATCATATGTAGGAACGAATGCGATGATGTCAAGTATACGCGTAGAACCAGCTTTGATTAATAAAGTTAAAGCTGCTCAAGCTACGGATGCGGAGATGATGAAGATGAAGAAGAAGGTGCAAGAAGGTGCAATTTCAGAAGCGAGAATCGATGAAGATGGAATACTTCGAGTCAACTCCAGACTTTGTGTTCCTAACGATTTTGACTTGAAGTATAGAATCATGATGGAGGCACACAACACACCGTTTGCAATCCATCCTGGGAGTACTAAAATGTATCGTGATCTTCGACATACATTTTGGTGGAGCAATATGAAGAGAGAGATCGCGGAGTTCATCTCGAGATGTTTAACTTGTCAACGTGTAAAGGCGGAGCATCAAGTACCGAAGGGTCCATTGCAACCACTGGAGATTCCGAAATGGAAGTGGGAGCATATTACGATGGATTTCGTTACGGGTCTTCCCAAGGTTTCTCAAGGCGTAGATGCGATTTGGGTTATTGTTGATAGATTAACCAAGTCTGCTCATTTCTTGCCGATACGAGAGACTTATTCCCTTGAACGTCTTGCTCATATGTACGTGAATGAGATTGTGAGGTTGCATGGCATGCCAGTATCCATAGTTTCGGATCGTGACCCCAGATTTACTTCACGATTTTGGATTAGTTTACAGAAAGCGATGGGCACGGACTTACGTTTTAGTTCGGCTTATCATCCTCAAACGGACGGACAATCGGAAAGGACTATTCAAACTCTTGAAGATCTATTGAGACTCTGTGTTCTAGACTTCAAAGGGAGTTGGGATAAGTACTTACCATTGGTGGAATTCTCCTATAACAACAGTTATCAGGCAAGTATAGGCGTAGCTCCATTCGAAGCGTTGTATGGGAGAAAGTGTCGTTCTCCAACATGTTGGAACGAGGTGGGTGAAGCAACATTGTTGGGACCGGAGTTGGTACGTGTGACTACGGAAAAGATCCAAATGATCCGACAACGTATACAAACGGCACAGGATCGACAAAAGAGTTATGCGGATCTTCATTGAAAGGACGTGGAATTTAATGTTGGGGACCATGTGTTATTACGTATTGCTCCGTGGAAAGGAGTTACGAGGTTTGGGAAGAGAGGAAAGCTCAATCCACGATTCATTGGTCCATTTGAGATTCTTGACCGAATAGGAAATGTGGCCTATAGACTCGCATTACCTCCAAGCATGTCTCGTGTTCATAACGTATTTCACATATCCGTGTTGCGTAAATATGTGAAAGATCCAAACCGCATTATTGAGTTAGAACCAGACGAGATAGCCGAAGATTTAACGTACGAGGAGGTACCTGTCAAGATCTTGGATAGAAGGGAGCATGTCCTACGCTCGAAAATTATACCTCAAGTTAAAGTTTTGTGGAGAAACCATGCAATTGAGGAAATGACCTGGGAGTTGGAATCGGAAATGAAAGCGAGGTATCCTCACCTTTTCGACATACCAGGTACGTACGTCAATTTCGAGGACGAAATTTCATAAGGAGGGGAGGTTGTAAGACCCCAACTTTTATAAATAAAGATTTAATTTTCTTTATATATTATTTCGAAATAGTAAGGTGTTGATTGATAAAGGTGAAAGTTATGGGTGAAATGTGCAAATATTTTAAAATGAGCAAGTGGTTATAAAATATTCTTGTTGTCGGGGAATATTCGTTTGGTCGTGGAATATTCTTGTTGTCGGGGAATATTCGTACGACGGCGCAGATATTTGTGGACCCCACAACGGAATAACTGTCGGATATAGAAAGCGACAGAAATAACCTTTTTACAAAATAACGGCGTAGTTGTTACCGTTAGTACTGTTGAAATACCCGGTGGTTAAAATACAGTGATACGCGGTGTTGCACAGTAGCACACGGTATTGCACAGTATTTTGAATTATTGAGTCTTACGTGAGAAGGCACTTACTCAATTATTGTTACAGTAATTACTGTTCAATATTTTATATTATTGACTCAATAATTGCTACGTTGCTATTTTATACGATTGATTCAATAATGGTTACAGTTGATATTTTGTATTATTGATTCAATAATTGTCATTACACAGTATTTCGCATTATCAACTCAATAATTCATATTATTTGAATAATATTATTAGATAGCATTATTGACAATGTCTAAGGAAGTTCTGTCTAGGAGGGGTTATTTAATTGCGCGCCAGTAAGGAGAAGTCCTTACCGGAAGGCCCCCTCTTTCCTGGGAACGACCTGGTTGTCAATATTGTAGTTCTATAATATTATTTGTGAATAATTAATTATTGATTTATATGATAAAGAAATATTTATTTTGTGGATATTAAAGAAGGAATTAGTACTGATGTGTTTTTATCAGTATTTTGGTGTGAAAAATCATCTGTTTGTGGATTTCGGATAATTTATGTTGGGAATTTGGAAAAACTTTCTTCTGCAAAGTTGTAGAGAATTAAATTTCCTATGGAAAGGACATAGAATTTGTATTTTTCTGACAAAGGGGCTATTTATTATGAATTATTGAAGTTTCGGAAAATAAATATATTATTTAATGGGTGGGACCCACTTTTGTTGTTTTGTTGAAAAAATCAGATTTTTGGTAGCAGCCGGCGGCGGAAGAAAATAAAATAAAATAATATATTTTATTCATTTAGTCTCCTTTGGCATCCTAAGCTTTTCCTATAAATAGGGTGCTTAGGTTAGAATTGAAAATCACACCAGAATTCGAAGTTTTCTCTCTCTATAATATCGAGCGTATTTTTGTGAGTATTTCAATACTTTGAGTATTAGTATTCAGCGCAAGCTTCCGTCGGTATTATATCCGATATTCCAGCCAGAAGTGTTGTTCTTTTGAGGTAAGGGATGTTATTTTCTTTCGTAAATGATATTATTCTTTTCAATATCATTATACCGAAATATTGTCATGGATTTTATGTTGAAATTCTTACTTTTTCCGTCGGGGTTACTATTCACGTATACGGCACTATTCACGTATACGGCACTATTCACGGGAAAATTTATTTTTCTTCTATTTGTCCAAATTGTTTGTTAAGGTTACTATCTTTGATTGTATCCAAGTTTTGAGCTCTATTCTTGAATTTTGCTCCATAATTGATTATTACGAAGTATTTGTGAATTGGATAAACTAAAATACGAATCCTTGATCATTGTCTTTTATCTCACTGGATTCGTTCTTTAAAATGTTTTTCATCATCCTCAGTCTTAAAAGGTGATGTAACTGAATATCTTTGGCCTGTAGAGCAAAGATGAATGATTACCTGATGAATATCTTTGGCCTGTAGAGCAAAGATGAATGATTACCTGATGAATATCTTTGGCCTGTAGTGCAAAGATGACAGGTGTTGAGATGAACATGACTACTGATGATGCAAATGAATATCTTTGGCCTGTAGTGCAAAGATGAATATTTGATTTGAAATGTTTATTGATTGATGTTACAGAGATAAAATATTGATGATGGACTTTTAAATCATAGAAGATAGTAGACTTCATTCTCTGCTTAACTCTTCTAATGATTCGTTATTTCCGCTGCGAATATTGATCTAAAATTGGTTGTCCATTATATTTTATCTTATTTGTTGAAGACTAACGATAATTTGTTTTCCATTATCTTAGTCATAATATTCTTTACTGAGCTAGTTGAGCTCACCCTTTTCATCTGTTGTCCTCTTCAGGAAATGAGAATGTTGCGGGTACTAGTCGGGGGACAGAGTGATGGTCCGAGTTAGAGCAGTAGTAGTCCTCACTATTTCTAATAAATAGTGTGATAATAATTGTAATGAGGACTTAGTTTGAATCTTAATATTTTCTACATATTTGTACTAAGACTCACAGTTGTGTGGTCGTATTTTGCACGACCGTATGATATAAAGTTTGTATTTGAATTCTGTACCATGTATTTGGCGACTCAGAATGGGTTGGGTTGAATGGACCTATTCTGGGGGGCGTCACATCTTTTACTAGAAGTGGTAAATTCTTTATTGATCATTCATTATCTCCATATACAACTTATTACACCCAATCATACCCTTTAATATACCTTATGGATCTTAAGAGACATGTCAAAGTATAACTTATCATACACAAGATACTATGATGATCTCAAGTCCAAGGATCACTTGTACTACTATCACTACATGAATTCCTATTGACATGCAAGTAAAGCTTCATTAGGTATTCCTTAGCTAGCCACGTTCAGTGAACTTATTCTCCAATAAACACTTACATACTTGCTTTAGTGTCTCCACAAATGATCATGAGATCAATCATACTCATTCAATGAGCAAGCAACATATGTACTAATATATCCGGATTCACTAATCCCCTTTATAGTAATCCAACGATTAGGAATTATTTTAGTTTTAAGCTATCTAAGAATTTAGATCTCATTAGTATGATCATCATCATGATTCTAAAGACATTGCTTAAAACTATGAGTTTATCACATATTATAATAACAACATCATGTAGATAAATAAATGCCTATAAATAAATAATTATTTTATTAATAAATGAATAAGATTGTTACAAAGTATATGTTTTATCATCAAACATGATTGTCTTGTGTGCATACTACTTTCACCATGGCCATATATATTAACACATAACACATGCACAAAAAGATTATACTAACTTTAGGTCTCATTTACATATATCAAGCTTAGATTTCAAAAATCATATAATTCTTGTTTGAAAATTTCTTGCTACAATTAAACTCAACAAATCCAATACTTTCTTGACCATACTAGACATCAATAGATATACACAAAGACTTCACAAATACCAGAAATATGATTAACACCTACATTTAGATTTCAAAACATCATTAACTTTTTAATTGAAAACTTATACCAACAAAGTTATTGCAACTCATATTATATATAATAAGGTTAAGCCTCATACCAGACATACTTTCGTGCATACAAAGCTCTTACACATATGCCCTAAACTCAGCATATAAGGAAATAAATTTTTAGTTCCTGAACACCAGCGCGGCCGCACTGGTTTGACCCTTGGAAGTGGCGCAACCGCGCCACTTTGGCAACAGTCCATGAATAGGCTCTGTTCTGCAGAGCTCGGAAATGATCTTATAAGTTCTTTTCGCATGCTTCTTAAAAACAAATACACCATTTTAAATATGTAGAGACAAGGATCTTTTAGCATTTCCAGAATCACTTACCATTTCTATGCATTCTAATTTCCAAGTTTTGACATTAAACTCTTTTCAAACATTAAATCACATATTTGATGGGCACCAATTTAGAAGTTCAGTTTAACAGAGCTTTTAATATAATATAATCCCAAATTTCATAATCATTCTCTTAACATTTAACAACCAATTCAATCAACACAAAACTTTATTTAAACCAAATTCTATCATAAATCACTTTCTCAGTACAAGTATCAAACTAATCCTTGGCTTATACACGTATTAATAATATTACATGATACCTTTTTATTGCTGATTTAGTTGATGATCTTGTTGTAACTTAACACTTGAAATTCAACAGAACTCTCCCTTTATTTAAATTTGTATTCAAACCCTCTAGTTTAATATTAGAACAATGAAGAGAAAGAGTAGAAAGGTTTACCATGAACCAAGTTTATGAAGAATTGGTTTGATATTTATAGAAGAAAAATTTCTTGCTTAATACGTATAATAGCCTTGATAAATAGAGAGTCTATTATTCTCATAGCTAGCCAGCTCCATATTACAATTTGATTACTCAGCTTCTCAGAGCTTGGAGGCCACTCAATAAGACAGCTCTTTCTTGATAATTCATAACTCAAATTATTTCTTAATTGAATTACCCAGCTCATGCTTATATGATTTTATTTAACACCATCAATACTTACCGCATAAAAATGTATGTATATCAAATATACATCATACACACTAATTAATAAAATGTATTATACCAAAAATATTTTTCATAAAAATGGAGGCTTTACATAATAATAATTTTTTAAGGTAAATATTTTATTATCTTAAATCATTTTTATTTATATCATATTACATTTTATATACTTAAATTTCATTTATCAATTATTTTTAATCATTCCTTTATATGTAGAAACTATATTATTATTATAATTACTACACCACAAACATACTCACATAATACACTACACGTAATCATCCATACCATGCAGTATATAAAAATATAAACTTTATTTTATTTTATTAAATCATTATTTTAATATTATCAGAAAAAATTTTGGATCATCACATTCTTCCCCCTTATAAAGATTCCGTCATCGGAATCACAAAATAAAAATTACACAAATGAATGCAGTTAGTTAGCATACTTCTTTTGAACTGCTACGAGTCTTGACCAATTTTTGCAAATTGCTTGCATTAATTATGGTTTCAATACCACGATTCTTGTCCATATTCATTATGCGAATATTTATCGTGTAATTATTGTTATATATGAATTCTACTTGCGGGAGGCGTTCGTTTCAACCTCAATGTGTTATCTTTTGCTTCTACATGCTCTTCCAAAAATCGTCACAAAACACGGATTCCAATTAGATACGCTCGAAATTATAATTTCATATTTAACCAGTATAATTTGATCTAACTATTATCGAAACTCAAATTTTTCCTTCAAAATCTTTTTATTAACGAGTTATATTGAACCCATTTCTTTTCCTGATTTTTTTCCTTCTTTATTACTATATTCAAGGATTTCTAAAAATGCGCATGAATATCCTAGCACAATTCTATTATTTGAAAAAAAATAAGTCATTTTTGAATCAAATATATACATTTATAAAACTGATCAGAATGGTACCTGAAACTCCATTTCTGGCCGCTACAGTATCTTGGACCGTCATACTGAAGGTTCTCGCAGTTGGTCTATTTGGTGGAGTTAGACCAATTATAGCTAGTTGTCCACTTCTATTTCCTATACTGATGCTTCCTTCATCAGCTTTTCTCTTTGGGCAACTCCTAGCAATATTTGACCCACATATAAAGCATCTGCTATACTTCCTTGGGTTAGGGCAGTTAAGAGAGATATGTCCTTCATGCCCGCAATTAAAGCACACTGGCTTTCCTTTCAAACACTCCCCTTAATGATTTTTCTCGCAATTACTACATTGATCATTCTTCTTCTTTATGCCTCCCTGCCTACTATCAGTATTCCCGGGACTATTCCATTTTCTTTTCCCACTTCCACTGCTTTTCTCAGTTTTGACAGCCCCCTAGATTTTAACTTTAATTTTCCTTTCTTTATTGTAGAGACTCGTGGCCTCACTTCCACCGTCGACTCTGATAGCCTTCTCCAAGATTGATCCAAACGAACTAATCTGCAACACTATGACTTTGTTATAGATCCAGGGTTTCAGGACCTTCCCAACCCTTCTTGCCTTTCTTTCTTTTGTGTCCACTTGATGTGGAGAAAACCTAGCCAGTTCATTGAACTTAACAGCTTATTGAGACACTATCATGTCTTCTTGTTTCAACTCTAAAATTTTTATCTCCATTCAACTTAGTGCACTCGGAGGAAAATAATTCTCAAAGTATAACTATTTAAATCTTTCCCAGGTAATCACTCCTGCTCCAGCCTTATTCCTATTGGCTTCCCATCAGAAATCAGCCTCACCTTTCAACATGTACGTAGAAAAATTAGTCTTTTTCTCATCTCCTACTCTGGCTACCTTAAACACCTTTTCCATTTCCTTGATCCACGGTTGAGCCTCTATAGGCTCAGTGGTTCCCCTGAATTCAGGCGGTCCCACACTCTTGAAGTCCTTAAAGCTAGCTACATATGTTGCCGACGGATTTACATTAGCGTGAGGGTTGGGAGGATTTCTATTTTGAAAGGCTTCCATTAGTAAATCTACAAATTGCTGCATGGGGTTTCCCTATCCTCCAGCCCTATTTTCATATTTCGTTTTCCACAGCTTCATTTCTATTTGTGTTTACTAATGGTCTGCCTCGACCTCGTCCTTTTGTCGGTATTTTTCTTGTTTTTAAAATACTTACTGATATTAATATTTCATTAATCACTTCAAATCATTTTAAATCACACATACTAGCACATACTCATCATAAAACATATTTAGCAAATATTTTTATTAATATGCTTCTTATAACATATTCCGTTTACACTCCTACTATTTACATATTTTATTGCTCTATTACATTGAAAATGAGGAATCACTATCAGACAGTACTACCAGCTATGGTTCTGGTACTATTTTCTCCAGAATGATCACCTCCACTAGTTCATTTTTGGTGTGAGCCTCTACTTCAGCTACTGGCTTGGGTATTGGCTCGGGTGGAGTTATTTCTTTTCCAACGCTTCTATCTAACATAGGTTATAGCATAAAGTATTCCCACCTAAGGTTTCTAATCTACAGCTTTGATACCACATTGTGACGCCCCTAAATCTAAGTAATTGAAACCTGTACTTGGTGCTACACGATATCATTCATACAACCTGCTCAATATATTATTAATTAAAAAGAAATTATATCAGAGTTCGCTATCCCAAGTACGATGACCTTTAATTACTTTATTACATGATAGATATTGTATTATTATTACAAAACATCTAATCATTATAAATATTCACCTTTAACTATTCATCCACCTTCTTTTTTCCTTTGTCTTTGCCAGATCCTTCTATGCGCTCAGGTTTCACTGAAAATATTTAATTTCAAAGCAAGAATGAGCATTTAATTGCTCAAGAAGTAATAACATACAATAAGCAATATATGAAAGAGTTAAAAATTTTATTTAGAAATACTTCTACAACGGATCAACAGTTATGAAGCCATTGTAATAATTTTGAATAATATATCAAATTGATTGCATTTTTGAAACGACGTAGTAACTATAAATGCCGAGTGGTCAATAGACCTTGAACTTTATTTTTCTTACTATAAATAGGTTTAATAATAATTCAACTGTTCAACCGTCTTGACTCCCGGGCACGATGGGTGATCAGCCTTTTATGCCCTGCGTTGATAAACACTGCATGCTTACTTTCATTGCCTTTTTGGCACAATAAAAGTTTTCCCCAAAAAACAGATGTTCATACTTAGACTTAAGTTCCAAACCAAAATAATTTGGTTGGACAGCTGTGACTGTGACACCCCCAAATCCGGGTACTTCGTTTTCACATAATTTGGTGTTCACTTTCTAAATAGAACATACATCTACCCATAATAAGGAATGTAAAATAATTGCAATCTTGAATAAATAATAAAATCTTCCTTAAAAAGGAATTACAACCTTATCCAAAATCATCCCAGGATTTATCTAACCTTAACATAAATAATAATGCAGATATAAAAACATAACATAAATTCTTATTACAATCAAAATCAAAAGATAACAAGTCTTCACTTGTTCATCTTGCCTTTCCCTTTACTCGTTGACGGTACGTCAACATTATCGGCTTTAACTGCAAGATATTATTAAATATGCAAGAATGAGCAAACAAAAGCTCACTTGGAATACAACAATAATATGACATAACTAATAACTTCAAAAGATTTGAATAACTTTACTTTCATCGACAATAAAGAATTGAATAATAATTCTTTCATCAATATTTAGAATTTCGAATATTAAAATCATTTTAGGGTCATAAGACTTTGAACTTTGTCCTAGGTTATAAACATTATATTTAAAACCTTTAACAGTCATTTAGACTATGGACTCTCAACTCGTATTAGGGGGATCAGCCCTTCGTACCATGTATTATGCACAAATATTTAACGCTTTTGCATAGTAACCTCCCCTAATAAATTGGATTGTTCATCTCAGTATTTGATATGAGTCCGCACCAAAGAAAGTTTAGTTTGGATAGCTAAAAGTAAATTTGGAGCTAAGGAGTAGTTGAATCGACTCACAATAATCAAGAATAATTCAATAATAACGAATTATGAGATAACTTATGCTTTAAAATTTAAACTTAAAGCATACAAAAAATAAAATAGACCTTACTTGAACAATTAAGTCAAGGTCACATTAATTAAATCATGGACTTTAAATAAGTACTTGTCCATTGCAGAAATAAAAGGACAATCTTAATAAATATTTGAATTTAAAACACTTGTATAATAATAACAAGTTTGAGTTTGGAAAACTTGACTCGAGCGCAAGCTACAGTTACAACTCACGTTCTTTAACACTTCCTACACATATATATTTAACCATAATAATCTAAATTAGTTAACACGTAACTAATTCACATAATTAGTTAACCCATCTAGGTTAACTTATTCTTGTTTAATTATTACGTTAATAATTAATTATCATATAATTAATCACATCACATAATTATTTTACACGTCCACATAATTAATCAATTAATAATTATGTACTTCATATTAAATTATAATTTAAATTAAACATTCACTTTTAATTATAATTAATCAAATTATAATTATATTTTATTTATAATTAAAAAAATTATAATTTATAATTAATCAAACTACATCATGCATTTATTAAATTATAATTAAGCATATTATAATTTAAATTAATATTTACTTTGATTAAAAATTAATCAAACTATATTCATCATAATTTAACTAATTATAATTTAAGTTAAACCTTTACTTGTAATTATAATTAATCAAATTATAATTATATATTATATTTATTAATATAATTTAATACTGTTCATTTAACATTTTAATATGTATCTAACATGTTATCAAGTACATCACACTAGATTAGCTTTTCAAAATACAAAAATAAAAAAATAAGACATCATTATCTTCTGCACACACACCCCCCCCCCCCCCGCCGTGGCGGGTGTCTAAGCCTTGATAGGTCCGCCGGGGCGGTCCCCCTGCAGCGTCGGTAGACAGGTTCATGAACTGTGTAGAGAAAAAATTAATTTGGCTTATTTCTCCACACCAAATTTTAATTCCAGTCAACACAATTCATATAAAACTTTACAACAATAAAATTTAAAGCTTCTAACATGTCTTAACACATTGAATCATCAAAACAATTTATTTAAAAACTCTCAATTTCATTATTTTTGAAGAAAAGCCATTGATAAGTGTTCTTGATGAAATTGAACACTGAAATTTTGTTTCTACATTAAAATACACAATTCAACACATATTAAATTCGTTTATAAACATGTTATCATTATCTAACATCAATTTGTACCAATACACAATTAAACTTGAAATTATGATTTTAAAAGAAAACTATGCATATTTTTAAAATACTTCACTGTGATTCTTGATGAACATGAATCTCTCATGTTCATCCTATATCTATGAATTAACAACTTAATTAAGCATGAGATTCATATACAAGCATGCTATAAACATAATATATATATATATATATATATATATATATATTAATCATGTTTATACAAGTTTCATAAGAATTCAATTAACAGAGAACTTAAACTTATGAAAAACATATAAACACAAATTCTATCAACTAAAAAATGAGAGTTATACCCTTAAATTAGTGTTAGGAGAAAAGATGATGGTGTTGAATTTCTCAAACTTTCTTCTCCTCCTTCTTCTCTCTTCTTCCTTTCTCTCTATCTTTTCTCTGTTCTTTCTTTGTTTTCTCTAATTGACTAACTCTTTGATTTTCTAAACTAACGTATATACCTATAATATACTTACATATATTATACATATAATACATAATTATAAGATATATAACTGTCAATACATAATGGCCTATATTAAATATAATAATCACCATTAATACATATAAGTTACAAATTTTGAATTTAAAAAACCATAAGGCTTGTTTGGCAAAACAACTTTATTTTAAAAAATAGATTATTAGTAGTTAAGGCCTTGTTTGGTAAAACGAGTTTAAAACAAGTGCAAGGGCCCTGTTTGGTAAAACTAAATTAAAACCCTTTCTTTATTCTTTTAATAATTTCTTTAACACATATTTTTAATGTTATACTTTATTTAATTAAATCTCAACATTCTAATTTAATTAATAAAAGCTAACATCAATTAATCACATACAAATTATCACATAATATTTATAATTTCTCGCTAATTATAATTTCATGTAACAATTATCACATAGACTTCATCTAATTTAATTATCTCAATTAAATTAGAACTATACCATAAAATCATTATACATCAATTAAATTAAATATTAAATATTCATTTAATTAATATATTACACTTAATTAAATTACTCCACAACAATCACATAATTTTTTTATTTAGCTCAATAAATAAATCAAATAATATTTATTCAATTCAATAAATATTTAAAATTAATATATAAAATCTCATTCGTTACAATCTTCCCTCCTTAAAAGGATTCTGTCCCCAGAATCACATCAAAAAAAGATTCTCATCTGTTACATTCTTCCCCTATTAAAAAAATTCTATCCCCAGAATCGGTGTACACAAATAATTAAGCAAATAATTTGGGATACATTTTCTTTATAACATCTTCGAGTTCCCACGTAGCTTCTTCAGCATTGTGGTTCCTCCAAATTACCTTAACAGAAGGTATCACTTTATTTCTAAGTACTTGTTCCTTTCTATCAACTATTTGAACATGTACTTCTTCATATATTAAGTCTTTATCGAATTGTAAAGGCTCGTATTCTATTACATGTTTGTAGTGGTGTTTGTACGGTCGTAACACGAAAATATGAAATACGTTGTATATATTATCTAGCTCCGGAGGTAACGCAACCTCGTAAGCCACTTTGCCAACCTTTCGCAGTATCTCAAAAGGTCCAATGAATCGGGGACTCAACTTCCCCTTCTTACCAAATCGAATCTTTCCTTTCCAAGGAGAAACCTTCAGGAAAACGAAGCTTCCTGATAAGAATTCTCGGTTTTATCGATGTTAATCGACAAACTTCTTCTGTCTGTCTTGAGCAGCAACTAGTCTCGTTCTGATCAGCTTCACGATTTCGGCTGTTTGTTATACCAGTTCCAGTCCCAACAGTTGACGTTCACCAACTTCATCCTAGCACAATGGGGTTCTGCATTTCCTGCCGTATAACGCTTCGTAAGGCGGCATGCCAATACTCGCATGGTAACTATTGTTGTAGGCAAACTCCATCCACGCTAGATGATCATCCCATCTTCCTTTGAAATTCATCACGTAAGCTCTCAGCATATCCTCTAGCGTCTGAATCGTCCTCTTGCTCTGGCCATCAGTCTGTGGATGGTACGTCATACTTATTCATAATTACGTTCCCAGACACTCTTGTAATCGCTTCCAGAAATTCGAAGTAAAACGCGGATCTCTATCGGACACAATCGACACCGGAACACTGTGTCAAGAGATAATTTCCTTAACGTAGGGTTTTGCTAATTGATCCAAGTTGAACTTAATCTTGATCGGTAGAAAGTGGGCTGACTTCGTCAGTCGATCCACTATAACCCATATCGCATCGAAACCCTTTTGAGTCGCTGGAAAACCAACCACGAAATCCATCATGATATGCTCCCACTTCCACTATGGAATTTCTAACGGTTGCAGTAATCCACTTGGTCTCTGGTGTTCTTCTTTAACTTTCTGGCACGTTAAGCATTTCGCAACGCATTCAGCAACGTCTCTCTTCATATTCGACCACCAGAAATGGTGCCTGAGATCCTGGTACATCTTCGTACTCCCAAGGTGAATCAAATATCTCAAACTATGAGATTTGCTCAAAATCTCCTCCTTAACTTTTGGTATTGGCGGTACCTAGATTCTTCCTTCAAATCGTAACAGTCCTTCATTATCGATTTTGAACTTGATTTCTTCACCATCGGCTATTCTCTTTCGGATCTTCTCGCATTCTTCATCTTGAAGTTGTGCTTCTTTCACATTCTCTACCAGAGTAGAACCAGTAGTTACTTGAAACAACTTCTCATTCGATTCCTTTGGATACTTCACTTCTAGTTCCAATCTAGCTATTTCTTCTATTAACTGATCCTGATCAGTTAACATAATTAGCTTCTCCCGACCCTTTCTGCTCAAGGCGTCGGCGACGACGTTAGCTTTACCCGGATGGTAAAGTATCTCACAGTCGTAGTCATTGATCAGTTCCAACCATCTCCTTTGGCGCATGTCCAAATCCTTCTGGGTGAATATATACTTCGGACTCTTGTGATCTGTGTATATCTCACACTTTTTTCCATAGAGGTAGTGTCTCCAAATCTTCAGAGCAAACACTACTGCCGCCAATTCTAAATCGTGGGTCGGATACCCTTTCTCATAATCCTTCAGCTGACGTAACGCATAGGCAATGACTTTGCCATTCTGTATCAGCACGCAACCTAATCCCTTATGTGAGGCATCGTTGTATACTGCACAATTTCCCGTACTGTCCGACAAGGAAAACACAGGCGCAGTACTCAACCTCTTCTTTAGTTCCTGAAAATATTCCTCACACTTTTCTGTCCAAACAAATTTAACTGTTTTACGAGTCAAATTCGTCAACGGAGTGGCGATCTTGGAAAAGTCTTGGATAAATCTCCGGTAATAACCCGTCAATCCCAAGAAATTTCTCACTTCAGACTGTGTCTTCGGCTGATCCCAATTCATTACGGCTTCAATGGATCTATCGAAACCCCATCCTTGTCGATAACGTGGCCAAGAAATTGCACACGTTCCAACCAAAATTTGCATTTTGAGAATTTCGCATAAAGCTTCTCTCGTCTCAGCGATTTTAAGGTCAGCCTTAAGTGTTCAGTGTGTTCCTCCTCGATCTTGGAATAAACTAGGATGTCATCTATGAACACCACTACGAACTTATCTAGGAATGGGTTAAATACCTTGTTCATTAAGTCCATAAATGCAGCTGGGGCATTCGTTAGACCAAATGACATCACTAAGAACTCGTAATGACCATACCGAGTCTTAAAAGCCATCTTCAGTATATCTTCTCTTCTCACCTTCAACTGATGATACCCGCTTCTCAAATCGATTTTTGAGAAGTATCTAGCACCCTTCAGTTGATCAAACAAGTCATCGATCCTAGGTAAAGGATACCTATTCTTGATCGTAACTTTATTCAACTCCCTATAATCAATGCAAAGCCGCATCGATCCATCCTTCTTCTTCACTAATAAAACTGGCGCTCCCCACGGTGAAACGCTCGACTGAATATACTTCTTGTCCAGCAATTCTTGCAGTTGAACCATCAACTCCTTCATCTCAACTGGAGCCATTCTGTACGGAGCTTTCGAAATCGGAGCAGTTCTCAGTGCTAAGTCAATCACGAACTCTATCTCCCTATCTGGCAGAAGTCCTGGAAAATCATCCGAAAATATGTCCACAAACTCCCTAACCACTGATATCTCTTCTATCTTCGGGTTCTCCTTACGAGTATCTACTATATAGGTTAGATATCCTACACAGTCTTGCGTCAAAAGTTTCTTGTCTTGCATGATTGTCAGACAATTCGCTTATCTAGGCGATTTACTACCATAGAACACTAACTTCGACGAAGTCGTAAGGTTTACCGACTTCTTCTGACAGTCGATTACCGCCCCATGGTTGAACAACCAATCCATACCCAAAATCACATCGAATTGCTCAAGTTTAATCGGAATCAAATCTACCCTCAATTCGTGACCCTTAATGTCCAATCTACAGTTCTTGTAAACAAACCTAATAGGAATAACCTCCCTATTCGCAATCTCTATGTTCAAGGGATAAACTAATTCCTATTTAGGTAAGTCTAGGGTCTTAGCAAATTCATCAAATATGAATAAACAAGTAGCACCTGAATCAAATAATATATATGCATTTATACTATTGACTGGAATAATACCTGACACCACATCCTTTGATTGAATAGCATCCTGCACCGTCATGTTAAATGTTCGAGCAGTGAGTCGAATAGCTTGCAGTGGTGCAGCGATAGCCAAAGTGTTGTCGCTCCCATTTCCTCCATTCCCTGTTGACCTTGCTGCTGGCTTCTTTGGGAAACTTTGAGCCATGTGATCCTTGGATCCACATGTATAGCAAGCTCCCTTCTTTGGGTTCGGGCAATTCGGTGCAATGTGGCCTTCCTGACCACAGTTGAAGCATGCCCGCCTTCCCTTCATGCACACTCCAGTGTGATTCTTCCCGTATGTCACACATGCTTCGATCTTCTTCTTCTTCTGATTTCCCTGTTGACTTCCAGCAAAGGTGTTATCATTCCACTTCCTTTTCTGGTTGATAGCCCCGCTACCACCAGCCTTGGTTTCTGTCTCATTCTTCTTCTTCTTTTCCTGATTAGATTTGGTCACCGCGTTGCTTCCTCCTTCAGCGAGGATGGCCTTTTCCAGTACAGCTGCAAACGTATTCAGCTGAAACATAGAGACCTTGCTGTAGAGCCAGGGCTTCAGTCCCTGTTCAAACTTTCTCACCTTCCTTACGTCAGTGCTGACCTGGTATGTAGCGAACCTGACCAGCTCATTAAATTTTGCTACATATTCCGACACCGTCATCCCTCCCTGTTTAAGCTTTAGAAACTGAACCTCCATCTGGTCCTGCGAGCTAACGGGGAAGTACATTTCAAAGAATATCTCTTTGAAACGGTCCCACGCTATAACTCATTCTCCTTCCCTGGTCCTATTGACCTGCCACCAGAAGCTAGCATCCGACCTCAACATGAAAGTCATGAAAGCCGTCTTCTAGTCCTCGCTAACTCTAGCTACGTCGAAGACCTTCTCCCTCTCCATTACCCACGTCTAGGCATCTATTGGGTTTACTGATCCCTGAAACTCTAGCAGTCCTACTACCTTAAATTCTTTAAATTTCGTGCCCTACACTTGCGGCTGATTTGCAAGTGCTCCCGTCATCAGGTTCACCAACTGCTGAATCGAATTGGTATTCGGCTCATCGTTATTGTTGTTGTTATTGTTATTCGTCAAACCCTCAGGGTTTTACCGTGTAGGTCTTCTTCTAGGAGGCATTTTCTGTTAAGAAATACTCTTTTAGATCCTTTACTCACTTTTTAAATATTTAAATAATTCACACTTGAGCACATAACACGTCAATAAACTTCTTCATTTTATTCATTCGTAGTTTTAAAAACATAGAATAAATAGCATCTCTGCTATTTACATCATATTTTCCTGAACTGAAAAAGTTACAGGATTACATCATTATCTTATCCCATTATTATCTCAAATTAAGGGATTTACATTTATTTATTATATAAAGAAACACATAGTTTAATAGTTCTACTGTCTAGGCATGTTAAGACGTCGCACAGCCTCTCTGCGTTCTTCCTCCAACACCCGGAACACCGTTCTGCGATCCACCACGTACCATGGTAAACCTTGGAACTAAGCTGGGTAATAGAAGACACGATCCTAGGCCCTATCTATAGCCGTATGAAAAGCGTATTCCGTTTCTCTCATTTTGGCCCTCTTTGCTTCAGCCTCGTCTTCAGCTCGATCGGCTCGTTGAATAGCCCTCAAGCTTGTCTCCTCCGCTCTAGCACGCTTTGTTGACTCCTCTTGGATATCGTGTTTCAGTTTCGCTAGCTCGGTTCATGCATCGTCTCTTTCACTCTCTGCGTGGATTAGATCCCACTTCACGTTTCCAACCTCAATGTCCAGCTCTTCGATCATCCCGTCCCGCTACTGTATGGTTACTTCGAGTTCTCCGACTCG
Organism: Panax stipuleanatus; assembly: GCA_020205555.1. NCBI lineage: Eukaryota > Viridiplantae > Streptophyta > Magnoliopsida > Apiales > Araliaceae > Panax > Panax stipuleanatus. The sequence goes on along the minus strand of CM035124.1, from coordinate 152,521,920 downwards.
ACCATGTAGCTCCACGTTGCGGTCGTAGACCTCCTCGTACATTTTAGCACTAGTAGAGTGAGGTGGGAATTCCTCCTCGGGATCCTCCTCGTCCTTTTTCTCCTCCGACTCATCCTCGTCCTCATCATCTTGGTCATATATCGGCTCATGCTCCTGACCCGCTATGGTGATCAATGGAGGTGGCTCTCTCCGAACCAACTGCTCTAAGACAACATAGATGTCTCGGGGCTCCTCGTCTCTAGGCACCTGAGGTAACTCCTCTCTAGCCTGACTGGACTCTCCAACATTCGTCATCCTGACAAAAGAATTTTAAAGTTTAATTATTAAGTGATATCGAGTCGTCACTCTTCGAATACTAGAACGTAAACATATAGCACATAAGGTAGTTTAATATCTTTAACTATCAACACTATCTTTTCGATCTTCCTATATGGCTACTACCTAAGGTTTTCCCCCACCTAAGGTTCATAACTTACAGATCTGATACCAACCTATGACACCCCTAAATCCGGGTACTTCGTTTTCACATGATTTGGTGTTCACTTTCTAAATAGAACATACATCTACCCATAATAAGGAATGTAAAATAAATTCCAATCTTGAATAAATAATAAAATCTTCCTTAAAAAGAAATTACAACCTTATCCAAAATCATTCCAGGGTTTATCTAACCTTAACATAAATAATAATACGAAAATAAAAATATAACATAAAGTCTTATTACAATCAAAATCAAAAGATAACAAGTCTTCACTTGTTCATCTTGTCTTTCTCTTTACTCATTGACGGTACGTCAACGTTCTCGACTTTAACTGCAAGGGATTATTAAATATGCAAGAGTGAGCAAACAAAAGCTCACTTGGAATACAATAATAATATGACATAACTGAATAGCTTCAAAAGATTTGAATAACTTTACTTTCATCAACAATAAAGATTTGAATAATAATTCTTTCATCAATATTTAGAATTTTGAATATTGAAATCATCTGCGGGTCATAAGACCTTGAACTTTGTCCTAGGTTATAAACATTATATTTAAAACCTTTAACAGTCATTTAGACTATGGACTCTCAACTCGTACTTAAGGGGATCAACCCTTCGTACCATGTATTGTGCACAAACATTTAACGCTTTAACATAGTAACCTCCCCTAATAAATAGGGTTGTTCATCTCAGTATTTGATACGAGTCCGCACCAAAGAAAGTTTGGTTTGGATAGCTAAAAGGAAATTTGGAGTTTCAACTATCATCAACTAAGGAGTAGTTGAATCGACTCACAATAATCAAGAATAATTTAATAATAACGAATTATGAGATAACTTATGCTTTAGAATTTAAACTTAAAGCATACAAAAATAAGATAGACCTTACTTGAACAATTAAGTCAAGGTCACTTTAATTAAATCATGGACTTTAAATAAGTATTTGTCCATTGCAGAAATAAAAGGACAATCTCAATAAATATTTGAATTTAAAACACTTGTATAATAATAACAAGTTTGAGTTTAGAAAATTTGTCTCGAGCACAAGATACAGTTACAACTCAAGTTCTTTAACACTTCCTACACATATATTTAACCATAATAATCTAAATTAGTTAACACGCAACTAATTCACATAATTAGTTAACCCATCTAGGTTAACTCATTCTTGTTTAATTATTACGTTAATAATTAATTATCATATAATTAATCACATCACATAATCATTTTACACATCTACATAATTAATCAATTAATAATTATATACTTCATATTAAATTATAATTAAACAAATTATAATTTAAATTAAACATTCACTTTTAATTATAATTAATCAAATTATAATTACATTATATTTATAATTAAACAAATTATAATTTATAAATAATCAAAATACATCATATATTTATTAAATTATAATTAAGCATATTATAATTTAAATTAACATTTACTTTGATTAAAAATTAATCAAACTATATTCATCATAATTTAACAAATTATAATTTAAGTTAAACCTTTACTTGTAATTATAATTAATCAAATTATAATTACATATTATATTTTATTAATATAATTTAATACTATTCATTTAACATTTTAATATGTATCTAACATGTTATCAAGTACATCACACTAAATTAGCTTTTCAAAACACAAAAAAAAAAAGAGACATCATTATCTTCTGCACCCCCCCCCCCCCCCCCCCGCAGGATAGGCCCGCCGGGGCGGGCCCCCTGCAGTGTCGGCAGGCAGGTTCGCGAACTGTGTAAAGAAAAAGCCAATTTGGCTTATTTCTCCACACCAAATTTTAATTTCAATCAACACAATTCATATAAAACTTTACAGCAACAAAATTTAAAACTTCTAACATGTCATAACACATTGAATCATCAAAACAATTTATTTAAAACTCTCAATTTCATAATTTTTGAAGAAAAGCCATTGATAAGTGTTCTTAATAAAATTGAACACTAAAATTTTGTTTCTACTTTAAAATACACAATTCAACACATATTGAATTCATTTATAAATATGTTATCATTATCTAACATCAATTTGTACACAATTAAACTTGAAAATTTGATTTTAAAAGAAAACTATGCATATTTTCAAAATACTTCACTGTGATTCTTGACGAACATGAATCTCTCATGTTCATCCTATATCTAAGAATTAACAACTTAATTAAGCATGAAATTCATATACAAGCATGTTATAAACATGATATATATATATATATATATATATATATATATAAATCATGATTATACAAGTTTCATAAAAATTCAATTAACAGAGAACTTAAACTTATGAAAAACATATAAACACAAATTCTATCAACTAAAAAATGAGAGTTATACCCTTCAATTAGTGCTAGGAGAAAAGATGATGGTGTTGAATTTCTCAAACTTCCTTCTCCTTCTTCTTCTCTCTTCTTCCTTTTCTCTCTATCTTTTCTCTGTTCTTTCTTTGTTTTCTCTAACTACTAACTCTTTGATTTTCGAAACTAACGTATATACCTATAATATACTTACATATACTATACATATAATACATAATTATAAGATATATAACTGCCAATACATTATGGCCTATATTAAATATAATAATCACCATTAATATATATAAGTTACAAATTTTGAATTTAAAAAGCCATAAGGCTTGTTTGAAAAAACAGCTTTATTTTAAAAAAAAAAAACAGATTAGTAGTAGTTAAGGCCTTGTCTGGTAAAACGAGTTTAAAACAAGTGTAAGGGCCCTGTTTGGTAAAACTAAATTAAAACCCTTTCTTTATTCTTTTAATAATTCCTTTAACACATATTTTTAATGTTACACTTTATTAAATTAAATCTTAACATTCTAATTTAATTAATAAAAGCTAACATCAATTAATCACATACAAATTATCACATAACAATTATAATTTCTCGCTAATTATAATTTTATGTAATAATTATCACATAGACTTCATCTAATTTAATTATCTCAATTAAATTAGAACTATACCATAAAATCATTACACATCAATTAAATTAAATATTAAATATTTATTTAATTAATATATTATACTTAATTAAATTACTCCACAATAATCACATAATTTATTTATTTAGCTCAATAAATAAATTAAATTAAATATTTATTCAATACAATAAATATTTAAAATTAATATATAAAATCTCATTTGTTGCAATGACACCCCCAAATTCGGGTACTTTAATTTTCACGAAATTTGGTGTTCACTGTATAAATATCAAGTCTATCTACCCATAATAATTGAAAACCATTAAATAGATAGAAATAAATCCTTCCCTTATGGGGTTACAACATCTGAATATAAATACATCAATCCTAGTTCATACTAACCTTAAATCTCAAATGCGGAAAGGCAAACAAATAATTAGTCTTACACAACTTTAACATAGGTCTTAAACATAAACATATTAAATAAACAACAAGTCTTCATCACTTGTTGACCTTTTCCTTGACTTTACTAGTAGAAGGCTTGTCGGACCTTTCGTTCTTAACTGCAATGTTATTATTACGCAAGAGTGAGCACGATTGCCCACAAGTATAATAATATAACAATAATATAATAACATGCGAGGGAATCAAAGACTTTTGAAATAAGAAAACTCGACTTTTGAATCAAGAATGAATAACAAGAATCAAAAGAATTTCTGAGGGTTATAAGACCTTGAACTATGTCCTAGGTTGTCAAGTGTTTATACTTGAAATTTTTAACAGTAATAAGACTATGGAATCTACTTCCCGTACTTAGGAGGATCAACCCTTAGTACTATATTGTGCATAATATCTTAACGCTAAAGCATTATAAATCCCCTTTACAGGGTTGTTCATCTCAGTTTGACATCAGAGTCCGTACCAAAGAAAGTTTGGTTTGGATAAGCTGAATAATAGTTCTGGAATTTAGAACGCTCATCAACTATGGACTAGTCGAATCAATAAGGGTTCGCTAGTCTTACAAGGTTCAACAATAAATGACATTCAATTTGAATAACAAATCTCAAGAGTATACAATTTAATAAATATTGTATAACTGAAGTAATACTTTAAAAGGGTTATAATATCTCATATGGAATCTTGAACTTGAATAATAAGAACAAGAACTTGATTGACATAGAATTATAAGTATCGAACTTGCTCACGAATAACTTGAAGTTAGAAAGTTTGCTCAATTTAAAGACTATGAATAAGAACTTGTTTAACAATAATAAGTTAGGGATAGAATACTTGCCTCGTGCGCAAGCTATAAATCTAGTTACAATTCAATTCCTTAACGTCCTACACATTACATTATGCATACGATGTCGATTAGTTCATAACCATTATGTTCTAACCGTTGAACTTCTTCCTTAATTTCAACTTAACAACGCGGTTGTAACTTAACTTGCTAACTAACCACATACGTGAGTTTAAACTCACCACCTACATATCACACATATATAACACTTTAAACTTTCAAAGTCATACTCTATTATACAATATCTATGTACACACATAACATATTAATATGAGACTTCAATTTATCTTAAACATGTCAACAATATATTATCTTATTATTTAATACACTTGTTAAGTCATCACATCAAGTTCGCTACTCATGCGCTGCGTAAAATTTTCTCGGAAACCAAGCCAAGTCCCCGGACAGCACCCACCCCTGCTGGGGCGGGGATTTTTGCCTACCAGGACCCGCTGGGGCGGGGGCCTCTGCTGGGGAGAACTCTGGTTCGCGATTTTGACTGTTTGTTGGCCCAATTAATTCCAATTAAATGCAAATTAAACTAGTACCGTGATTCTATGAAGTATCAACTTTATAGAAATATCACGCAATGTTACTAACATGTTTTTAACATCTTAAATCAATGCAATTACTCTAATCAAATCACGCAATTTCACTGTTCTTGGTGTTCTTGAATGTTTTGAAGAAAAACATAAAATTTGATGTCACAGATTCGTTATAACTCCGAATCCGTCCAGTTCAAAGTTTGTTTTCTTTAGTTTTAACATGTATTATCATAATCTACTATTAAATTTAAATTAAACTAACAATTTATGGCATACAATTGTTCGTAAGGTCCCATATATACAACTTTTATACTCTGTAACTTTAAAAATCCAATTACGACATATTTATATGAAATTGATGATTTGAAAACATACATAGATGGTAGAAAACATATTATGATTATATATTATCATGTATATACACATAAGTCATCAATTCATGCATTGATCATACAATAGTTGTTTTATAGAGAATTCAAAACACCCGTTAATGGAAAACTCTGATTATAGCATGTTTATATGAAATCGATTACTTTAATCACATGAATATATGATATAAACATATTGTGAACATATACTAACATATATATCATCATATACTCATCAATTATCAATCTCTTCAATCATAGAGGACTTTGAAATAGTTTTTCATGAAAATAGAAGAACATAAATTAAAGTTTGGTTTGAAGAGATTACCCTGCTAGATTATAATGATGATAATATAAAACTCTTCTTCTTCTTTGATTCTACAATCTCTCTCAATTAATTCTTAATCTCTCTCAAACTTTTCTAAGTTTTTCTCTCTAAAACTCTGATGAATGATATACAATATACTGACATATAACATAAATACAATACATATAATAGTACAGTGTATTATAACTGGCAAGTAAATGGTCGGTTAATCCCGTAATGGGTTAACTAGCCCAACCTCTCTTAGGGCCATGTTTGGCTAGCTTAAAGAGTCCATTCTCATTTATTTTAATTAACTCTTATTATATGGTTTAATAATGTCACACCCAATTCATCATATAATCTTATTTAATCAATTAAATAAAATAGATTAATTTCACATTAAATCACATAGCCACATAATTAAATTTCTCATTTATTAATTATGTCAAATTATTAAATCTCTAATTAATTATTAAATTAATTAGAATAACATTATGCTTATTAAAATAATTCATTTAATCAAATAAGCTCAATTAAATTCATACTTTGAATAATAAAATTTTCCATATTAATTTAATCAATGTAACACATATAATTAAATTAATCTACCACTAATTTCATCAATTAATTATTTGACTCAATAATTAAATCATCAAAAAAAATATTTATTTTAATTCAATAAATATTTAAATCATATTACAAAATCTCGTTCGTCATCTTTCCCCTCTTAAAAGGATTCTGTCCCCAGAATCACGGTTCAATTAAAATTTCATCCCGTTACATTCTCCCTTCCCCCCACTTAAAAAGATTCTGTCCCCAGAATCGCTTACACATAAATTAAGTAAATAATTATGGATAATTCTTCATCATATGTTCTTCGAGTTCCCACGTAGCTTCTTCAGCGTTGTAGGTTCCTCCAAATTACCTTAACAGTATAACTTTATTTCGGAGAACTTGTTCTTTCCTGTCAATAATCTGAACAGGAATTTCTTCATAGGATAAGTCTTTCTCAAATTGTAGGGGTTCATATTCAATCACATATTTGTAAACGGGTTTATAGGGTCGTAAAACTGAAACATGGAAGACGTTGTGGACATTCTCTAGCGCCAAAAGTAAGGCTACCTTATATGCGACTTCTCTAATCCTTCGCAACACTTCAAAGGGTCCAATGAACCTCGGGCATCAATTTCCCCTTCTTACCAAATCTGATCTTTCCCTTCCAGGGAGAGACTTTCAAGAAAACAAAGCTACCTAATTCGAACACAACCTTCTTACGGTGTGCATCGGCGTATTTCTTCTGCCTATCCTGAGCTGCTACCAGTCTTGTCCAGATTACTTTGACTATCTCTACTATCTGCTGTACTAGTTCTAGACCTAGCAATTGCCTCTTGCCAACTTCATCCCAGTACAGTGGAGTTCTACACTTTCTGTCGTACAATGCTTCGTAAGGCGACATGCTAATACTAGCGTGATAACTGTTATTATAACCGAATTCAACGAGCGGTAAGTGATCATCCTAATTTTCTTTGAAATCCATGATGCACGCTCTCAACATATCTTCCAAAATTTGAATCGTTCTTTCACTTTGCTCGTCTGTCTGAGGGTGATATGTCGTACTCATTCTTAACTGTGTCCCTATGCATTCCTGTAGTCGCTTCCAAAAGTTCAATGTAAAGCGCAGATCCCTATCGAAAACAATTGACACTAGAACTCCATGCCTCGAAACAATCTCTTTCACATATAAACTTACCAACTGGTCTAAGTTGAATCTAATTTTGATCGGAAGGAAGTGTGCGGATTTCGTCAATCGGTCAACGATAACCCATACTGCGTCATAGCCTTTATGAGTTGTCGGAAGGCCAACCACGAAATCCATCATAATATGTTCCCATTTTCATTTTGGGATCTCTAAAGGTTGTAGCAACCCACTCGGCCTCTGATGTCCTACTTTCACTTTCTGACATGTCAGACACTTTGCAACACACTCTGCAACATCTCGTTTTAAATTTGACCACCAGAAATGTTGTCAAAGATCTTGGTACTACCAGGGTGAATCGAATACCGTGAGCTATGAGCCTCGCTCAAAATGTCTTCCTTAATCTCTGGCACTGGCGGTACCCAAACTCTGCTCTCAAATCTCAGCAGTCCCTCACTGTCTATCTTGAATATTGGTTCGGTTCCTTCAGATATCTTCTTCTTCGCCTTCTCACATTCTTCGTCCTGAAGTTGAGCTTCCTTAACCTTATCCAATAGAGTTGTACCAGCCTGTATCTGGAACAGCTTTTCGTTAATCTCCATCGGATACTTCACTTCCAATTCTAACTTCTCCATCGCTGAAATTAGCTCCTCCTGAGCGGTCAACATCATCAATTTCTTTCGACCCTTTCTGGTTAAGGCGTCGGCAACCACATTTTCTTTACCCGGATGGTATAAAATCTCGTAGTCATAGTCCGTAATTAACTCCAATAATCTTCTCTGGCGCATATTTAAGTCCTTTTGTGTAAAAATATATTTCAGACTTTTGTGGTCTGTATATATTTCACACTTCTCCCCGTAGAGATATTGTCTCCAGATTTTCAAAGCAAAAACCGTTGCAGCTAACTCCAAGTCATGTGTCGGATACCCCTTCTCATAGTCCTTCAATTGTCGTGACGCATACGCAATGATCCTGCCGTTTTGCATAAGCATACAGCCAAGTCTGTAAAACCCCAGATTTTATAAAATAAAAGTATTCAATTTTTCTATTTAGTAAATGGTTAAATTGATAAAACTTTAAAGTTATGGGAAAAATATGTAAATTTTTCAAAATAAGCAAATGGTTATAAAATATTTATTGTTATCGGGGAATATTCGTTTGGTCGTGGAATATTCTTGCTGTCGGGGAATATTGGTACGACAGCGCAGCCATTTGTGGGCCCCATAACAAAAAACTGTCGAATGAAGAAAATGACGCGAATGAGTTTTTTAATAAATAATGGCGTAACGGTTACCGTTAACACTGTTGGAATACCCGGTGGTTAAAATTATATAATACGCGTTGTTACATAGTAGCACACGGTATTGCACAATATTTTTATATTATTGTTAATTCAATAATTGCTACTACACAGTATTTTCCATTATCAGATCAATAATTCATATTATTTGAATAATATTATTAGATAGCATTATTGGCAATGTCTAAGAAAGTTCTGTCTAGGAGGGGTTATATAATTGCGCGCCAGCAAAGAGAAATTCTTATCGGAAGGCCCCTTCTTTCCTAGGAACGACCTGGTTGTCAATATTGTGGTTCTGTAATATTATTTGTGAATAATTAATTATTAATAAAAAAATGATAAGGAAATATTTATTTAATGGGGGAATTTTTAAAGAGATAATTATTGAAAATTGATATTTTATCTTTTCTGATAAAATAATTTATTCAAATATATTATTATAATATTACATTATAAGTGTATAATGTGATAATATAATAATATAATAATAGTGATATTTTTACAATAAATTTATGGTTTATGAATAAATGAGGTGGAAGAGAGAAGATAGAATTGAAATTATTTAATAATTATAAATATTTTAATATATGTGTATATATATATATATATGTGTGTGTGTGTGTGTTTACATATATGTGTGTGTGCGTGTGGAAGAAGTGGTGGGGGTGAGAGAAGAAAAGGAGGGGAGAGAGAGAGAGAGTTAGTGAAAGAATATGGAAAAGGAAGAAAGAGAAAGGGAAGAGAAGAAATTTGAAAAAAATCATCCATTTGTAGATTTCGATCATTTTTCGTTCGGAATTTGAAAAAAAAATTCTTCTGCAAAGTTGTAGAGAATTAAATTTCCTATGGAATGGACATAAAATTCGTATTTTTTGATAAATGGGTTATTTATTATGAATTATTGAAGTTTCAGAATAAATGTTTTTTTAACATATGGTGGGTCCCACTCTTATTTGTTGTAAAATGCTTCTAGAAGGTGGGCCCCACTTGTGTGTAAAATGCTGAAACTTGAGATTCTAAGAGATGGTGCGTATGAAATTTTTTAAAATAATATTGTTTTATTAAATTTTCTGCTTCGGCGTTCTAAGCATTTTTCTATAAATAGGGTGCTGAATTAGAATTTGAAAAACACACCAGAATCAGAAGTTTCTCTCTCTATAATATTGAGCATATTTTTATGAGTATTTAGATACTTTGAGTATTGCTATTTAGTGCAAGTTTCTTTCAGTATTATATCCGATATTCTAGTCAGAAGTACTATTCTTTTGAGATATGGGATGTTGTTATGTTTCTTAAAGGAGGTTAATTTTCGTAAATGATATTATTTTCGTAAAAGATATTTTGGTAAAGGATATGATTTTATACTCGTAAGGGGTATTATTGCTTTCGTATTTGTAAGAGATTTCATTCTTGTAAGGGATATCATTGTTGTAAAGAATGTTATTTTCGTTTAATATTCGTAAAGGATATTATTTTGCGTTAAGGATATTTTGATAAAGCGTGTTTTGATAAATGATATGATTTTATACTCGTAAGGGAGGTTATTATGCGTAAGGGATGGTAAGGGATATTATTTTTTTCAAAAATGATGTTATTCTTTTAATATCATTGTACCAAAATATTAATATGAATTTTATTGTAAAATTTTTACCTTTATGTGTCGGGATTACTATTCACGTATACGACAGTATTTACGTATACGGCACTATTCACGAATACAGTACTATTCACGAAGTATGATTTTTTATATAAAATTTCTACCTTTTTCATGTCGAGGTTAATATTCACGTATACGACACTATTCACGTATACAGCACTATTAATAGAGTACTATGCACGGGGTACTATTCACGACAAAATTGGTTTCTTTTTCTAACCAAATTATTGTTGAGTTATGAATCTTACTATTGAAATTAAATTCATATTTTGATCACATTGTTCTTATTATCATATATAACCTTTTTATAATCCTGGTGATGAAATTTCTCTTTGACTTGAGTGTAAAGATGGATGAATTATTGGTATGATCATGACTATAGGTTCTCAATGGCCAGTAGTGCAAAGATGAATTATTGACTGGTATGATCATGACCATTGAATTTATAATTGAATATCTTTACCTTAAGTGCAAAGGTGAATTGATCACCATGGTTATAATTATTATTTATATAAATTCTGAAATGATTATGTATTTCTTTGAGATATGAATATCTTTGGCCTGTAGTGCAAAGATGACCTGTTGTTGAATATCTTTGGCATGTAGTGCAAAGATGGCCTGTTGTTGAATATTTTTGGCCCGTAGTGCAAAGATGACCTGTTAATGAATATCTTTGGCCCGTAGTGCAAAGATAAATTTATTAGTATGATTATGAATAGGAACTGTGATTATGTATAACCATAATCTTTGATGTTTCAAGTAAAGACAGGTGATGAAAATTATCTTCGTTCTGGTTGCGAAGAGGAATTTAGCAACACAATTATGATTATGAATTATACACATGATTGTGAACAGGAATTGTTGATTGATGTTACAGGGATACAACATTGTTGGTGGACTTTTAACGTGGAGGAGATAGTAGACTTTATGGTCTATTTGACTCTTCTAATAGATTGCTCGTTCCGCTGCAACTATGGTTGAAACGTTTTATCATCTACTTTATGTTCTAAATCTCTGATTTATTATTGTCAAGTGCTATTGATAATTTGATTATCTTTAGTTATGATATTCTTTACCGGGCTATTTGTGCTCACCCTTTTGTTTCACATTTCAGTTCAGGTGATAAGAGTTTAGCTGGGTCGAGCGGGGATAATGGGAAAATAGAATGAGGGTCTATAACTATTGAAGTTTCCCACCAAACAGTATGAAAATAATTTTATTGAGAATTTTAGATAAGTGTGTTGTATTTTATACGTCATTTAACCGTTGATTTTTGGTGAATCGAATAGGTTGAGGTGAACCCAACTTTGGAAGGGTGTTTTTCCACTATCGTACAAGATGTCTAATGACATACGATCTCGTGTTATCATAAGGCAGGGTTGTGCACATCCACTTGCTAATTATATCTATGAGCACTACCTATATAATCTGGGAGTTTGGTTGAAATATAATTCTCAATTGGAGACAATGGAGATAATTATATGGCAAGAGAAGACCTACCATTGGAATGAACAGGATAGTAATCTTCTCATTTTTCTTTGGGGTCTATTGGGTCAACCAAGGTTAACTCTCAAGCCCTATGATATTATAGATGCATGGCCTCCTATGTACGAAGGTTTCCTTTAGCATTTTTCAAAGATTTTAAGATCTAAAATAGTTATTGACTTTACCTTTAAGTAAGGTACCATTGTAAGGTGCTGAGGTTGAAGCACTATGAGAGTTACATTTTGGTATTAGTGGCATTTGTATTAAAACTCAAAGTTTAATTGTGGTCGTATTTTTTATGACAGTTTAAAAGTTAGAATTTGAAGATTTGTATTTGAATTTTTATCGAGTGTATTAGTGGCGACCCAGAATAGGTTGGGTGGATTGGACCTATTTTGGGGGCGTTACAAGGTGGTATCAAAGCTTAGGGATATGGTCACTGGCAGAGATCTGAGTCTAGAACTAGGAGGGGAGAGACGAGTAATATACTTCGCTAGTGTGTGGCTAACCTAAGCTGAATTTTCTTACTTGATAAGTTGACAAATTGTGATATGTCAATTAACCTTTGCTTTGAAGCTGTATTCTAGAATGAGCAATGGAGAAATCATGATGATAGGGAAGATGGAATCTGAAATGAAAGCAATGTATTCTCAACTCTTCGGAATACCAGGTATGTAAATTTTGGGGACGAAATTTCATAAGGAGGGGAGATTGTAAGACCCCAGATTTTATGAAATAAAAGTATTCAATTTTTCTATTTAGTAAATGGTTAAATTGATAAAACTTTAAAGTTATGGGTAAAATATATAAATTTTTCAAAATAAGCAAGTGGTTATAAAATATTTATTGTTGTCGGGAAATATTCGTTTGGTCGTGGAATATTCTAGCTGTCGGGAATATTCGTACGACGACGCAGCCATTTGTGGGCCCCATAACGAAAAACTGTCGGATGAAGAAAACGACACGAATGAGTTTTTTTAATAAATAACGGCATAACGGTTACTGTTAACACTGTTGGAATATCCGGTGGTTAAAATTATATAATACGCGTTGTTGCATAGTAGCATACGGTATTGCACAGTATTTTTATATTATTGTTAATTCAATAATTGCTACTGCACAGTATTTTCCATTATCAGATCAATAATTCATATTATTTGAATAATATTATTAGATAGCATTATTGGCAATGTCTAAGGAAGTTCTGTCTAGGAGGAATTATTTAATTGCGCGTCAGTAAAGAGAAATTCTTATCGGAAGGCCCCTCTTTCCTGGGAACGACCTGGTTGTCAATATTGTGGTTCTGTAATATTATTTGTGAATAATTAATTATTGATAAAAAAATAATAAGGAAATATTTATTTAATGGGGGAATTTTTAATGAGATAATTGTTGAAAATTGATATTTTATCTTTTCTGATAAAATAATTTATTCAAATATATTATTATAATATTACACTATAAGTGTGTAATATGATAATATAATAATATAATAATGGTGATATTTTTACAATAAATTCATGGTTTATGAATAAATGAGGTGGAAGAGAGAAGATAGAATTGGAATTATTTAATAATTGTAAATATTTTAATATAAATATATATGTGTATATATATATATATGTGTGTGCGTGTACATATATATGTGTGTGTGTACATATATATGTGTGTGTGTGTGTGGAAGAACTAGTGGGGGTGAGAGAAGAAAAGGGAGAGAGAGAGAGAGAGTTAGTGGAAGAATATGGAAAAGGAAGAAAGAGAAAGGGAAGAGAAGAAAATTAGAAAAATCATCCGTATGTAGATTTCGATCATTTTTCGTTCGAAATTTGGAAAAAATTTCTGTTGCAAAGTTGTAGAGAATTAAATTTCCTATGGAATGGACATAAAATTCGTATTTTTCTGATAAATGGGATATTTATTATGAATTATTGAATTTTCAGAATAAATGTTTTTTTAACATATGGTGGGCCCCACTCTTGTTTGTTGTAAAATGCTTGTATAAGGTGGGCCCCATTTATGTGTAAAATGCTAAAAATTGAGATTCCAAGAGATAGTGCGTAGGAAATTTTTTAAAATAATATTGTTTTATTAAATTTTCTGCTTTGGCGTTCTAAGCATTTTCCTATAAATAAGGTGCTGAATTGGAATTTAAAAAACACACCAGAATCAGAAGTTTCTCTCTCTATAATATTTAGCGTATTTTTGTGAGTATTTAGATACTTTGAGTGTTGCTATTCAGTGCAAGTTTTCTTCAGTATTATATCCGATATTCCAGTCAGAAGTACTATTCTTTTGAGGTAAGGGATGTTGTTATGTTTCTTAAAGGAGGTTATTTTTCGTAAATGATATTATTTTTGTAAATGATATTATTTTCGTAAAAGATATTTTGGCAAAGGATGTGATTTTATACTCGTAAGGGGTATTATTGCTTTCGTATTTGTAAGAAATATCATTCTTGTAAGGGATATCATTGTTGTAAAGGATGTTATTTTCGTTTAATATTCGTGAAGGATATTATTTTGCGTAAAGGATATTTTGATAAAGGGAGTTATGATAAATGATGTGATTTTATACTCGTAAGGGATGTTATTATGTGTATGGGATGGTAAGGGATATTATTTTTTTCAAAAATGATGTAATTCTTTTAATATTATTATACCGAAATATTGATATGAATTTTATTGTGAAATTTTTACCTTTTCGTGTCGGGGTTACTATTCACGTATACGGCACTATTCACGAATACGGTACTATTCAAGAAGTATAATTTTTCTTATGAAATTTCTACCTTTTTCATGTCGAGGTTACTATTCACGTATACGACACTATTCACGTATACGACACTATTCACAAAGTACTATGCACGGGGTACTATTCACGACAAAATTGGTTTCTTTTTCTAATCAAATTATTGTTGAGTTATAAATCTTACTATTAAAATTAAATCCATGTTTTGATCACAGTGTTCTTATTATCATATATAACCTTTTTATAATCCTGGTGATGAAATTTCTCTTTGACTTGAGCGTAAAGATGGATGGATTATTGGTATGATCATGACTATGGGTTCTCTTTGGCCAGTAGTGCAAATATGAATTATTGACTGGTATGATAATGACTATTGAATTTATAATTGAATATTTTTAGCTTAAGTGCACAGGTGAATTGATCAACATGGTTATAATTATTGTTTATATAAATTCTGAAATGATTATATATTTCTTTGAGATATGAATATCTTTAGCCTGTAGTGCAAAGATGACCTGTTGTTGAATATCTTTGGCCTGTAGTGCAAAGATGACCTATTGTTGAATATCTTTGGCATGTAGTGCAAAGATGACCTGTTGATGAATATCTTTGGCCCATAGTGCAAAAATAAATTTATTAGTATGATTATGAACAGAAACTGTGATTTGGTATAACCATGATCTTTGATATTTCAGGTAAAGACAGGTGATGAAAATTATCTTCGTTCTGGGTGCGAAGAGGAATTTAGCAACACAATTATGATTATGAATTATTCACATGATTGTGGACAGGAATTATTGATTGATGTTATAGGGATACAACATTTTTAGTGGACTTTTAACATGGAGGAGATAGTAGACTTTATGGTCTATTTGACTCTTCTAATGGATTTCTCGTTCCGCTGCAACAATGGTTGGAAAGTTTTATCATCTACCATATGTTCTAAATCTCTCATTTATTATTGTCGAGTGCTATTGATAATTTGATTATCTTTAGTTATGATATTCTTTACTGGGCTATTTGTGCTCACCCTTTTGCTTCACAATTCCTTTCAGGTGATAAGAGTTTAGCTGGGTCGAGCGGGGATAACGGAAAAATAGAACGAGGGTTATATAACTGTTGAAGTTTCCCACCAAACTGTATGGAAATAATTTTATTGAGAATTTTAGATAAGTGTGTTGTATTTTATACGTCATTTAACCGTTAATTTTTGGTGAACCGAATAGGGTGAGGTGAACCCAACTTTGGAAGGGTGTTTTGCCACTATCGTACAAGATGTCTAATGACATACGATCTCGTGTTATCATAAGGCAGGGTTGTGCACATCCACTTGCTGATTATATCTATGAGCACTACCTATATAATCTGGGAGTTTGGTTGAAATATAATTCTCAATTGGAGACAATGGAGATAATTATATGGCAAGAGAAGACCCACCATTGGAATGAACAAGATAGTAATCTTTTCATTTTTCTTTGGGGTCTATTGGGTCAACCAAGGTTAACTCTCAAGCCCTATGATATCTTAGATGCATGGCCTCCCATGTACAAAGGTTTCCTTGAGCATTTTCTAAAGATTTTAATATCTAAAATAGTTATTGACTTTACCTTTATGTAAGGTACCATTGTAAGGTGCTGAGGTTGAAGCACCATGAGAATTACATTTTGGTATCAGTGGTATTTGTATTAAAACTCATCGTTTAACTGTGGTCGTATTTTGTATGACAATTTAAAAGTTAGAATTTGAAGATTTGTATTTGAATTTTTATCGAGTGTATTAGTGGCGACCCAGAATAGGTTGGGTGGATTGGACCTATTTTTGGGGCGTTACAAGGTGGTATCAAAGCTTAGGGATATGGTCACTGGCGGAGATCTGAGTCTAGAACTAGGAGGGGAGAGACGAGTAATATACTTCGCTAGTGTGTGACTAACCTAAGCTGAATTTTCTTACTTGATAAGTTGACAAATTGTGATATGTCAATTAACCTTTGTTTTGAAGCTGTATTCTAAAATGAGCAATGGAGAAATCATGATGATAGGGAAGATGGAATCTGAAATGAAAGCAAGGTATTCTCAACTCTTCGGAATACCAGGTACGTAAATTTCGGGGACGAAATTTCATAAAGATGGGAGATTGTAAGACCCCAGATTTTATGAAATAAAAGTATTCAATTTTTCTATTTAGTAAATGGTTAAATTGATAAAACTTTAAAGTTATGGGTAAAATATGTAAAATTTTCAAAATAAGCAAGTGGTTATAAAATATTTATTTTTGTCGGGGAATATTCGTTTGGTGGTGGAATATTCTTGCTGTCGGGGAATATTCGTACGACGGCGCAACCATTTGTGGGCCCCATCACGGGAAACTGTCGGATGAAAAAAAAAGACACGAATGAGTTTTTTTAATAAATAACGGCGTAACGGTTACCGTTAACACTGTTGGAATACCCGATGGTTAAAATTATATAATACGCGTTGTTGCATAGTAGCACACGGTATTGCACAGTATTTTTATATTATTGTTAATTCAATAATTGCTACTGCACAGTATTTCCCATTATCAGATCAATAATTCATATTATTTGAATAATATTATTAGATAGCATTATTGGCAATGTCTAAGGAAGTTCTGTCTAGGAGGGGTTATTTAATTGTGCGCCAATAAGGAGAAATTCTTATCGGAAGGCCCCTCTTTCCTGGGAATGACCTGGTTGTCAATATTGTGGTTCTGTAATATTATTTGTGAATAATTAATTATTGATAAAAAAATAATAAGGAAATATTTATTTAATGGGGGAATTTTTAATGAGATAATTGTTGAAAATTGATATTTTATCTTTTCTGATAAAATAATTTATTCAAATATATTATTATAATATTACATTATAAGTGTATAATGTGATAATATAATAATATAATAATGGTGATATTTTTACAATAAATTCAGGGTTTATGAATAAATGAGGTGGAAGAGAGAAGATAGAATTGGAATTATTTAATAATTGTAAATATTTTAATATATATATATATGTGTATATATATATATATATATGTGTGTGTGTGTGTGTGTGTACGTATATGTGTGTGTGTGTGTGGAAGAACTAGTGGGTGTGAGAGAAGAAAAGGGGCAGAGAGAGAGAGAGTTAGTGGAAGAATATGAAAAAGGAAGAAAGAGAAAGGAAAGAGAAGAAAATTAGAAAAATCATCCGTTTGTAGATTTCGATCATTTTTCGTTCAAAATTTGGAAAAAATTTCTTCTGCAAAGTTATAGAGAATTAAATTTCCTATGGAATGGACATAAAATTCGTATTTTTCTGATAAATGAGATATTTATTATGAATTATTGAAGTTTCAGAATAAATGTTTTTTTTAACATATGGTGGGCCCCACTCTTGTTTGTTGTAAAATGCTTCTAGAAGGTGGGCCCCACTTATGTGTAAAATGTTGAAAATTGAGATTCCAAGAGATAATGCGTTGGACATTTTTTAAAATAATATTGTTTAATTGAATTTTCTGCTTTGGCGTTCTAAGCATTTTCCTATAAATAGGGTGCTAAATTAGAATTTAAAAAACACACCAGAATCAGAAGTTTCTCTCTCTATAATATTGAGCGTATTTTTGTGAGTATTTAGATACTTTGAGTATTGCTATTCAGTGCAAGTTTTCTTCAGTATTATATCCGATATTCCAGTCAGAAGTACTATTCTTTTGAGGTAAGGGATGTTGTTATGTTTCTTAAAGGAGGTTATTTTTCGTAAATGATATTATTTTCGTACATGATATTATTTTCGTAAAAGATATTTTGGTAAAGGATGTAATTTTATACTCGTAAGGGGTATTATTGCTTTCGTATTTGTAAGAAATATCATTCTTGTAAGGGATATCATTGTTGTAAAGGATGTTATTTTCGTTTAATATTCGTAAAAGATATTATTTTGCGTAAAGGATATTTTGATAAAGGGTGTTTTGATAAATGATGTGATTTTATACTCGTAAGGGATGTTATTACGCGTATGGGATGGTAAGGGATATTATTTTTTTCAAAAATGATGTTATTCTTTTAATATTATTATACCGAAATATTGATATGAATTTTATTGTGAAATTTTTACCTTTTCGTGTCGGAGTTACTATTCACGTATACGGCACTATTCACAAATACGGTACTATTCAAGAAGTATGATTTTTCTTATAAAATTTCTACCTTTTTCATGTCGAGGTTACTATTCACGTATACGACACTATTCACAGAGTACTATGCACGGGGTACTATTCACGACAAAATTGTTTTCTTTTTCTAACCAAATTATTGTTGAGTTATGAATCTTACTATTGAAATTAAATCCATGTTTTGATCACGTTGTTCTTATTATCATATATAACCTTTTTATAATCTTGGTGATGAAATTTCTCTTTGACTTGAGCGTAAAGTTGGATGGATTATTGGTATGATCATGACTATGGGTTCTCTTTGGCCAGTAGTGTAAAGATGAATTATTGACTGGTATGATAATGACCATTGAATTTATAATTGAATATCTTTAGCTTAAGTGCAAAGGAGAATTGATCAACATGGTTATAATTATTGTTTATATAAATTCTAAAATGATTATATATTTCTTTGAGATATGAATATCTTTAGGCCTGTAGTGCAAAGATGACCTGTTGTTGAATATCTTTGGCCTGTAGTGCAAAGATGACCTATTGTTGAATATCTTTGGCCCGTAGTGCAAAGATGACCTGTTGATGAATATCTTTGGTCCGTAGTGAAAAAATAAATTTATTAGTATGATTATGAATAGGAACTGTGATTTGGTATAACCGTGATCTTTGATGTTTCAGGTAAAGACAGGTGATGAAAATTATCTTCGTTCTGGGTGCGAAGAGGAATTTAGCAACACAATTATGATTATGAATTATTCACATGATTGTGGACAGGAATTGTTGATTGATGTTACAAGGATACAACATTGTTGGTGGACTTTTAACGTAGAGGAGATAGTAGACTTTATGGTCTATTTGCCTCTTCTATAGGATTGCTCGTTCCGCTTCAACAATGGTTGGAAAGTTTTATCATCTACCATATGTTCTAAATCTCTCATTTATTATTGTCGAGTGCTATTGATAATTTGATTATCTTTAGTTATGATATTCTTTACCTGGGCTATTTGTGCTCACCCTTTTGCTTCACAATTCCTTTCAGGTGATAAGAGTTTAGCTGGGTCGAGCGGGGATAACGGAAAAATAGAACGAGGGTTTATATAACTGTTGAAGTTTCCCACCAAACTGTATGGAAATAATTTTATTGAGAATTTTAGATAAGTGTGTTGTATTTTATACGTCATTTAACTGTTGATTTTTGGTGAACCGAAAAGGGTGAGGTGAACCCAACTTTGGAAGGGTGTTTTGCCACTATCGTACAAGATGTCTAATGACATACGATCTCGTGTTATCATAAGGCAGGGTTGTGCACATCCACTTGCTGATTATATCTATGAGCACTACCTATATAATCTGGGAGTTTGGTTGAAATATAATTCTCAATTGGAGACAATGGAGATAATTATATGGCAAGAGAAGACCCACCATTGGAATGAACAGGATAGTAATCTTATCATTTTTCTTTGGGGTCTATTGGGTCAACCAAGGTTAACTCTCAAGCCCTATGATATTATAGATGCATGGCCTCCCATGTACAAAGGTTTCCTTGAGCATTTTTCAATGATTTTAATATCTAAAATAGTTATTGACTTTACCTTTATGTAAGGTACCATTGTAAGGTGCTGAGGTTGAAGCACCATGAGAGTTATATTTTGGTATTAGTGGTATTTGTATTAAAACTCACAGTTTAATTGTGGTCGTATTTTGTATGACAGTTTAAAAGTTAGAATTTGAAGAGTTGTATTTGGATTTTTATAGAGTGTATTAGTGGCGACCCAGAATAGGTTGGGTGGATTGGACCTTTTTTGGGGGCGTTACAAAGTCATTTATGCGACGCATCACTATAAACCACAAAATTTCCTGTGTCATCCGGAAGAGATAACACAGGTAATGTACTCAACCTCTTCCTAAGTTCTTGAAAGCTTTCCTCACACTTCTCCGTCCAAACGAATTTCACAGCTTTCCTAGTCAAATTTGTCAACGGAGTTGCGATTTTGGAAAAGTCCTGAATGAATCTTCTGTAATAGCCTGCTAATCCAAGAAAAGTTCTCACTTTTGACGGTGTTTTTGACTGATCCCAGTTCATCAAAGCTTCGACTTTGGAGGGATCTACCGAAATTCCGTCCTTATCGATCACATGTCCAAGAAATTGCACCCTTTCAATCCAGAATTCACATTTCAAAAATTTGGCGTACAACTTCTCTCTTCTCAACGCCTCTAATGTTACTTTCAAATGCTCTACATGTTCCTCCTTGGTCTTCGAGTATACCAAAATGTCGTCGATAAAGACAACCACGAGTTTGTCCAAAAATGGCTTGAACACTCCATTCATTAGGCCCATAAATGCTGCAGAAGCATTCGTTAGACCGAATGACGTCATCAAAAATTCGTAGTGAACATATCTAGTCCTAAACGCTGTCTTCGGAACATCCTCTAGCCTCACCTTCAGCTGATGATAACCACTCCTCAAGTTTATCCTTGAAAAGTAACTCACTCCCTTCAATTGATCAAACAGGTCGTCGATCCTCGGTAATGGATATTTATTCTTAATGGTGACCTTATTTAATTCTCTATAGTCGATGCAGAGCCGCATCGTCCCGTCCTTCTTCTTCACCAAGAACACCGGCGCTCCCCACAGGCGATACGCTTGGTTGTATGTACTTCTTGTCCAGTAATTCTTGCAGTTGTACCATCAATTCTTTCATCTCTACCGGAGCCATCCAGTACGGTGCCTTCAATATTGGAGTTGTTCCTGGCGCCAAATCGATCACAAACTCAACCTCTCTGTCTGGCAAAAGTCCTGGCAGATCGTCCGAAAATACGTCGGCGAAGTCCCTCATGACTGGTATATCTTCTAATTTTGGATTCTCTTTATGACTATCGATTATGTAGGCTAAATATCCTACACAGCCTTATCCTAACAACTTCCTGGCTAGCATCATCGTCAAAAAACTAGCTTATCTAGGTTGTTGCCATAAAACACAACCTTTGACAGAGTCATAAGGTTAATACATTTCCTCTGGCAATCAATTACATCCCCATAATTGAATAGCCAATCCATTCCCAAAATAACATCAAATTCCCCAAGTCTTATCGGGATAAGATCTACGTTCATAAAGTTACCCTTAATATCCACCCTACAATTCTTATGTACGTACTTAACAGGGATCACTTCTCTATTCGCAATTTCTATGTTCATAGGGTATTCTAACTCGTCCTTAGGCAATTCTAAGTTCTTAGCAAAGTCATCGGATATAAATGAACAAGTAGCACCCGAATTAAATAATACATAAGCATTAACTTTATTGATCGGAATGACACCTAACACCACATCGCGAGACTGCACAACATCCTACACCTGTTACGTTGAATGTCCTGGCAGTTGGGCGGTTGGTCGGTTGGTTACGGTTGTCCCAGTGATAGTTAGAGCATTGCCACCTGCTGTTTCCCCTGTTCCCCCTGTTCCTGCCCCTCCAAATCCTTTCTTCAGACAAGCGCTAAGCCAAATGGTCCTTCGACCCACATGTGAAGCAAGCGCCCTTCTTTGGGTTAGGACAATTAGGTGTTATGTGGACTTTCTAACCACAATTGTAGCACACCCATTTTCCCTTCATACAGACCCCCAGGTGAGCTTTCCCGCAGGTCGGACATGCTTCAATTCTCTTCTTCTGAACTCCTTGTTGATTTCCAGTTGACGAGTTGTCTGTCCACCTCCTCTTCTGATTGTTATTTCCTCCCGTGTTGCTGCCACTAGCCTTAGTATTTACTTCGCTTTCATTCTTCTTCTTCTTCTGATCCTGGGTATACTTGGTCACCACGTCGCTTCCACCTTCAGCGAGGATGGCCTTCTCCAATACTCCAGCAAAAGTGTTCAACTGGAACATTGACACTTTGCTATATAACCAGGGTTTCAGTCCCTGCTCAAATCTCATTGCCTTCCTCTCGTCGGTGTGGACTTGATACGTGGAAAACCTAGCTAACTCATTGAATTTCTTCACATAGTCTGGTAAGGACATATTCCCCTGCTTCAGTTCCAGAAACTGGACCTCCATTTGATTCTGCGAACTTATCGGGAAATACATCTCAAAGAACATCTCCTTGAACCTCTCCCAGGTGATCACACCTTCTCCTCCACGGACCTTATTTGCTTGCCACCAATAACTGGCTTCTGATTTCAGCATGAACGTTGCGTAGGCGGTTTTTTGGTCCTCTCTGACTCTGGCGACATCAAAAACTTTTTCCATCTCCATAACCCATGTTTGAGCTTCTATTGGGTTCATGGAGCCTTTAAACTCTGGCGGTCCCACTGTCTTGAAGTCCTTGAACTGTTGTATTTGGTGGAGCTTAAGGTTAATTGTTAATCGATTCAGCCAATAAGTTCTCCAACTGTTGAACGGGGTTAGCATTGGCGTCGTTGTTGTTGTTCGTTGACCCTTCTTGGGCCGGTTGACGGTTTGGTCTTCTTCTTGGCGGCATATTTCTGTTTAAGATATATGCTTATCAGATCTATATTCAATCCTTTAAATATTTAAGGCTTAACTTAAACATTTAAACATAATCACTTAACACATCATCTCAAATAAACTTTGATATTTTATTAATCAAAAGTTTTAACATAATAAGATAGCATCACTGCTATTTACATTAACTATCCCGAGATAAAGAATCTACAGGATTTAAATCATCAAAATATTCCTCTGTTTATAAACACATCGGAATTTACATTATTAACTACCAGATAGGTTTGCACATAATCAAACTGTTCCTATCACTGCCTACTAAGGCGTTGAACAGCTTTACTGCATTCTTCCTCCATGATGCTGAACATCGTCCTGCGGTCTAACATATACTAGGGAAGACCTTTGAACTGGATTGGATAATACATAACTCGATCATGGGCCTCATCAATTACCTTTTGAAACGTATAGCCCGTCTCCTCAATCTTTGCCTTCTTTGCACGATTACTATCCTCTGCAAGATCTGCACGTCGTGAATCTTTCACCCAAGCGTCCTCTGCTATGGCAAGCCTTGTTGACTTCTCTTTCATTTCATTCTTTAGCTTCTCTATCTCCTCTGACTTTTCTTCACCTTGGCCCTTCTCGTGAACCAACTCCCACTCTACGTCTCCAAGACGTGTGTAAAAAGCCTCCATCTCACCATCCTTCTGCTCGATGGTAGACTGTTGCATAACCGTCTGCTCCTTCAGCTCCTAAATAGTATCTCATAACTCAATGTTACGGTCATACAGTTCATCATACATCTCAGCACTAATAGAGTTCGGTGGGAACTCTTCAGGGTCTTTCTCCTCCCCCTTGGCTGCCTCAGCCTGAACCTCAATCTCCTCAGAGTCCTCCTCTGAGTCAAACACTGGCTCATGCTCCCGACCAACGACTGTGATAAATAGAGATGGCTCTCGTCGAATTAACTGCTCCTAGACTGTGTGAATGTCTCAGGCTCCTCCTCTTTAGCCTCTCGGGGTATAACGTCCCTAGGCTGACTGGGTTCTCCAGCATCCGACATCTTGACAAATCCAATTTTAAGTCTTAGTTATTACGTGATGCTAATCGATACTCTCGTAAGTATGTAAGTATAAGCACATAGCACATAAGTTAAGTAATTATCTTTCTTAGAACTCGATAAGAGTTTATCATTACTATGTTCTCGATCTCTTAAAAAGGCTACTACTTTAAGGTTTTTTACCACCTATGGTTCATAACCTACAGCTCTGATACCAACCTTTGACACCCACAAATTCGGGTCCTTCAATTTCCACGAGATTTGGTGTTCACTGTACAAATATCAAGTCTATCTACCCCTAATAAATGAAAACCATTAAATAGATAGAAATAAATCCTCCCCTTATGGGGTTACAACATCTGAATATAAATACATCAATCCCAGGTCATTATAACCTTAAATCTCAAATGCAGAAACGTAAATAAATAATAAGTCTTACACAACTTTAACATAGGTCTTAAACATAAATATATTAAATAAACAACAAGTCTTTATCACTTGTTGACCTTGCCCTTACCTTTGCTAGTAGAAGGCTCGTCGGACCTTTCGTTCTTAATTGCAATGTTATTATTACGCAAGAGTGAGCACGATTTCTCACAAGTATAATAATATAACAACAATATAATAACATACGAGTGAATCAAAGACTTCTGAAATAAGAAAACTCGACTTTTGAATCAAGAATGAATAACAAGAATCAAAAAAATTTCTGAGGGGTCATAAGACCTTGAACTATGTCCTAAGTTGTCAAATGTTTATACTTGAAATCTTTAACTGTCATAAGACTATGGAATCTACTTCTCGTACTTAGGGGGATCAGCCCTTAGTACCATACTGTGCACAATATCTTAACGCTAAAGCATTATAAATTCCCCTTTACATGGTTGTTCATCTCAGTTTGACATTAGAGTCCGCACCAAAGGAAGTTTGGTTTGGATAAGCTCAATAATAGTTCTGGAATTCAGAACGCTCATCAACTATGGACTAGTCGAATCAATAAGGGTTCGCTAGTCTTATAAGGTTCAACAATAAATGACATTCAATTTGAATAACAAATCTCAAGAAAATACAATTTAATAAATATTGTATAACTGAAGTAATACTTCAAAAGGGTTATAATATCTCATATGGAATCTTGAACTTGAATAATAAGAACAAAAACTTGATTGACATAGAATTATAAGTATCGAACTTGCTCACGAATAACTTGAAGTTAGAAAGTTTGCTCAATTTAAAGACTATGAATAAGAACTTGTTTAACAATAATAAGTTAGGGATAGAATACTTATCTCGTGCGCAAGCTACAAATCTAGTTACAATTCAATTCCTCAACGTCCTACACATTACATTATGCATACGATGTCGATTAGTTCATAACCATTACGTTCTAACCGTTGAACTTCTTCCTTAAGTTCAACTTAACAATGCGGTTGTAACTTAACTTGCTAACTAACCACATACATAAGTTTAAACTCACCACATACATATCACACTTATATAACACTTTAAACTATCAAAGTTATACTCTATGATATAATATCTATGTACACATATAACATATTAATATGAGACTTCATATTATCTTAAGCATGTCAACAATATATTATCTTATTGTTTAATACACTTGTCAAGTCATCACATCAAGTTCGCTACTCATGCGCTGCGTAAAATTTTCTCGAAAACCAAGCCAAGTCCTCGGACAGCACCCACCCCCGCTGGGGTGGGGCCCCCTGCTAGGGAGAACTCTGGTTTGCGATTTTGACAGTTCGTTGGCCCAATTAATTCCAATTAAATGCAAATTAAACTAGTACCGTGATTCTATGAAGTATCAACTTCATAGAAACATCATGCAATGTTACTAACATATTTTTAACATCTTAAATCATGCAATTACTCGAATCAAATCACGCAACTTCACTGTTCTTGGTGTTCTTGAATGTTTTGAAGAAAAACATGAAATTTGACGTCACAGATTCGTTATAACTCCGAATCCGTCCGTTCAAAGTTTGTTTTCTTTGTTTTAACATGTATTATCATAATCTACTATCAAATTTAAGTTAAACTAACAATTTATGGCATACAATTGTTCGTAAGGGCCCATATATATAACTTTTATACTCTGTAACTTCAAAAATCCAATTACGACATATTTATATGAAATTGATGGTTTGAAAACAGATATAGATGGTACAAAACATGTTATGATTATATATTATCATGTATATACACATAAGTCATAAATTCATGCATTGATCATACAATAGTTATTTTACAGAGAACTCAAAACACCCGTTAATGGAAAACTCTGATTATAGCATGTTTATATGAAATCGATTACTTTAATCACATGAATATATGATATAAACATATTGTGAACATATATATCATCATATACTCATCAATTATCAATCTCTTCAATCATAGAGGACTTTGAAATAGTTTTTCATGAAAATATAAGAACGTAAATTAAAGTTTGGGTTGAAGAGATTACCCGGGCTAGATTGTGATGATGATAATATAAAACTCTTCTTCTTCTTTGATTCTATAATCTCTCTCAATTAATTCTTAATCTCTCTTAAACTTTTCTAAGTTTTTCTCTCTGAAACTCTTATGAATGATATACAATATACTGACATATAACATAAATATAATACATATAATAGTACGTGTATTATAACTGGCAAGTAAATGGTCGGTTAATCCCGTAATGGGTTAACTGGCCCAACCTCTCTTAGGGCCATGTTTGGCTAGCTTAAAGAGTCCATTCTCATTTATTTTAAATAACTCTTATTATATGGTTTAATAATGTCACACCCAATTAATCATATAATCTTATTTAAATCAATTAAATAAAATAGAATAATTTCATATTAAATCACATAGTCACATAATTAAATTTCTCATTTATTAATTATGTCAAATCATTAAATTTTTAATTAATTATTAAATTATTTAGAATAACATTATACTTATTAAAATAATTCATTTAATCAAATAAACTCAATTAAATTCATACTTGGAATAATAAAATTCTCCACATTAATTTAATCAATGCAACACATATAATTAAATTAATCTACCACAATTTTATCAATTAATTATTTAACTCAATAATTAAATCATCAAAAAAAATATTTATTTTAATTCAATAAATATTTAAATCATATTACAAAATCTCGTTCAGTCACAACAGCTCTACCTACCTCAATAATATGATAAAGACTTATGTCGAAATATTGTAATGTGAGTCTGGCTAAAACAATTAACTTAGACTCATCCTTAAATAATTCAGGAATTTTAGAACTTGAAGTAATAAAGGAAATATTCATAAAAACGTCGAATTACACAATTTAGGGAACTTGCACAATCATACAAATATAAATAACTTGCTCAAAAATAAATAGGTTGCAGATATTTGCTTATAGAGGATTTAAAAAATATTATAGATAGGATACTCGCAATAATATAGGCAACTTGTTCAATATAAGAGTACTGCACATGTTAAAATACTTGCTCAATCTTAAAGTCCTTGCATAAAGTAAATGCATAGGATGGTTTTACATATAAATATCCATTAACAATGTATAGCAAGCTCATACATTCCAAGTACATATATCAAGTACACATTAGTTTATGGACACTTGATCAATATTTACATATATTTGTAGCTAACATATTTAATCATATACAATAGGTATAGATATATAAAACAATCACATAATCAATCCTGGATTCATATACGACATTCCCATAACTTTGACTTCGATGTTTGGAACTCATTTTCTTTTATTAGAAATCTTTTAGTAATTCTTGCTCTAAATAGTCAATATATGTGTGAATCAGTTTAAAAATACTTATTGACATACAAAGAAACTTAAGAGATTCAAACAATCATGCTTCATACTTCAAATAACATAAACAAGGTCTTAATAGTTCTGCAGTGTGGCGCAGTCGTGCTGCTATTTAGGCTTGGGAGTGGCGCGACTGTGCTACTCCCTGCTCAACCCAAATTTGTGACTTTTAATGCCCTGTTATATTTTCGACATGCCATGGCCTTATATATTAACACATAACACATGCACAAAAAGGTTATACTGGCTTTAGGTCTCATTTACATATATCAAGCTTAGTTTTCCAAAATCGTATAATTCCTATTTGAAAATTTCTTGCTATAATTAAACTCGACAAATCCAATACTTTCTTGACCATACTAGACATCAACATATATACATAGACTTCACAAATACCAGAAATATGAGTAACACCTACATTTAGATTTCAGGACATCATTAGCTTTTTAATTGAAAACTTATACCAACCAAGCTATTGTAACTCATATTATATATAATATTTTTAAGCCTCATACTAGACATACTTTCAAGTATACAAAGCTCCTACACATATGTGATAAGTGGTTTTATACCTATTTATCTAAATGTCAACTAACTTCATTTCTTGCTTAAACTCGTATGATGTAGTAGCTTTTCATGCATTTTTGATTGCTTATGTAGATTTCATGATTGGGAACTCTCTTGGTGACATTTGAAGCTAAAAAAGATGTGAGGATGCTAAAAAGAACAAATATGGAAGTGATGGCAACAGGAGGAGATGTGGGAAGATAGCAGCAGAAAGCCAGGAGCAGCAGCAGCAATCTGTAGAATTCTAGAGCAGCGCGGCCGCGCCCTGGTAAAGAGCAAAAGCAGCGCGCCCACGCTAGGAGGAGAGCTCACCAGCAGGTAGCGCGCCCCATTTGTGCTGAGGGGCAGCGCGACCGCGCCTGTCCTGGTTGACCAACTTTGACTTTTCACTTAAGCTGGATTTCTTAGGCAAGGAGTTACGGGAACTACAAGGATAAAAAGGGGGACATATCAGTATAGAGGGGGGAGACCACCCTTTGGGGGAGTATTAGATTACATATGCTCTTCTCTTTCCTTTAAAATTAGTTTTGGTAGATTAGATTATAAAAACCCTAGAGTAGATTAGATCTTTAGAGATTGAAGCTCTTGGAGAGCATTGGATATTCAGATTGGAAGCAAGAGGATTCAGATTTGCTCATCTCAAACCCTAAATTCTCTTCTTATCTCTTTGTATCTTTCAATGCTTATTCAATTGTGGATTATAGATTTCATTTTAATCATGAGTTAAACTCCATTTTGAGATTATAATGGATCTTGTTGTGTAGTTTATTTTGATATGCTTCCTTGTTAGTCTTATTAATTATTATTGGATTGTCTATTATGATTCATACTTAATTGCTTACTTGATTGGCCATCAATTACCGTGATAATCTATATGAAATTGAGAAACGGATTATGGGTTTAGATCTGATTTTAATATCTTGTGTTTGTGGATTCTACATGGTGTTAGACTCCATAATTTATGCTTCGGAGAGACA
This sequence comes from Panax stipuleanatus, assembly GCA_020205555.1. Classification (NCBI taxonomy): domain Eukaryota; kingdom Viridiplantae; phylum Streptophyta; class Magnoliopsida; order Apiales; family Araliaceae; genus Panax; species Panax stipuleanatus. The sequence continues at coordinate 152,491,993 of CM035124.1, read as the reverse complement.
TATACCAAAGCACCACTTGTAGTCATTTGAGAACTTGTGCTTAAACCCTTATTAATGTTAAGTCACATAGAAATTTAGTGGTTTATGTAATTTGGGTGTTCACGTTCATTCTATCATTTGTGGATTTTATGTGATATGGACATGGTACATCGAGAGGTGGCTATGTTTTGCTTTCGTGTTCTCGACTAACAATCCGAGGTAATCAATTTGGCTTAACGGGAAGTGTATTGATTTAGATGAAACAATAAGTGAAATTGTAGTCTCATGTCTTCATTATTTAGTTTCCTTATAGGGATAGTTAGTATTAGTTTAATTGCATATTATTATTCAAAATACTAAATCCATCGTTTAAATAAGATTAAGTTGATTACGGGTGTCGACGTCGGGAAAAAATCACAACCCGAATCTTTCTCTCTTCCTAAGTTATCTCTACCCTCACTCTTTTTATTACGAAAAAAGGTTTTGAAGGATTTTTTAGGAAAAGACCAACATGTATCATGTCGACGATTGAACGTTTAAAGAGTCGTCAGTTGGTAGATTTGAAATGGTTGTACCAACTCAATCGAGTTTTGTTTGAAAGAGGCCCAATTGCTGAACACTGTCGAAACTTGATCTTTGAAAACAAAGTTTTGAGTTCGGGGGCTTGGTTAAGTGTGGGGAAGGTGTTAGGCACCCCACGACTCCCGTGTAAACACGGTATCGCATCTTTTCAATATTTCCCTTAAAAAACTGAAGTGTGTGTGTGACTACTATTTAAAAATTGGGCCTATGTTTGATTGAAAGCATGTCTATGCATCGTTGAACCTATATACGAAGGGTTTGATTTGATTTGTAAAAAGTCTTTGATTTGATTTAAAAAAAGTGTTTGATTTGATTTGCAAAAGCTTCTTTTTTTTGAAAAGATTATTAAAGTGATGTTTTGAAAGAAGGTTTTCAAACGCTAACATAGGAATTGAAGCATATTGATACTTTAGTTTTATCTTTTCAGCCTTAAGGCTCAATTTGAAAGGTGATTGTCGGGCTGAGAAGCATCCTCGACCACAACATATATACAAGTGTCGGTCTCCTCATGGGCATGACAGCCATCGGAGGGACTCTGACACGACAAGCCATATTTTCATTATGTTGAGACCTTAAATCCGAATAACCGTTTTAAGGTCTTTTGAATGTACATTTTTACAGAAAAACTGGCAGGGTACATTTGTAAAGTGGAGTTTGTCCATCGTGGGAATCAGATTCTGATTAGTTTGATCATGAATCCCACGATTCCTAGGCTCACATAGGAAAGCCAATAAACCTGCATAACTCAAATTTGTACAGAAACAGATATATATCCAAATGTCACCAGAACCTAGGATTCATTCAGTAAATCCTGGTTTGCATCTAGCCGAAGCGTCTCGTTCCCACTAGATAGCGATCCAAGGGCCGCGAGGTTGCTTTTGTAACTGAAACTAGAAAAATACTAGATTTAAATAAATCTCAGCTATTCTAGCTTCCCGGTTCCGTCTGTACCGATTTTGAATCGTTTAAAAGATAGAATTGGCAAGATTTAAATAAATCTAGTTCGCCCGCAGATATGTCAGTGCCGATTCATATAAAATGAATATTTAAAGCAACAATTTAATAAAAGCGAGTAAAGCAATATATATACAATTATATATACGAAAGCTTTAAAGGGCGATAGGTTTTCACATCGGTGCCCAGACTGGAATTGAAATATATATATATATATATATATATAAGCTGTATAAAAGCCACAGAATGATCTAGACTGGACAGAATTAAAATATATATATATATATAGAAAAACAGTAGAAAGGGCGATGGGTTTTCACACCTGTGCCCGGACTGAAATAGGAAATGTACAGAAATATAGTCAACCAAAACTGGAAAGATAACCCAATGTGGTGAAGGCTGCTTATATATGCATAAATATATATAAAAGCGATAAAAAGGGCACAGAATGATCCAGGCCAAACTAAAATATAAATGTGCAAAAAAGTAGTCAACCAAGACTGAAAAGATAATCCAGCGTGGTAAAGGCTGCTTATATTAGCATAAATATATATATATATATATATATATATATATATATATAAAAGCAGTAACAAGGCTACAGAATGATCCATGCCAAACTGAAATGTAAATGTGCAGAAAAGTAATCAACCAAGACTGGGAAGATAACCTAGTGGTGGTGAAAGTTGCTTATATATGCATATTTATATATAAAAGCAGTAAAAAGGCCACATAATAATCCAGGCCGAGCTGAAATATAAATATATATATATATAGAGAGACAGAAAAGTAGTCAACCAAGACTGGAAAGATAACCCAGTGGTGGTGAAGGCTGCTTATATATGCATATTTATAATAAAAGCAGTAAACTATCGTGGATTTAACATCCAGGCTTGACAGAATTGAAAAGTTATTATATATATAGTTAAATATATACAAAAAAAAGCCAAACCCAGACTGGGAAGATAACCCAGTACGATGAAATTGCTCAGTAGGAAGATGCAAGTATATGCAAGCTGCTGGAAGCGACGGATCGTCAATCCGAGTTGTAGAAATGCCAAAAAATGCGTTTGTGTACAAAACTATACCAAAAGTTGACGAAAAAGGCCACGAAACTGAGTTCCGGGCATATTTAGAAAACGAAACTTGATATGTAAGTGTATAACAGTGCAAAGAAGTAGTATTGACTTGTTGATTGTAAAAATACTCACAATGGACTGCTTAACAATTTTTTTGCCAAATCGTAGGCTTTAAACGTCCAAATCTACCAGTTATTTTCTGATATGTGGTAGTATGTGGGTATATCTAGGTGTTAGAGTGAAACAATTTGGGTTTGGAAGACAAGAAATTAGACAGAAAACCAAACGGGCAGAGGTTCGAAGCGTTTCATAATTATAAAAATGAGAGAGGGGTGCACCTCTATATATAAGCCAGGGAGCCTCCACTCTACCTGCTGCTGCCACAGGTAGAGGTGCGGCTCCACGTTGCAGGGCCCACATGGCGTGTTCCATCATCTCGAAGTACGTGCACTTCGAGTAACGCGAGGTTAAAGTCGAAACTTTTTAACTTTTGATCGGAGCGTCCGTTTGAGGTGCGCGATACCTTTTCGAAAAGCCCTCGCCGAGAGTGTCACAATGACATGGGATAAAACATTTTTTGGGTCCAAGAAGCTGGGTTCATAACCAGGTCTTCGATTCCCCGCAGTTTATCTGTTGAGCTGTCTTGCGCTGTTTGCACTCGGGATTATCGTTATGGTTCGTTCTGACCTTGGTGGCATTAATTCGGCTTGAGTTTGATCGAACCGGCTTAGATTTGGTAAAATGAACGTTTTTCCCATCCCGAGGTTTCCCTTAGTGTCGGCATGGCCTTCAGTCGACTTCCTGGGGCTGTTTCCAAGATTTGGATCCCATTGGAGTCTGTTTATCCTCAATATTATTTCTGAGGTTGACTAGGTCATTCCAGGTTTTCCTCTAGAGATGTTGTAGAGCTTCAGGTTTGTTTTTGAAGCTGACCTGACTTCCCAAGTTAAGACCGGGGCTGACCTGCACCTCCCAGGTTGAGACCAGGGCTGACCTGTACTTCCCAGGTTGAGACCGGTGCTGACCTGTACCTCCCAGGTTGAGACCAGGGCTGACTTGTACCTCCCGGGTTGAGACCGGGGCTGACCTGTACCTCCCAGGTTGAGACCGGGGCTGACCTGTACCTCTCGGGTTGAGATCGGGGCTGACCTGTACCTCCCGGGTTAAGACCGAGGCTGACCTGTACCTCCTGGTTTGAGACCAGGGCTGACCTGTACTTCCCGGGTTGAGACCGGGGCTGACCTGTACCTCCCGGGTTGAGACCGAGGCTGACCTGTACCTCCCGGGTTGAGACCGGGGCTGACCTATACTTCTCGGGTTGAGACCAGGGCTGACCTGTACCTCCCGGGTTAAGACCGGGGCTGATCCTGTACCTCCTGGGTTGAGATCGGGGCTGACCTGTACCTCCTGGGTTAAGACCGGGGCTGACCTGTGTAAGAACCTAAATTTTAAAAAATTATTGAAATAAGAATTTAGTAAATAAAAATTCTTAAGGTATATGTTGGGTTCGAATATGAATGTGTATATGTGTTATATATCTTGAATTCTGTGGTTTAGTTAGAAGAAAATCAATATATCTTAAATAAATATTTTTTAGAGAATTATAGATTAATTTGATATTCGGCAAGATGTGCCTATTAAAGAAAATAGAATTTGAACTTAGAGTTTAATCTCTAAATCATTGAAAGAGGTGGTAAAACATGTTGGTTAACTGGTAAAACAAGTTAGTAATTTAAAAGCATGCTCAAAGTATTTATGGATTTAGAATATGGTTCTGCTCAAGCAGAACTGGTCTGCACCTGAACTTGAGGTGGCGCAGCTGCGTCACTTCCAAGCGTAAAACCAGCGCAGCTGCGCCGGTCTGCAGATGACTCTGCATGAGTTGTGTAATCTGAACTTTAGGATATGAATATTAGTAATTAATATGTTGTCATAATTGGCGATCAAGCTATCCGAGAATGGATTAAGATAGCAAAGCATGAATTGAATTAATATTAATCATGAAAATTATTTAACCTAGAATAAATATTGGTTAATCAAATTATATTATAGAATATAGCCTTGTGTGGCAGTGGTGTGGAATGAGAAAAAGTTAATTCACTTACATAAGACAATGAATTAATATATGTGTTTAGCATAAGAAAATGAAAGGAATATGATAATTAATATTTGAAATTTGTAATATATTACATAGTATTGTAATATATAAAAGGGTTAATATTTGAAAGATAAGGGATTAATAAAGGAAGAGAACCAATATAATTATAAATGAATATTGGTTAGAGATGGAGGTATGATATTAGCATTTAAGATATGGCTAAATGTGGAGATTAAAGAAATTGTGTTGGGACAATTGATAGAAAGGAAAGAGAAATAATTATACTAAATTTCTAGTAAAGGATATTAAAATAAGTTCCAGCCTTGAATTATTTTAATAAAAGAGAATAATATTTTATATGATGATGTTACCTTACATAGCCTTGTATAAGGTAATATGTATAATTAAGTAATATGATAAATATATTAAAATATATTTGCTATATGGAAACGATTTATCATAATAGAAGATAAACTTATTATCTATTTTCTACATATAATATGTGTACATGTGTCGTACATGTAATTACTTAATGGGACATAGATATTATATTAAGAATAATATCTTGAGATAATGAATAAATTCTTTTATTATAATTAATGCCTCTTTTTGGAGAAAACATAATAAAAATATTTTAAGACATGTTATGGTGGAATACATAATTTTTATGTAGTGATGTATTTCCAAGAGGGTTAATTAATAAAAGAAAGCTAAGTTATTTTAATGTACTAAATAACTTAAGTTACTATATTACAGTAAATTTTATAAGTAGTAATATGGTATAAATGAATAAGTGATGAGAATGAGAATAAGCTTAATATTGATCTTGTGAGGTATGCCTAGTGTGGCAAAATGGTGGAATAAGCATTCATTAAATAATTTAATGAATGAATAATTAAAAGAATTAATTAGTTTTATTATGTGAATTAATTGCTATGCGCAATGATATGTAATTACATACTATATAGTAACTACATCTACATTAAATAAAGTGTAGTGTACCATTGTAATGTGACTATGTAATATAGGAACTATATGGTAAAGTGAAATGAGTCACATGAGTTACATAAATGGACCTATGTGACAATGTGTTATGTGTGGTACGTTAATGTGTACTTTATAAAGGATATTAAAATAAATAATTGTTGATAATAATTATTTCAATGATTAAGTAGAAATGAAATAATAAAGCTTATAGTAATGTGGTGTGACAATACTTAATCTTACTATATTCGGTATTGTCAAATATATATGGATTATATATTGAGCTGTGTACATGTACCCCAATTTGCTACTGTGACGCCCCCAAATCCGGGACCCGCCACTTGGTCTCTCGAATTCGGTTCATCACGTGCTCATGGTAATACATCACAATAATAATAACTAAATATCACACAATCACAAGCGAAAAATCTATTCTAGAATAAGTTACAATGATTTATTATAATTATTCCCCCAAGTCTCGCAACTTACAGTACTTAATAGATTACATAATAATATCAATTAACGACTTATTACATAATCTAACTTATGCTTAAACATAATCAAATCCAGTCATACTACATCATCTTAATACAACATTAAAATATTTAAAACATAAAAGAGACAAGCTAGTTGGTAGCCTTGCCCTTGCCCTTATCAACGCCCGAAGGTTCGCCATGCTCTGCCTTAACTGAAATGTTTTAGGGAAAGCAAGAATGAGCACAAATTGCCCAGCAAGTAATATACAATAAGGGTAAGTGATATAATTCTCAATTCTCGAAAGGGTATAACAAGGTTTGATAGTTCAAGAATAACAAGAATATCAACAACTTTCAATAACAGTAGCTAAGGACAGAATAATATCAATGTGATTCAATAATAAATCAATTCAAGATAACTGAATACTGAGCAGTCACTAAGGACTATGAACTTCTACTAGAATTGACAGTAATAAACTGAAAATCCAACAAAAATAGGTACGACAGGTGATCAGCCTAAAGTACCATCGTTATGCATAACAATCAATCATACTCAAGTGCGCGCGTCGATTCTCCGACAGTTGTATTTTGTTCTTCTCAGTCAAATACAAGATCCCTCACCAATCAATTGGTTTGGGTCATTTTTCAATAATAAAAGTCTAGCCGAATCAAATGACATAGACACTTTCACAATATTCAAGAACAATACTAAGTTCAACATGAATAATAGCTTTAATGAAATAAGAGTTCAATTATGCTAATTCAATTCAAACGATTAAGTAGGAAACTAGTTCGCAATATACAAAGATAGAATACTTGTATCCAAAGAGATAAGGTTTAGATACTTGCTTACGATATTCGTTGAATAAAGTAATGCAAGGGTTTAGGATACTTGCCTTTAGCGTAGTTTATCCACGTTAAGTAATCAACACTTTTGAATCCTATTTATAGTGTATTATAAGTATAGGATGTCCATTAGTTAACACATCCGTTACACAAACTTGTTACTCAATATACATATATGTTACTATCTTAGTCACATGTCATACTTATACTCATACGGTATGAAATCAGATTATATGTTATCGCGAATCAAGTACATAGTCATAATGTAAATGATACTATAGCAACTTATCATGTTCAAGTGGTGATGATCCTTTGACCCACTATATAAGTTAAACATTATTTTCTTACTTATTCATCACATATATACACATATCAGTAGGGTACAGATTATTTCTAGCAGTTTTGAACAATAATTTACACTAACTGACATGACCAGAACAAGCAGATTTCAACAATGCATATTCCAGACCGGTGCAGCTGCGCCCTGGTTAGGCCTAGGGACGGCGCAGCTACGCAGTCCCCTGGCCAGACCAGGGTTAAGCCTTGCATTTTCTGATTCTGTCCATACTTTAGCATACTTAACCAATTTACACTTAACATACAATCATGTTAGAGGACGTTTATAAGCATATGACCATCTCATGTTCATTTTTATATGTTATGGTCTTAGTCTAGGATTTACACAAAATTAAGGTTGAATAGGGTCATGTAATCACCCCGCATATAATTAGATTATATGTTCACATCAAGAGATCACATACTTTGTACTATACATGTTTATAAGTGTCCACATCTTTCATTCATCATTAGCGTCGTTTATCACTTTAAAATATGCTTAAACTCATGCTTGGTTAACCTTTCATTGAATTTGACAAGCGAATACACATGTATGATATACTAGTGATGGTATACGTACTATTAAACATGTTACAAATATCCGGATATGAATCTCAATATAACATGTTAAGGTTCTCCATCAAAGCTTATATTTTCATTAGTAAGTCTTACTAATAAGTCCAACATGTTCATACTTCTTTACGAATCGTATAAACATAAGTTGATGGGTTATTCATGCATTTCTAAGTCATCTAAACATGCTCGTAAAAATCAGAATCTAGACTTTGATATAAAATGTCAAGATAAAATTATACTTTCACCAGTAAAGTTCATTTAACACGATCAACATACTCATGTTATCTTATGAAACATGTATACATTTATGAACATGTTTTTCATGCCTTCCTAGATCATAATAGTATGCTTGCAAGGTCAAAATACCGTCGTAAGTCATATATGTTTAAAGTTTAATTATAAACCTTATGTTCACTTTGAAAGCTTTAACCGTTCGTTAATCATGCATGTAATCATAGAAGGACATGCTCATATTAGGTCTACATACCCCTCTATACATGTTATTCATGCTAATATGCCTTGCCTAAGTCATAACATCCAAGCATGCTTAACAGATTGACAAAACTCAAATAAAACTGGAATAGGCTTCCTGCACTGCGCCTGGGTATAAACCCGGCACAGCTGCACCGTGTGCAGTTCGTGCCAGTGTTCTTCCTGTTTAGGCAGTTAACATCCCAAATCATAGAATTAGTTCATGAAAACAGTTCTAAGCATGTCACATTACATACTAACATATATAACAACCCACATATCAACTAACAAACAATACTTGATCACAAAATCATGAATTTCAACTAGAATCAAGAATTCAAGAATAGAAATTTTGACAGAGAATCAGAATGAAGAATACAGAAATGGGATTATACCTCTGTTTAATGAAATTTGATTTCTCAACTACTCAGAATACTAACACTGATGATATACTAGCTCTCAACTCAATACTTAACAATTTTCTCAGCAAATGAATTTGTGAAGGGAGGTCTCAATTTATAGAATTTCCTATACATAGACAATGTTAATGTTCTCCAAATTAAACCAACAGAAATTTGTATTGCAGGGAGGTTATTAGGGGGTTGGTAATGGTGGTTGAAATCCATCATGATAGCCACACCCTTCTTCATCATTTGCTAGCCTATGTTGCTGAGTTTAAGGAAGAATAGGGGAGTAGGATAGCTTGTGTATTTCACGTGAAGGAGAAAGTGACTCTCCCAGCAAAACAACCTCAGCCTTCTAGCAACATGCATATATACATACTTAGGCTATATACATATATCATACACTTAGGTATATATGTATACTTAGGTAGTAAATTCATTTAGAGTAATAAGGAAATAATGTTATAATGTAATTTGCGCATATATAATCCATGTACATTGGTTTCACATTGTTTCATAATCAATGAAGATAATATAAGATAGTTAAACATTATTAAATTATCTATCATATAATCATGATGTCCTACTTTAATGTATATTCACATTGTCACATAGGCATTTCATACAACTCCCATAATTCAATAAACCTTACTATATAATAGTGTCATATTAGACTTCATATAATACATAGTTAGCTACTATATGTTACACATTTAATTCGCATGCTTGCACATAACAATTAATATAATCTCATTATATTAATAACTTACTTATTTATTTTATTATTCATAATGTCAAATAAATAAATTATTCATTTCATTGATTAATTAATAATAATATTAATTAATTCATTCCTCATTGATTATTAATTTCCATAATAATCGATTAACACTTATATAATTAAATATCACATTAAATGAATATAAATCTTATTATATTATAGACACGTTGCTCATTATTAATATTATATTTCGTGCAATAATAATAATCACATATTATTAATTAATCATCTATAACAATTATTCTACGATGACAATTAATTAATATTCTACGATTAGCAATTAATATAGATTAATTATTTGCTTAAATTAATATAATCATTATTATTTCCCATCACGGTGCCACACAAGGCATTTTATCTAGTTTATTATAAACTCCATCAATTTCTCAATTATTATAATTATTCAATTTAATATAATTGAATTAATCATTCTCATAACACAAAATCATTTATATTTTAATAAATTCTCATTCCCATTAATATATTTATTTAATAATATTAGGAAATTCTCGGGTATTACAGCTACCATGTAATATTGTTATGTCATTAAAATCCAAGTATTCACCCAATTGGATTTAAAAACCTAAGCATACATATATGTATATGTATATAACCTAAGTGTTAATATTATTTCATCTTGCCAAATGCTGAGAATTAGAGTTGTCCCAATATGAGTGTCTTTCTCTTCTTTTACACGTGAATGGCCATTGGCCTAAGCCTTAGCTTACCTCTTGCAAATCAAACTCTAGAGATGGTAGCCAATAATGAGAGGGGAGTGGGTTGATGGAGTTGCTATCACTATTTCACCAACTAGCAATGGTCCAATGAATTTTCTCATCTTCCATTGATTTTCATTTGTGGGCAAAGCAATTGTATGGATATTCAATTTCCTATAAATTAAGTACTCCCTCTTCATTTCTATGTTGCTAAGTGATATAGAGAGAGCTTTGAGAGAGAATTCTGAAAATTGGAAGCTAGTTGGGAAATTAAATTTCAATGAGGTAACATCACTAAGCATGTTCTTAAATTTTTAAGTTGATAAATTCTTAGAAAGTTATTAGATTCTTGATAAGTTGATTTCAAGTTGACATAAAAATGATAGTAGAGTTCTATAATGTGATAAAAGTTGAATGGAATAATTTGGTCCAGAAACGAATCCGTAGTGGTGGAATTTGCTAAACTTGTCAAAACATGAAAAGTTAGTATGAACATGAGTTTTGGATTAATATTTGGGTTAGTTAATGTTTATGTTAATTGTTGATTCTTTGGTATGTTGTAGTTCTATGAATTACGAATCTATAGAATCGAAAACGGACTAATTTGGATGTGTATAACTTGCGTTATGATGATCGGAAGGAGAATTGGTCTGAAAATCACGAAGATCAGAATCTGGAAAACCATTCTGCATCACTGGGGGCGCAACTACGCTGGAACTGTGTCAGATAAAATTATTTTGACATGCTGTACTAAATTAGGCATAACTTCTTCATACGAACTCCGATTGAGGCGATTCATGATGATTCGAAAAGATAACGAGTAGACCTACAACTTTTGTTCTTTAAGTTTTTTTATTTGAAGTCGTTAAGAGGGGTAAAAATGTCCATCTTTGTAACTGCTATGTATTCGAAGGTAGTCAGAGGGCGTCGGACATGCACATACGCAATTGTAGTGCTCCCGACGATAAAATATGTTATTCTAAGTTATAAAACATAAATATGCATGATAATAGATATGACATATAACTAAGATTATCTTACTCATAATGGAATGCTTTAGCATAATTTAGTATGTGTTTTGAAAAGAAACTTGAAGTTTTGAAAATAAATCTTGACGAACCTTGAGTCGTTTAAGTTCTGACCTTGTAGCATATTGATATAACTGAGTATGCATACAAATGAGCATGAGAAGTGATTTAAAGTTGTTTTACTTATTATCAACTTACAATAGCTTAGTTGAAAATAATTTCTAAAGAAAACTTGAAACTTTGAGAACGAACTTAAAGGAACTTGGGTACTTAAAGTTCTAAACGTGATAACATACGTACATGGCTTAGTTAACTATGAAATGAGATTTAAAGTTGCACCGAGTTGCTTTAACTTGGCCTAGAATGACTCTTAAAAGTAAACTTGAAAGCTTTGCAGACTTATATCTATGAACAGTGTGTTACTCACATTTTGGATTTGTAGGGATTGCATGCTAGTATCTTTTAGGTCAATAAACATGGCCGATAAGTGCACTCATCTAGTTTGAGAAAACAAAATTCATTCAAGCATGTTTTAAAAGTAAGTTTTCAAGTGATAAACTATGTTAGTTATATGTAGATGAAATGAATATTTACAAGCATGATGATATTTATATTCTAAACTTATAGGATGGCATGTTAATACTATGCATGTCTTTAAAAATGGCCTATAAGTACACACACATAGTTTGACACAACATAAGTCATTGGAGCATGATTTTAAATGAGTTTCAAATGATGAACGATACTAGTTATATGTAAATAGATTGGAGGTATGTGAGCATGTGTATTAAAGAATGTTTAGCATGTTATGTGTTAGTACCTATGCATGCTAGAAAATCAAAATAGAACCAGAAATCAAAATTCAATTCTGGACTGGACAAGGAAGAGCGCAGCTGCGACCATCCCAAGGCTAAATGCAGCGTAGCTGCTCCATAGGGCACTGATGCTTGACTATTTTAAAATGTGATCTGAACATGGTAGTATGCTTACATTGTTATCCTGAGTTATAGAATAGGGTCTAAACGATGTTCTGAGTGTTCATTGGTGTAAAGGTGATATAAAACCCAGAATTGATAAATTTTCCTAAGGTTTGCAAAACACAAGAACAGTGTTGATTACGCATCTATAAACTTTAAATGTGTATCGAACGCATAGTTAGTCAAGTGAGTGATAAGGGTTATGAATGTTGATGTCAAGTATGTGTGGATACGGTATACCTATATATACATAGTTATCCTAAGAGTATGATAAGAAAGTAAAATGAAGGTTTTACAAACCAAGTTAGAAAAAGATGTAACCTTTATTATTACATTGAGAATGTATGGATGCATATGACTGATTGGCATGAATCCATAATTGTATAATTTTGTAGGAATACACGAAGTGCAGATCGCTATAAGCAGTTAAGTTGTAGTTGATAAACTACGCGCCAGGCAAGTTTTTCAGTTCCTATTTGATATATGAATTCGATAACTGTTAGTTGAGCTATATTATGCTATGAGAATGTTGATGTATATATATGAAATGCATATGATATATGTATGAAATTTGAAAGTTGATCATTGATGATATGCTTGTGAAGTAAATCTCTTTGCCTGTTATGTGAGAAGTAACATGTGTAGTAAATATTAATTGATTATGAATGCATGAACTGAGTATGTTATTAAATGCTATATGATGCATAAAAACTATTAGAATTGCTGAGCTGTCGAGCTCACTCTTGCAAATAACCATTTTTGCAGGTTAATGACTCACAGTAAAGATTACGTGCTACTTGATTGATAGAGTTCAATAGTATCAAAGGAGATTGATTTATTTATTTAAATATATGCCCTTGAACCATGTTTAGGTTCTAGGAGATGTACATGATAGTAGTTTACGATGTTTAATACATGTTAAGTTGTAAAGATGTATTAGTTAATACATAGAGGATATCAAATTGAGATGTAAACGCTTATACAATAATTCAAATAGAGTGAATCATAACATAAGTTGATTCAAGGTTATATAATTGATTATAAGTTATGAAAGCAATAAAAAGATTTTATTCAAAGGATATAGAAAAGTTTAAATTATTTAGCATTTTTATAACATCGATTATGATGTAAAGACAGGAATGGTAAATGACCAAGATTGAATACTTATTAAAGTTTGGGGTCATTATACTGATCCTGGAAATGAAATGAATTTATATTCTAATTTGTAATAAAGCAAAGTTATATTCATTAAGTTATGAATAAAAGATGTAATAGTTTGACGATAGTAGTATCGTGGTGAACCGGATCTGAGGTTCGAGGGAACCCGAATTTGGGGGCGTCACAACCTGTACCTCCCGGGTTGAGACCGGGGCTGACCTGTACCTCCAGGGTTGAGACCGGGGCTGGCCTGTACCTCCTGGGTTGAGACTGGGGCTGACCTGTACCTCCCAGGTTGAGACCGGGGATGACCTGTACCTTTCGGGTTAAGACCGGGGCTGACCTGTACCTCCTGAGTTGAGATCGGGGCTAACTTGTACCTCCTGGGTTAAGACCGGGGCTGGCCTGTACCTCCCGGGTTAAGACCGGGGCTGACCTGTACCTCCCAGGTTGAGACCGGGGCTGACCTGTACCTCCCGGGTTGAGACCGGGGCTGAGTTGATGACTCGGTATGAGACTGGGGTTGAACTGATGGCCCGGTATTGAGACCGGGGTTGATTTGATGACCTGGTATTGAGACCAGGGTTGAGCTGATGGCCCGGTATTGAGACTGGGTTGATTTGATGGCCCGATATTGGGATCGGGGTTAAACTGATGGCCCGATATTGAGATCAGGGTTGAGTTGACAGCCCAGTATTGAGACCGGGGTTGATTTGACGGCCCGGTATTGAAGCCGGGGTTGATTTGATGGCCCGGTATTGAGACCGGGGTTGAACTGATAGCCCGGTATTGAGACCGGGGTTAAATTGATGGCCCGTTATTGAGACTGGGGTTAAACTAATGGCCTGGTATTTAGATCGGGGCTGAATTAATGGCCCGATATTGAGACCGGAGTTGAACTGATGGCCCGGTATTACGACCGGGGTTGATTTGATGACCCGGTATTGAGACCGGGGTTGAGTTGATAGCCCGGTATTGAGACCGAGGTTGAACTGATGGCCCGGTAGATCGGGGTTGAGTTGATGACCCGGTATTGAGGTCGGGGTTGAGTTAACGGCCCGATATTGAGATCGGGGTTAATTTGACGACCCGGTATTAATACTGGGGTTGAGTTGATGGCCCGGTATTGAGATTGGGGTTGAACTGATGGCCCGGTATTGAGACCGGGGTTGAGTTGATGACCCGATATTGAGATCGGGGTTGAGTTGACGGCCCGGTATTGAGACCGGGGTTGAGTTGATGACCCGATATTGAGATCGGGGTTGACTTGATGGCCCGGTATTGAGATCGGGATTGAACTGATGGCTCGGTATTGAGATCAGGGTTGATTTGATGGTACTGTATTGAAATCGGGGTTGATTTGATAAGACAGTCTTGCCCTCCTACAGTGTTAGTAACAGGAGAAGAAAATTTTGAGTGTCTATAACGGGTTAATGTTTGGTAATTCTTATTAGATAATTCTCCGTGGGATCAATACTTTACTTATTCTATATTACTTGTTAACCACGTGCACTTGCTTGAGTGTGTTGTTTTGATTAACACCCAAACAAGCCAACAAGTTTTTGGCGCCGTTGCCGAGGAATTAGTTTAATAATTTTTGCCAACATTAGCTTCAATCAAATTAGTCTTAATTTAAACATTTTATTTTAATTTTTATTTCTTTTCCCATATTTCTCTCTTTTCAGGTAACATGGATGACTTTGCTTATCAATGGCCATACACGAGGATGACTCAACCAAGGGAAATAGGGATTGATGGACTCAACGCAATTTTAGTATTATCAGCACAGCTTGAGACACTTTCGAGGAAGTTGGACGTTGTTACAACCCAACGTATTCGAAAGACGCAGTTACTTGTGATTATTATAATGGAAACCATCCGAGTCATCAATGCACCGTCAGTTTTGGACCAGTGTAGTATGGGGGTGATTACCTCAACAACTATGCTTATCCCAATTATCATCAATATTGGGGGTATCACTCAGATTCTTCATAGGAGCTATAATTATCAAGACCAATACTGCGCTCCAAGTCCAACATATCCATCGGAATTTTCATGTCCACCTCCATTGCCACAAGAAGAAAAGTCAAATTTGAAAGAATTCATGTCTAAGCTCTTAGCAAATCAAGAGGAGATGATGATGAGTCAAGAAATATCGAGTCAAAAGTTTCAGAACCAGATGGAACAACTCATCAGTACTTCAACCAATGGTCCTCAATATATGGATTCCGAGGCTGAAACAGAAAATTCAAGAGTGGAGGAATTGTGGTTCAAGTTCATAGCGTCAAATGAGGAGAGATTGATTGAGCAAGAGATGTCAATTCAAAATCTTCAGAATCAGATAGATCAAATGTTCAAAGCCTTGAACAACTGTCCTCAAAATAATTGGTTCTATAACATGGATTTTGAGACTGATGGAGAGCCTGAGTTGAATATGCAATTGGATGAGCCACAAGAATTTGATACCGAGGAGACAAATGGGGATAAGGAAAATGAGGCCATCAAAGATCTAATTGTAAGTCTCAACGAATATGAGTCGATCTTGCTAGTAGCCCAAGTGCCTTCTCCACCAAGGTTCAAGAATCCAGTCTTTTTTATAAAACCCTGCCCGCTTGGGAGTCACGTCACCGGCAATGCTCTTTATAACATGAGAGATGGTACAACCTTGAAACCATGGTGGGCTGAGAAAGAGAAAATAGAAGAAGAGACCATTGTGTTTGACATGCCCCAATGCCCCAATCTGTTCATAAACACAACGGAGGAAGCACCTAACTATTCGATATTCAAAATTGGGAACTTATCTACAAGAAGCAAGCTAGGTGACTTCAATTTAAAGGCTATCACTAATGGGAACATCTCAAAGCATACATTGGTCCTGATGGATGGAGGGTTCCTCACTTATCGAAGAGAAATTGGATAGCCTTGACAAGAAGAAGTCCAGCTGAAGGACTATAAAACGAGCGCTCGATGGGAGGCACCCCATCCAATCCAATCATTCTCCCTCTTTGTTTAATTCTTATTTACATATTCTCGCATTTCTCCCTCTATGTTTAATTCTTCATACTTTTAATATTCAATAACATTTTTGGTAGATTTAGTAGTTTTAATAATTGTTTGTGTACATAACTCAGGTTTAATCCAATTGGCATCAAATTCCATGATCAGAACAGTTGAAAAGGTTGAAGTGTCAAGGTTCAGGGGATAGCGCAGTCGTGCCAGAAATGACTTGTGATGACGCGCGGCCGCATCGCGATCAGTTTACTTTAGCTATATCAAACAGACTCGGCTAAACAAGCACCCTCATCTTCTCTTGAGCAGTCGAACTCCACCATACTCTCCATTTTCTCTAATTAAAATAGCCCCATCTACTTTCTTCCATTTTCTCCAACCTCCTTCCCCATAACACACATACCCACACCCACTCTCACATCCTGATAACAAACCCCATCCACCACTAAGCCCTAATTTTAGACACAATCAAATCCATTAGCCCCTCAACTGAAAACCCACTCATCCACTCACCATCCCTCATCCTCTCAAACGATAATTCTATTTAAACCCTAACAATCACTTCTTGAAATCAAACTCCAATTCATAACAGAGAGGGACAGAGTTTGTTGGGAGTAAGAAGAGTGCATAGCACCTGTTTGCTAGACAACCCGAGAGAGTTCTTACGGTTCTGTTGAGCAAATTTGGAGGAGACGGACATAGTGATATATAAAGGCTCTAGCTAAGCTTTCATTCTCAGTTCAAATGGCAACTAAGCGTCTTCGAAGCGAATCATCTTCTGCGGGCAGCGACTCTGAGCAGGCAGGGGGCGGTATTGCCTTCGATGATAACAAGTTTGTGAATTTAGAGGCTCAACAGTATTTCCAAGATGCTCTATTGGGCAGAAATTTTGTATTGGAGCGGGGCTTAAAATTGAATAAAAAATTGGATGGGCACAAAGCATCGATGATTAGAGGGATGGGCTGGAATTTGTTTTCTGAGGATCCAATGGCGGCACCTATCTCTGTGGTACAAGAGTTCTATGCTAACTCTAAAATTAAGCAGACCGATACAGCCTTTATACGGGGGTGTCAAGTGTCCCTTGCAAAGGAACGTATCAATGAATTATTCCAATTACCTAACATTGCCTTGGATCACCCTGACTATATCTACTCTCGGGAGTGGGGCACTAAGTTGGATGCCATCTATGCGTATCTATGTAAACCTGGCATGGTGTGGAAATTAAAGCAGGGAACGAATCAAAAACTACACTTCCCACATATGGCACTGAGCAGATATGGGAATGCTTGGTACAGCTTCTTATGTGCAAATTTGATGCCAACACGGCATCAAAATGATGTCACCAAGGACAGACCGATTCTGTTATATGGGATTATTAAAGGCAAAAAGATTGATGTGGGCTACATCATCAATAGATCAATCCGCCAATTCTTAAGAGGCGGTACTTCAGGGGGTATCCCACATGCATCTATTATCACCCAGCTTTGTGCTATATAGGGGGTTATATGGGCCAATGTCGAGCCTATGCAGCTGCCCATGAACACGATTAATCATGCTACCATTGAAAAAGTATACAGTATGGGGCGGAGGCAAATCCCATCCTCAAGGAGCTAGATTCATTTTGCCAAGTCAAAGCGAGCAGGTAGATGGTGAAGAAGCTCCTGAGGAGGTTCCCGCACAGCAGGCTGAGTCTTCCCATGTTGCTCAGGATCGACTGGATAGAATGGAGCATCATTTACAGCGAAGGAATGATGCAATGAACACTAATTTCCAGGCCTTCATAACTGATTTCTATGGGGCATTGTCCCAAGAACTTGGCCCAGATAGGAGTGCAACTTCAATTTCCTATGTATGGATCAGCCGTTTCCTATCCCCCGCCAGACACACCAACAGAGCAAGCCGAGGAGGGAGGCGATGATGATGCCAGCTAGGAAAGTTTCCTAAGCTATATCTCCAATGAGGACGGTATTAAGTTCATATCATGGTTACTATAGTTTGCATCTAGTTTAGTTCATATAGTTGCATTTTAGTATAATTGCATACTATTTAAGTTGTATGTTTCATCTAGTTTAGGACATATAGCATGAATCCAAGCTTTCAGTTGTTTGAAATTCATTTGGCCTATAATGAGATTGAAATTGCATGATTCTTGAATAGTTTTGATGATTTAGGCATGGTTATATTGTTACAGCATGATGTAAATCCTTATCTGGTTGAGGCAGATGTAACCGGATAGCACTTGAGAGTAACCATTACGATTTACTCAGTTTAAATGATCACATACTTGTCTTCTGGTGGGAAATTTGTGTTTTAATGAAAGAGAGTTAGTAAACAATTAGTAATGATTAGGATTGGGCAAAAGCTTAAGTTTGGGAAAAAACAAGGGGTATGCATGCTATATATAAAAATAAAAAATAATAATAATAAATAAGAAAAAGAAAAGAAAAGAAAAAAATTATGTTGAATAAGCACTTTGGCTAGTTTAGTTCTGTGGCTTGTGATACTTGAGTAAGTACGCCCTAGGGGATGTTTCTATACCCAGCACCCTAAAGCCATCTAGCTTGGGAGTCGTTGGTCGAAAGCTCGCTACACGGGTATCACTGAAAAGCCTAAGAGAGCTAGACATTGCACAGTCAGTTGTAAACACGAAAAAGTGCAAATATTGCCCTCGTGAGTAAATAAAAGCATAATAAACCCCTTGTTGACTCTTAGCTTAGTTGATGCGTAGTCTTGATTGGAGTTTAATTTGTTTACTGCTTTTTTTGAGTTGAAACTGTATTTTTCCCTCTAAGAAGCATACTATGTGAAGTATTTATTCTGTAGCAAGTTTAATGGTTGCTACGCACACACACACACTGCATCAGTGATGACAGGTTTTGATTTGCAGAATAATATGCATTATGGCCGTGTTCTTGGTTGGATTTTTTGTTTGAAGATTTTGTAGTTTCTCTAAGGCAATTCATGTGAGCTTCATATTTGACTGATATTTGGATTCGTTAGCATGTTAGTTTAGGTTACATACAGTTTAGTTAGTGCATTACATTTTGTTTTGTTCTGTTTTGTTCCTAGAGGACAAGCAACGGTTTAAGTTTGGGGGTATTTGATAAGTGGTTTTATACCTACTTATTTAAATGTCAACTAACTTCATTTGTTGCTTAAACTCGTATGATGTAGTAGCTTTTCATGCATTTTTGATTACTTTTGTAGATTTCATGATTGGGACCTCTATTGGTGACATTTGAAGCTAAAAGGGATGTGAGGATGCTAAAAGGAACAAATATGGAAGTGATGGCAACAGGAGGAGATGTGGGAAGATAGTAGCAGAAAGCCAGGAGCAGCAGCAGTAATTTGTAGAATTCCATAGCAGCGCGATCGCGCCCTGGTAAAGAGCAAAATTAGTGCGCCCAGTGCTAGGAGGAGAGCTCACCAGCAGGCATCGCTCCCCATTTGTACTGAGGGGCAGCGAAGCCG
The DNA here is from genome assembly GCA_020205555.1 of Panax stipuleanatus. Lineage (NCBI taxonomy): Eukaryota > Viridiplantae > Streptophyta > Magnoliopsida > Apiales > Araliaceae > Panax > Panax stipuleanatus. The sequence continues at coordinate 152,472,068 of CM035124.1, read as the reverse complement.
TGCCTGTCCTGGTTGACCAACTTTGACTTTTCACTTAAGCTGGATTGCTTGGGCAAGGAGTTACGGGAACTACAAGGAGATAAAGGGGGACATATCAGTATAGAGGGGGGAGACCACCCTATGGGGGATTATTAGATTACATATGCTCTTCTCTTTTCTTTAAAATTAGTTTTGGTAGATTAGATTAGAAAAAACCCTAAAGTAGATTAGATCTTTGGAGATTGAAGCTCTTGGAGAGCATTGGATATTCAGATTGGAAGCAAGAGGATTCAGATTTACTCATCTCAAACCCTAAATTCTCTTCTTATTTCTTTGTATCTTTCAATGTTTATTCAATTGTGGATTATGGATTTCATTTCAATCATGAGTTAAACTACATTTTGAGATTATAATGGATCTTGTTGTGTAGTTTATTTTGATATGCTTCCTTGTTAGTCTTATTAATTGTTATTGGATTGTCTATTATGATTCATACATAATTGCTTACTTGATTGGCCATCAATTACCGTGATAATCCATATAAAATTGAGAAATGGATTATGGGTTTAGATCTGATCTTAATAGCTTGTGTTTGTGGATTCTACATGGTGTTAGACTCCATAATTTGTGCTTTGGATAGACATATACCGAAAAATCACTTGTAGTCATTTGAGAACTTGTGCTTAAACCCTTATTAATGTTAAGTCACATAGAAATATAGTGGTTTATATAATTTGGGTGTTCACGTTCATTCTATCATTTGTTGATTTTATGTGATATGGACATGGTACATCGAGAGGTGGCTATGTTTTGTTTTCGTGTTCTCGACTAACAATCTGAGGTAATCAATTTGGCTTAACGGGAAATGTATTGATTTAGATAAAATAATAAGTGAAATTATAGTCTCATGTCTTCATTATCTAGTTTCATTCTAGGGATAGTTAGTATTAGTTTAATTGTATATTATTATTCAAAATACTAAATCCATCATTTAAATAAGATTAAGTTGATTACGGGTTAATGTTTGGTAATTCTTGTTAGATAATTCTTCGTGGGATCGATACTTTACTTATTCTATATTACTTGTTGACCACGTGCACTTGCGTGTGTGTTGTTTTGATTAACACCCAAACAAGCCAACAATATGCTTTGAATTCAGCATATAAGGAAATAAATTTTCAGTTCTTGAACACCAGTGCGGCCTCACTGGTTTTTTGGAAGTGGCGCAGTTGCGCCACTTCGGTAACAATCCAAGAATAGGCTCTATTTTGTAGAGCTTGGAAATGATCACATAAATTCTTTTAGCATGCTTCTTAAAAACAAATACACCATTTCAAATATACAGATACAAGGTTCTTTTACCATTTCCAGAATCACTTACCATTTCTATGCATTCTAATTTCCAAGTTTAAACAGTAAATTCCTTTCAAATATTATATCACATATTTGATGGGCACCAATTTAGAAGTTCAGTTTAATAGAGCTTTAATAAACTGTAATCCCAAATTTTATAATCATTCTCTGAACATCTAACAACCAATTCAATCAGCAAAAAACTTTGGTTAAACCAAATTCTATCATGAATCATTTTCTTAGTACAAGTATCAAATTAATCCTTGGCTTATACACATATTAATAATATAACATGTTACCTTTTTATTGCTGATTTTTGTTGATGATCTTGTTGTAACTTAACACTTGAAATTCAACAGAACTCTCCCTTTCTTTAAATTTCTATTCAAACCCTCTAGTTTAATAATAGAACAATGAAGAGAAAGAGTAGAAAGTTTTTCCAGGAACCAAGTTTATGAAGAATTGGTTTGATATTAAAAAAAGAAAATTTTCTTGCTTAATACGTATAATATCCTTGATGAATAGAGAGTTTATTATTCTCACAGCTAGCCAGCTCCATATTATAATTTGATTACTCAACTTCTTAAAGCTTGAAGGCTACTCAATAAGACAGCTCCTTCTTGATAATTCATGACTCAACTTATTTCTTAATTGAATTACCCTGCTCATGCTTATATGATTTTATTTAACACCCTTAGTACTTATCGCATAAAAATGTATGTATATCAAATATACATCATTCACACTAATTAATAAAATGTATTATACCAAAAATATTTTCCATAAAAATGGAGGCTTTACATAATAATAATTTTTTTAAGGTAAATAATTTATTATCTTAAATCATTTGTATTTATAGCATATATATTTTATATACTTAAATTTCATTTATCAATTATTTTTAATCACTCATTTTAATGTAGTAAGTATATTATTATTATAATTACTACACCACATACATACTCACATAATACACTACACATAATTATCCATTCCAATGCAGTATATAAAAATATAAATTTATTTTATTTTATTAAATTATTATTTTAATATTATCTGAAAAAAATTCGGATTGTCCAACTAATCTATCCAAAATTAGTAACCCTATATTATGATCCATTTGATTAGGAACATTTTAGTTTTGAGCTATCTTAGAATTTGGATCTTATTAGCATGATCAACATCATGATTTTAAAAGCATTACTCGAAAACTATGGGTTTATCACATTTATTAATTTAACTAATTAACATGGATAAAGAATGCCTTTCGTATTAAATAAATTCTATTATTAATAAATGAATAAGATTACAAAGTAAATGTTAATCACATCCAATGTGATTGGCTTGAGGGCATACTAATTTTAATCTCCCACTTGCACTAAAGTTAATCGCCTAGGTATCTCATACCTATATTCTCTAAGTGCGATCGTCCAACTATTGGATAAAGCTTAAGTAAATGGATCTACAATGTTGTTCTTGAGAGTCCACTCTTTCTAAGGTGACTTTTCCTCTTTTAATGATTTATCTTATCAAGTGAAAGTTTCGCAACACATGTTTGGATCCCAGATGAGAATTAGGAATTATTCCTAGTTCTGTAATGAACTTTTCATCCAAACAACAAACTTTGCAGCTTCATTTACAACTATATCATTTGTCTTTGTCACTAAATCAACATCTCTTTGCTGTTTGGAACTTTCTAACTCACTGCACCACTTTTTAAGTTAACCAATTATCCTAAAGTGGATTTGTTATCGTCTTGGTCAGTCTAAAAAACACGAGTCTGTATAGCCCTCTAGTTTCAATTTAGACCTACCATAAATCATAAACACATCTTTAGTTCTTGTTAAGTTCTTTAAGATGTTTTTCACTGTTTATAGTGATCTTCTTCAGAATATGATTGATCAGCATCAGGTCTCGTATATTTTATTGCATACATAATAGTTACTCATGTGATCTCTATTTTCAGGTGTCATTGAGGACAATTTAGAGAGATACACTCTATAGCTCATCATCATGAGACCTCTCTTGGAGTTTGTCATGCTAAACCCCTTTAGTATCGAATGAATATACGTTCTTTGGGTCAAACCGATCATCCTTTCTAATTTATCTATGTAGATCTTTATCCCCAAAATATAGGATGCTCCTCCCAAATCATTCATGGAGGAATGTTTAGACAACTTTATTTTTACTGATTGTAGCATTGGTATGTCATTCCCTATCAGTAGTATATCAACATATAATACTAGGAATGTCATAGCACTCCCACTAATCTTTTTGTACACACAAGGTTTATCCTCATTTTTGATAAAATTAAACTCTTTGATTATCTCATCAAAACCAATGTTCCATATGCGAGAAGCTTGCTTTTATCCATAAATGGATTGTTGTAGCTTACAGTCTAGATTTATTCCATCTTTTGAAGTAAAACCATCAGGCTTTATCATATATACATCCTCTTCTAATTTCTCATTGAGGAAGGCTGTTTTCACGTCCATTTGCTAGATCTCATAGTCATAGTAAGCTGCAACCGCGAGCAAAATTCAAATGAACTTGAGCATAGCAACTGGCGAGAAAGTTTTGTCATAGTCAACTTTTTGCTTTTGTTTGAAACATTTTGCCACCAGTCTAACCTTATAGGTCTCTACCTTGCCATCTTCTCCAGTCTTTCTCTTAAAGACCCATTTGTTCCCTATAAACACTATGTCTTCAGGTGGATTAACCAAAGTCCATACTTGGTTCTCATCCATATATGGAGTCCATTTCAGATTTCATGGACATTAGCCATTTCTCTAAGTCTTTACTACTCATTGCCTCATCGTATGTAACTGGATCATCATCCTCTATGATGCGTACCTCATCATCATCATCTATGATGAATCCATACCTTTCAGGTATCTTCTATACTCTTCCAGATTTATGACTTGGATGTGCTAAAAAAGGTATCTCTACTTGGACAGATTCATCCACTTGACCTGTAGTGGTTTGTTGTTCTTGAACTTCTTCAAGATCTACTTTCCTCCCACTATCCTCTTCAAGGATAAACTCTTTTTCCAATAAAGTAACGTATTTCGCAACGAACACCTTTTGCTTAGTAGGATTATAAAAGTAGTATCGTAAACTTTCTTTAGGATATCCCACAAATCTACACTTCCTAGATTTTGTCCCATGCTTATCATTCTGAAACTTTTTCATATAAGCTGGACATCTCCAAATCTTAACATGTTTAAGACTAGGTTTCCTCCCTATCCATAACTCATATAGAGTCGTAGGGATGGATTTTGAAGGGACCTTATTTAGTAGATACACAGCCTTCTCTAGGGCATAACCCAGAAGAATATTGAAAGATCGGTGAAACTCATCATGGACTGCACCATGTCCAACATGGTACAATTTCTCCTTTCAGATACACAGTTTAGCTGTGGTGTACCAAGAGGCGTCCATTGTGAGAGGATACCACTATCCTTGAGATAATTGAGAAATTCATTGCTTAAGTATTCTCCTCGATTCGATCGAAGAATTTTAATACCCTTTCCAGTTTGTTTCTCTACTTCATTTCTAAACTTTTTGAACCTTTCAAATGATTCAGACTTGTATTTCATCAAATACACATAACAATATCTTGAATGAGCATCAGTGAAAGTAATGAAATATGAATACCATCCTCGTGTATCTATTGTCATAGGTCCACATATATCTGTGTGTACCAACTCTAACAATCCTGTAACTCTCTCTCCATATCCACTAAAGAGATTTATTCATCTTTCCCATGAGACAAGATTCACAAGTTAAATATGATTTAAAATCAAATGTCTCTAAAAGCCCATATTTATGCCACTTGTTTAGTCTTGTTTTATTTATATGACCGAGTTTGCAATGCCATACGAAGGTATTATTCACATCATCCCTTTTTCTTTTATTAGTTTGTTCAATCTGTAAAATATTTTCATACAAGTTAAGTACGTAAAGTCCATCAATTAATCTATCAGTTCCAAACAAAACATTCTCATTATAAATAGAACAACTATTGTTCTTTATTATAATATTAAAACATTCCTTGTCCAACAATAGAATTGAAATAATATTTCTAATAAGAGCTAGAACATAATAACAAATTAAATTAATTGATTTGCCATAGGATAGTGCTAAACAATAAGTTCTTATGGCTAATGCAACAACCTTTGCTCCGTTCTCCACGCGCAGGGTAACTTCTTCTTTATTCAGCTTTCTACTTCTGTTTAGTCCCTGCAAATAATTGCATATGTGAGAAGCACAACCGGTATCCAATACGCAAGTGATAAGTACATAATATTCATGATTTGTTATTCCTTTACGTTTGGTTTTATTGCATGTTTTATGTGTATATAAGCTTAATAAGTTGTTTAATTATTTTCAGGTGAATTTAAGCTTAAAGGAAGGAAAGAGAAAAAAAATAGCAAAATTTGGGCTTGCTGACATCCAAGCGCGGGGCGCGCTGAATTTGCACTACACTGGGCGCGGGCCGTGCCACTTCGAAGCTTAGACTTTTTGCCCTAGTAGCGCAGGGCGAGCTGCTTTGTGAAGGGAACGGGCGCGGAGCGGGCCGGTCGGACGGATCTGGCAGATCTAAGTACTTAAAATTGTAAAGTTGATTAGGAAAAGGATTACAGACTTACCTAATTAAACTAGGGTTTGTCTATGTTATAAATATCAGCTATTTTCCTAGGTTTAGGGGATCTTTTCTCTCATCTTTCATCCTGGAGGCTATTCATCAAGATATGGGCTAACACTTTCAATTCAATTCTGAAGGGATGTTGAACCTTGTTATCAATTAATGGTTTGATCAAATTTATATTATTTATTCTTTCATGAGATTTATACTGATTATCTACATAAACTTTCATGTATGCTAGATTAAGATATATAGTAAGCAAACGATGTATGTCTAATCATAAGTAGCAATTAATGATATTTGATTGTGGTCAAGCTTTTGAATATTGTTAAGATTTTTAGAAGAAAAGTTAAATAGTTCTTGATTGTGTAATTATTTCTTGGAATAATCTAATTCTCATTCTTCATGCTTCTATCATATTAAATCTAGACTGATAGTTCTAGGTTGTATGTTAGTTAGAATCTTTTGTTGGTGATCGTCGCATTAGATCTACAATTAAGGAGAGTTTCGGGTAATTTGCGATCGCGGTTATCTAGGGTTATTAATCTCATTGGAAGATAAATTGTGTAAACATTTGGTTAATTCATAATTGAGAAAAGGGAATACTGAACTGAAGAATTGAACTTTTTATTCATTGATATTTTATTTAATTCACTTTCGTTAATTAAACTGTTCAAACTAAAAACCCCCAATTCATTGGAAATACTTGGATAAATATAAAACATAATACTCTCTGTGGGATCGATCCTTGCTTATTACTATACTAATTCTTGAGTTAGTGAATTAGAAGTAAGGTAAATTTTGTAGTGCTAAACGACAGCTACCAAATTTTGGCGCCGTTGCCGAGGAGTGTTATTTGTTTTTATTTATTCAATTGTTTTCACATTTTTTTATTATTTTATTTTAATTTATTTTTTTATGACTCAATCCTTTCAATCTATTGACTTAAATTTTGATCAAGGGATAAAGAAAAGTACAAATACAGAAGAAACTCTTGTTCCAACACTTGAAAAGGAAAAGATGGAGGTGCCAAGAAACAACAGAACTTTAAAAGAACTGGCTACTTCTGACCTTGATCAACCATTCTTGTGTATTGAATATCTTGCGTTAGATGTTGCTTTCGAACTTAACTATGGACTATTTGTCTTTTGCCTATTTTTCGTGGTCTTACAGGTGAAAATCCATATAAGCATCTAAAGGAGTTCCATGTAGTGTGTTCCACGATGAAATCACAAGGAGTGCTAGAGGAGCAGATCAAGCTTAGACTTTTTCCATTCTCATTAGCAGATTTGGCTAAAGACTGGTTATACTATCTTCCTTCAATTACATTCATGGCCTGGGATGCAAAATTTATTCTTGGAGAAGTACTTTCCTGCTTCGAGAGTTGCTAACATAAGGAAGGAGATATGTGGAATCAGGCAGTTTAACGGAGAGAATCTCTATGAGTATTGGGAAAGGTTCAAGAAGTTGTGTTCCAGCTATCCACGTCACGAATTCGATGATTATCACTTGATTCAGTACTTCTATGAGGGGTTGCTACTAATGAATAGAAGCATGATTGATGCAGCAAGTGGAGGAGCACTGGTAGACAAGACTCCAGATGTTGCAACGAACTTAATTGCAAACATAGCAGCTAACTCGCAGCAGTATGGAACTAGGATGGATCATACACCTCAAAGGGTAAATGGGGTAAGTACAAGTAATATTGAACAACAAATTTTTGAATTAACTGCTTTGGTTCGTCAAATGGCTACAGGAAATATTCAAGTTGCAAAATAGTGTGAAATTTGCTCAAAGTCAGGACATACCAGTGATGCTTGTCCAATATTGCATGAGGATGAAACTGTGCAACACGTCAATGCCGTGGGAACATTCTTAGGACATCATCAGCATCAATATGATCCTTGGGCAGAAACTCACAATCCCGGATGGAGAGATCATCCCGACTTAAACTACGAAGTACCTGCTAATTCTGGAACGTCTATAGAGGATATGTTCAAAGCTTTCATGAATCAGACGCAACAGTTCTAGCAAGAGACAAGGAATTCTATCCACATGTTGGAGAATCAGATGAGTTGATAAGTTGGTTTTATACCAACGAATTGATATCCGTTATAGCTTATTTCTTACTTACTTCAAGTCATTTTAGTATCATTTTACCTGGTTTTGTGCTATGAATTGCAGGATAAGGACTGATGAGAAACCAGGAAGAAAGGAGCAAAAAGTGCAGATTTTTAGAGCTGCAGGACCCCCGCTGGGGAATAACCACGCTGGAAAGTGGCTTGCCGCCGGGGCGGGCGTACCAAAGAGGAAGTTACCGCCGGGGCGGGCCTACGGCAGAAAAACATCAGGAAAATCTTGTTTCTACTAGGATTGTGCAGAAAACAAGGGTTGATTTGAGTTGCGGCTGAGACAGTATAAAAGGATAGATATAAGGCTGTTATACACACACTTAGACAGAACGAGAAGCCCTAACTGAAGATCGCTACTTGGACAGATAATTGAATCATCAAAAGAACGTGACGAACGCAGGATTGAGGCGGAGATTAGTGATACAATTCTGGATTTTATCATCTATTTTTCTTTATATCTTATAATCATAATGGTTTCTATGATGAGGATTATGGATTTTATTTCATTCTTTATGAACTAATTATCTGTTTAAGCCTATGACGGATCTTGTTATGTAATGGATGATTAAATATTCTTAAATTCAGTTTATAGATGTTATTCCTAGATTATTTGTTGTGTGTGCTTAATCTATATAATTGCCTGATCGACAATTATCTGTTATTCTTTATAAACTTGTGAAAGGACGTATAGGATTAGAACTAGCCATAGTGACATATGTTTGTGATTTCTACATATATGAAATTCGTGATTCGTGTTTAGGGTAGAAGTATGCCTTTACGCCATATGTAATCTGATAGAGAATTTGATAATAAATTCTTATTAATTGTAATTCACATAGAAATATAGTGAATTAGTTAATTAGGATGTCTCGCTTGAATCTATCATCTGTGGATATGAGTGAGTATGGATATTATACATCGTGAGGTGATTTTATCTAAGTTAGTGTTCTTGATTAATAATCTATGGGTAATTAAAATAAACTGGGAAAAAGGATATTATCTGAAGTAAAATAATAAGTGAAGTTGTAGGCCTAATTCTCTCATACTTGTGAAAATCTTGCTTTAGTGTTGCGATTAGTTTAAGTAGTGATTTAGTTATAAAAACATCTTTTAATTGTTAGTTTGATAAAGCTGAGATATTATAAAGTTGGTAATTGTTTGATTAAATAGAAATTATTGTTTCTGTGGGATCGATATCTGATTTATCATTATATTACTTGTTGATCACGTACACTTGCGTGTTGCGGGTAGAAAATACCCAACATGAGTCAGCTTGCTACCATAGTTAGTGATGAGTGGGATTTATACCCGCAAATCGGATACTTTATGGCTTAAATAGTTGCCCGATCTTCGCTATGTTTATATAGTTTTATATTATTTTAGTATTAGTATGCTTAACCGTTGTGTTGCAGGCTCTACAGGACTTTTCTAGGCAAAATGGGCAATTTACACACACTGGCGCCGCAGCGTCAATGCTATGCCTCCATCTCGCGCCGCAGCGCCGCATACCTATTCAGCCTGACGTCACCATGGCGCTGCAGCGCCCCTGAGCCTTTATAAACTCAGGCTGCAGCGTGGAAGCCGGTCTTTTGAGTTTAACGTGGCGCCGCAGCGCCACTTATAAGTCTATTGCCCGCGCCGCAGCGCGACCTCCGGTGCCCAGACAGAGAAGGCTTGCTTTTGACCTAGAAAAAGAGAAGAACAGATATATATAAAGGGAGAGCAAGAGAAAAGAAAGCAGGAGGGGGGAGACTGGGATAGAGAATCGGTTAGCTTAGTACTTTCTCTCTCTAGTTATTAGGTAATGTTTGTAAATATAGATTAGGTAGATTAGGGTGAAGTCTGGGATTTCCTTGGAGCAACAAGAGCATTGAGCTACACGGATTGGAGAGCTTGAAAGGAGCGTAATGCTTGGAGACTGAGGAGGCTTGACAGAGTTTATTCTTATCCATTTATTTCCTCTACTTTTGTAATCCATAAATGTTGTCTTTATTGCTACTTATATTTTGTTCAATAGCTATGAACTAAGTATTGGCTCTAAGGTTATAATGGAACCCTTTGTTAGTTAAATTGACTGTCTTATCTCTTTGGTTGGCACCATATGGTTTGGTTTAATATATTCATGCTTAACGATTCTCACTAAGACATTAGTGATGATTTTGGTAATCTATATGATATCGAAAGAAGAATTGTAGATTTACACCTAAATATATTGGCATGTGATTATGGGTTTCGACTGCATAAGTTGTGCGTAGAATAGACATATATCTGTGTGCCACGTGTGACCTAATTGAGAACTTATGCTTAAATCCTTGTTAGGTTAATTCGCATAGACATGTGTAGGATTATCACCTAGTTTGGATGTTCTTTTCTGTTCTATTCCCTTTCGGGTGGATCTGGAGAGGATATGTTTGTGCATACCTCGACAGAGGTGTATGAACACCTGTGCGTTCTCGGTCGACAAACTGTCGTGACCATTAAGACCAAAGAGAGAAGGGTAGGAAGTTTGATGAAGCATAGCACACTAGGTGTTCGACGGAATGCCTGTGTGGGGTGAAGTTGTAACCTTAGCTTGTAATTCCTTCGTTTACCATTCGTTATCCGTTTACTTGCTTTTATAATTAGTTATAACTAGTTTAACCACACTCCTATTAGTTTACTGTTCGAATAAGACTTAAGCGATACAAAGTTGGTACTTGGTAAATATTAGTGATAGTTCCTCGTGGGTACGACACTTTTCTTATCACTGTATTACTTGTTAGACCGCGTATACTTGCGCGTGTTTAGTGATCGGTTTTCCGATACAACAAGTTTTTGGCGCCGTTGCCGGGGAACTATTATTCTAATATTGTCCAATATTGATTTAAATCAATTTAGTCTTAATTTGAACGTGTATATATTTCTTTTATTTGTTTGATCTTCCGTTGTGTTTTTAAGTTTACAGGTTATGGACGATCAATATTATCAATGGCCTTATGAGAGGACTACACAACCAAGCTCGGAAGAAGGACTCGAGAAATTGCGAGCTCAAATTGCAAATGTCTTGAGGTTTTCTGATAATCTTGAGTGTGAGTCCACTCAGACTGCCTACTGTCAGGAGCGAGCTGACATTGAACCAAGTTCCTATCATCCAAACTGTCAGGGTTATCCAAACTCTTGGGACTATAGTCAAGAGCAATATCATGATCTGAATTACTCCTATCCGAATCAATTTGAATGTCCATCACCTCTGCAATATAAGGTGACATTCCAACCCAATGAGAGCTTTTCGGCAGACTTAATAGAAGAGAAAAGGCTTGAAGAGCTCCTCACCAACTTTATAGAAAGAAATGAGGTTCGAATGGCAAGCCAAGATGCCGCATTGCAAAGCCTCGAAAATCAATTGGGACAACTCGTCAATGCCATCATAAATCTACCACAGGGCAATCTACCGGTCATAACCAATCTCAACAGTGAAGCAGTAGAGCATTGCACGGTGGATACGCAAGGAGAAGGCGGGGAGTCTCACGAAGTTGTTGAGGGAGATGTCATAGCGCAAATTGTCCAACAGGTGGAGACTGAAGTTGGAGAGAAGAGGATAAAGAGTGGCTATATTGTCAAGACTAATCAACAACCGGATGCCACGCTCACGATTGTGGAAACCCTGGAGGACCCGCTAGTGCACAAAGAACGCTTTCAACTTGATGAAAAAGGCGAATTATTGGATAATTCCAGTGGTGAAAGATTCTTTGTGCCAATGGGTGAAGAAAACGAGGATGATCAATCATCCATGTCCGCCACAAATTTAAAGGAATTGACAAATAGGCGGCATGAAATGGTCATTTTTGCTTATGAGCCGGATTGAGCGGCATCGGTATAGTCAAGCTGACGACTTTAAAACAAGCGCTTGGTGGGGAGGCAACCCCATCTCAGTATCAATTTTCTCTGTTTTCTTTACTTATGTCTAGTTTATATTGTGTCTTTTCTTTTTACCATGTAAACATTGTTGTCAATGCGTTTGTTTTTGTGATTATAGCAGGCAGCATGTTATTTAGTATGTTGCTAGTGTATATCTTAGTTAGAATTTAGTATATAGCATGTTGTTTACTTAGCATGATATCTGTGTAATATATGTTGTCTGATACATGGTTTTTGTGCAGGGAAAAAACTCAGATACAAGGCTGGCGCCGCAGCGCCAGCATTTGCCTTGAACTTCACGCCGCAGCGCCATGCAATTTATTCAAAATCTCTGCTTCGCGCCGCAGCGCCAAGGAACAAAGGGGGACTCGCGCCGCAGCGCCAAAAGCAGGCAAAGCTACTGCCAAGTCGCGCCGCGGCGCCAAGCAAAGAAGGAATACTCGCGCCGCAGCTCCGGTAGCGAATTTGTGTTTTTAAAAGCACAGCTGAAGCCGGCAGTTGTGCCCATTCCTTCCCAATTCTCTCGACAGTTTCGGCAGCACAAAGAACCTAAAGAGACCCAAAACAAAAACGTGCCTTTCTCCACCCCCGAACCTTTGATCAATCTACCACAAGAGAGCAATCCATTCATTCTTTCACAAAACCCCAAGCCAGTGCACGCAGCAAGAGGAGATCAGAATCAATCTAGGGTTCCCACTCAAGGTATTTGGGGGATTTTAGTCATTCATTTACTGTTTGATTTCGATATTTGGGTTGGTTTTACTCTGTTGATTGGGGTGATTTCCACTGACGGAAATCGGGACAGAGCACTGTCAAGCAAGGGCTGTCCAAATTGGGTTTTGAAAGCGCGCACAAGGTGTTTGATAAATTGACTGAGAGATAATTTGACTGTTTGGGATTGTTTGACATTGAAGTTGCATTGGGAATTATTCTAGCCTAAGTTTGGCGAAGTGTGGAATCGAGTCCTGCTTGTGTTCAAGCCAATTGCTACAAATTCTGACATGGCTTCAAAAAGGCAACGCCTGAGCGTCGGCGGTTCCTCGTCCGCAGCACCAACGGCATGGGACAACACCAAATTTGTTAACGAAGAGGCATGGAAACGATACAAAAGCTCCTTTGCCGCACGAAATTTGATTCCTGAACGGGGTTTGAGGCCTGACAAAACAAAGGATGGCGAGTTGTTAGCCATGATTGCGGGTCGCCAGTGGGTGCACTTCACAAAACCACCCGAATCGGCCATTGTTTCTGTGGTTCGTGAGTTCTACGCTAATGCTAGTGCCGAGGGTCCTGCTGTTGTCCAAGTCAGGGGGCGGTCAGTGGCGTTTGGAAGCCAAGCCATCAATGCACTGTTCGCGACGCCCGGTTTCGAGGGTAAGGATTATATGGGGCCGGGACTCCGCAGCTATGACCTCGAGGAGATTGTTCGGAGGCTCTGCAAGCCCGGGACTACATGGAAGACAAATGACTTCACGGGTGAGAGGACCAGTTTCCCACATGCTGCACTCAGTCGCTATGGGAAGGCATGGTTCAGTTTTATTTGTGCCAACATGATCCCGACTCGTCACCTGAGCAACGTGACTAAGGATAGAGCGATCCTATTATTTGCCATTGTCACGGGGCTGAACGTGGACATCGGAGTTCTCATCCATGAGTCCATCATAAAGGCAATCAAGAGCAATGTATCTACGGGACTTCCACATCCATCCTTGATCACCCGGCTGTGCAAGAGGGCAGGTATACATTGGGGGCCAGAAGAGATAGCTTTGCCGCCCATGTCAGTCATTGACCATCAGACCATTTCACGCTTCGATGTGTGGGATGGGGCTATTTCTCATGCTAGAGGCGAAGGATTCGGGCCACCTACTGAGCCACCTCCTACAGCAGAGCCTTCGCAGCCATCAGACGCAGGCACAGCTTCACAGGGACTACTGGCAGAAATCATGGCATCCCTCACTCTGCTACATCAGAACCAGGAAGCTAATGCTCAGAGGCAGCAGAGGCACATAGCAGCGGTGGCCTTGAGGCAGGACATAGCGATGCAGTATCAGGCTGAGCTGGTCAACACGATGCAGAGCATCTACACTGTGTATAGTGGCGAGGATTCAGAGTTCACGCCATTCCAGTTCCCGGAGCCTCCTGTCTTCCCGCCATACCCTCCACCATCACCACCCGCCGAAGCTGACGAGGACGCAGCTGCTGCCGAGTGACCAGACTTCAGGGAAGCTCTCTTGTTTAGAGTGATATATGTTTAGCAATGAGGGCATTGCTCACCTTAAGTTTGGGGGTGTTATGGTTTATTATCTGTTTTATTTCTGTCTATTGCCATGATAGGTTGTTATTTTAGTACTTTATTTAGGTTTTTATCAGGAGTGTAGTGCAGTCGTTTTGTACTGCGGTATTATGTTTTGGGTTTATTATGATGGATGCCATGAACAGTTTTTGGTTATTTATTAGCACTTTGTTTGTTTTTAGCATGTTTGTGGTTTATAGCCATCTTTTTGGGGCTTTTACAGATTTATATGCTTGTGCCATGTTAATGGCTTTATTACCCTATTTTGAGCTGCTTTTATGCGAGGGTGGTATATTTTTTCGCTGATTTTTGATTGTGGCTAATGACAAGCGTCAAGTAATTATGCTTATCTCTTAGAATCGTGTCAAGCATGTATGAGCTAGGGGTTGTTCAATCGATAAGTTGAGACTGTTATTGATCCGTCCTTCTTAGCAAGCACCGACCAACTGTGCTAACTAGTTATTTTTTGAATTTAGTTCGCCTGTTTATTGCTTTGGGAGTATGTTCACTTTTATAAACTTTCATTTTTACAAGGTAATAAAAGACTTCGACGCATATACAGTTTTGGATCTTGGATTCTGGCATGTTGTATAATAAAAAATAAAAAAAAAAAAAAAATTTGAAAAGGAGATTGAATATCGAAAGTCTTGCGGTGGGTCGAGATGGAGCGTAAAACGCACTCATCCATAAACGCAGGACCGATGTTGAGATGGAGCATAAAATGCACTCGTCATATAATCTTCAGATTTCTTAAAGTCTAATTTGGCTTATGTTGATTACGTGGCCTTTGCTGCTCGAGTGATTAGATTCATAGGGGTGTTTTACGCCTAGTGCCCTAAAGCCGTCTGGCTTGGGAGTCACTGATCAAAAGCTCATTTATGGGTAGCTCTGTCTAGCCTAAGGTAATTAAGGACTGTCCGAGTCAGATTTTTGTTGTCTTCATGCTAGAGCCTTTTGATCTTTTCCTATGATTGCATCCTAGTCTTAATGCTTGTTGATTGTTTAAGTTGCGTAGTGTGCATATTGTTTTTAGCAATTGACTGTGCGATCTTATTTGAGCAATGATTAGTTAGGATGGTTGGTCCCCACACACACACATAGAACGGATCGAATACAGTCTTATGCTTGAAGCTGAATGAACTCTTGCTAATATCTATGTTTGCCCTGTTCTCTAGGAATAGCTATGTTCGAGCTTAGAAGCCGTGATGCTAGTGCAGTTTTATTGTTCTTTTGCGCGTGTTTTACTGTGTGAGTTTGTGTTAGATAGTTTGCTCGAGGACAAGCAAAGACTTAAGTTTGGGGGTATTTGATGAGTGGGATTTATACCCGCGAATCGGATACTTTATGGCTTAAATAGTTGCCCGATCTTCGCTATGTTTATATAGTTTTATATTATTTTAGTATTAGTATGCTTAACCGTTGTGTTGCAGGCTCTACAGGACTTTTCTAGGCAAAATGGGCAATTTACACACACTGGCGCCGCAGCGTCAATGCTATGCCTCCATCTCGCGCCGCAGCGCCGCATACCTATTCAGCCTGACGTCACCATGGCGCTGCAGCGCCCCTGAGCCTTTATAAACTCAGGCTGCAGCGTGGAAGCCGGTCTTTTGAGTTTAACGTGGCGCCGCAGCGCCACTTATAAGTCTATTGCCCGCGCCGCAGCGCGACCTCCGGTGCCCAGACAGAGAAGGCTTGCTTTTGACCTAGAAAAAGAGAAGAACAGATATATATAAAGGGAGAGCAAGAGAAAAGAAAGCAGGAGGGGGGAGACTGGGATAGAGAATCGGTTAGCTTAGTACTTTCTCTCTCTAGTTATTAGGTAATGTTTGTAAATATAGATTAGGTAGATTAGGGTGAAGTCTGGGATTTCCTTGGAGCAACAAGAGCATTGAGCTACACGGATTGGAGAGCTTGAAAGGAGCGTAATGCTTGGAGACTGAGGAGGCTTGACAGAGTTTATTCTTATCCATTTATTTCCTCTACTTTTGTAATCCATAAATGTTGTCTTTATTGCTACTTATATTTTGTTCAATAGCTATGAACTAAGTATTGGCTCTAAGGTTATAATGGAACCCTTTGTTAGTTAAATTGACTGTCTTATCTCTTTGGTTGGCACCATATGGTTTGGTTTAATATATTCATGCTTAACGATTCTCACTAAGACATTAGTGATGATTTTGGTAATCTATATGATATCGAAAGAAGAATTGTAGATTTACACCTAAATATATTGGCATGTGATTATGGGTTTCGACTGCATAAGTTGTGCGTAGAATAGACATATATCTGTGTGCCACGTGTGACCTAATTGAGAACTTATGCTTAAATCCTTGTTAGGTTAATTCGCATAGACATGTGTAGGATTATCACCTAGTTTGGATGTTCTTTTCTGTTCTATTCCCTTTCGGGTGGATCTGGAGAGGATATGTTTGTGCATACCTCGACAGAGGTGTATGAACACCTGTGCGTTCTCGGTCGACAAACTGTCGTGACCATTAAGACCAAAGAGAGAAGGGTAGGAAGTTTGATGAAGCATAGCACACTAGGTGTTCGACGGAATGCCTGTGTGGGGTGAAGTTGTAACCTTAGCTTGTAATTCCTTCGTTTACCATTCGTTATCCGTTTACTTGCTTTTATAATTAGTTATAACTAGTTTAACCACACTCCTATTAGTTTACTGTTCGAATAAGACTTAAGCGATACAAAGTTGGTACTTGGTAAATATTAGTGATAGTTCCTCGTGGGTACGACACTTTTCTTATCACTGTATTACTTGTTAGACCGCGTATACTTGCGCGTGTTTAGTGATCGGTTTTCCGATACAACAGTTAGCAGTATGGAATCTCAAGGCGTAGGGAAGTTAACTCCTCAGTTTGTTGGGAACTTAAGTGCAATGGGATGTGACAAAGAGGAACCGGAGGATTCAGTGCTTACTTCAAGAACAGACAGTAATATAGAATTTGATGAATAGAATGAACAAGAGAAAGAGGGAAATGATTTGATAAGTTCTGCAGATCTCTACAAGAAAGACGAGGATTCATCTTCAACAATACAACCAGCAGAAACAATGAGTGATGCACAGCATTGAACCTTTACCATGGAATTAGACAATGCAAAGTTCTAGTTCAACGCATATGATATATTTACTATAAAATTTAAGTTAATAATATATTTACTATAAAATGTTGATATACATGATATATCAACATGTATAATAATATACTTACTATAAAATTAACATGCAAATATAGAATACTATATTCTATCCGGGATTATTATGAACTTCATTATAATTTTGTTCATTGGATTCACCATGAAACAAAAGGTCAAACCTAGGGTGCAAGAATAGAATTTGAATATAACTATTACATTCAATCCAGGCTTCATTACAAACGGTTCTTCAATGTTCCTGCTCTTCAGCTCCAATTTCTCGAACAATTCTATAATATCCTATTACAATCTATTTTATAAAATAGAAACCTTGATCAACATTCAAGGGGAAGTACATAGGAGGGAGATAAAATTTAAATCAAAAAATTAGAGAGGAGAGGTACGCAGACCCCATTTATGAAAACCACGTTCATTTAAGCATCCATTAAAATTAAATCCAGTCGCATTGGTCAATGGTCCATAATCATCCCCTTTATAATCATATATATCATCATATGTATCAATAAAACATTCGATCACATGAAAATAAACATTCAATATATATATTGATATCATTTATTGGGCAATTCTAGTTAGCATAACATCAAATTTCAAGTTCAAAATAAACTCCTTTATTTTAACTTTTAAAATTGTTTGAAAAACAAAATATGTGTAATTTAATTCCTTATCAAAAATAAACTCCTTTATTTTAGATAACATGAAATCCTATTTCGTATCAAAATAAACTCCTTTATTATAGGAAACATGGAATCCTATTCCAAATATAATAAACTCTTTTATTAAAATCTATTTTTTAATCAAAATAAACTCTTTTATTTTAATTTTTCAAAAAAATAAAAAACTGGACAGTATAGGGGGGCAGCGCTGCAGCGCATGAAGGCAGCGTTGTTGCGCTTCCTCAAAACGTGCCTAGCGCTGCTGCGCTTTAGGCCTGTGCATCTGCGCTACCTAGCCAAGAGCCTAGCGCTGCTGTGCTACGCCCCTGTTCTAGTTTTCATTCGCGATTTTTCAGTCTAAATCTAATTTTTGCTATTTCGTTCCAAAAAAAATATGATTTTATACTAACCATTATGCTCAATTAAATTGTTTAAAACACATATCAACATACATTGAATCATAACAATTAATAATTCTCATAAGGATGGATCTGAGGCCACTGTTGGTTTGCAGAAACAAGACATACATACAATGGAATTTTAAATAAAAGCAAAACATGACATAAATCGTATATAAAATTTTTCTGCAGTCCCAGAAATTACCTTATGCAATATTATTAATTGAGAAAGGATAAAAGATATTCCTTTGAAGATTATCAACCCTTTGATGTGTTCTTCAAACTCGAATCATTTTCTCCTTTGCGATCTCTCCAATCCTCGGATCATGTAGCAACCCGAGTTTTCAAAAAATATTAAAATAAGAATTAAATAAAATAAAGTTCTTATTATGTGTTATATTGTGGGAATAGTACTGTATAAATGAATAAATGTTGTGTTATGTGGTCATATATGAAAAAATAATATATATTATTATTATAATTGTTGAAAACAATTTTTAAGGAAGGAAAAGGAATTTAGAGGATATATTATTGTATATCTATTTTTGACTAAAGATAAATTGTGAAAAATAATTTATCTAAAAGAAAAAGGAATGCGTACATATTAAAATGATTTATAAAACTATTTTAATATGGTGAGCTTAGTATATTAAATTTTAGTAAGCATAATATATTTATAAATAAATTATTGAAGACAATGTTTATCACGAAGAATATAATTCTGGAATACGAAGTGTTGTATGCAATAAATAAAATATATTTGAATAATTTATGGAATTAAATTATTTTAATATAATAAAATTTTATACATTAAATAAAATATTTTATTTAACGTATAACTTCGTTTGATATGGAAAAGCTTTTTGATATAATATTTAATGTGTAATAATTTTCTACGCAATATGTACAGAGGGTATAAGGTGTATATGTGTTATATAAGTATTACATGTGTTACATATAAGCATGAAGTGTATTCTAAATGAGCTGAGTCATATTAGAAAGTATGAGGTGGGGGAGTTAAATTTGTTTAAGTCAATAGGAAAGTAGGAGCTGTTAGTTTCTTAGCATCCTAGATTACCAATTCATCACAGCTACAAACGTAATGGCCAAGGAAATGAACTACTATAAAACCTAAATTAAGCTCCAGTATTCAATTCCTCTAATCTAGAATACCAGTTCTCAAGCTCCTTCATCTTATTCTTTCATAAAAAGGATGGAAGCTTAGTAAATTTTCATGGAACGATAATAGCAATTGGCACCAGAGGAGAAACTAATTAGATAATTGATCGAGGAAGAACTGAAGCTATGAATTGGATTGAAAGAAGACAAAAGAAAGAATTTGAGCACCAAAGGCACTTTACGAAATCATACTGCTTCGAATTCGCGTGAGCGCATAGAATCGATAGTTTTGCATCACGAAAGCAAGTGTTCCAGTTTCTATTTGCTATATGAATTTGATATGGATTGTTTATAAACTATACTGCAATGAGCATGCGATAATACTTATGATGTGTATATGAATCTCGAAAGTCAAATTACGACTATATTTGGTTGAGTTATGGAACTCAATATGTGATATGTGATATATCAAGTATGTGGAATTTATATTCATACAGAACTGATATTTATGCTGAGCATGAAATCTTATAATTATTTTAAATTGAGATATATGTTGAGCATGAACTTATGCGCTATGTGCGGCATGAAAGCTGTTAGATTTACTGAGCTGTCGAGCTCAATCTTGCAAAAATAAACTTTTTGTAGGTTAATGGCATGTTGAGACGTTTCTTGCTATCCGAATGACAAAGATTGGACGATACGTGAAAGAACAATATTTTCTTTAATTTAGAAATTGATAGTTTTGAATTGTCTAAGTTTACAATTATGTACAATTGAAGAAATTCAATAAATAAGGAAATGTTTATTTTGAAATGAGAATGTATTGTGGTGATTTTTGTATAAAGAATTATACAGGTAAATCCTGTTTACTCTGATAATATTGGGAATCGTGAAGATTGCGATTCAGGGAACACAGGAAAAGAAAGAAAAAATTTAATTATCCGCCTTTCCAGCTGTTATATCATCCTTGTATAATTTAAGGCTGAATGAAAATAGTTTCTGATGAACAAGGTCGAGACTAATTTTAATCCTAATATTGGGTTAAGTTGGTCCCGATTTTGGGGTCGTCGCAGATCCAACGTTCACTACTCAAAGTGTGCAGCGCCCAAGAGATGATGCACCAAGAGTAATTGATTGAAGATGTGAATTTAGATTCTACTAGATCTTGGGTGGCTAACCCTAATTCTCTCTATCCTAACTCCTTAGGATTTTGAGAATGCTTGTAAGAGAGATGCAAGTTGCAAAAGATGCATTAGTCTATCCCACAATAAGACTCCTCTTATTTATAAACTAACCATATCTCCTAAACATTTTAAGAGTTGGGGTTTTAATTTAATTCCCAAGGAACTAAATATTAATAATAATAAATAATTAGACTCCTATTATTAATTTATAATTAGAGCTCCTCTATATACTAAATTATAAATATTAAGTTATTTAATTTATTATATTAATAAATTAAATAAAATTAATTTATTACTATTAAGCCAATCACTTCTAAAATCATATTCATCCCTTTTTTTGGTGTGACCCTCTAGGTTCAATATTAAGCCAGTAGTAGAATAAATAAATTAGAACTATTCTAACATAATTTATAATGAATTAATCTCCTTTAATTCAAATATAAATACATAATATTTATTCTATATCATGAGTGACACTTTATAAATAATGTATCATGACTATCTAGATAATATGAATTCAACGTTTAATTTGTGGATTATTACAAAGAATATAAAGAACCTATTTTGTGAATAGTTACCGTACAATTCAGTCCTTCTACCATACAATGTCCCAATCAAATATAAAACATGAAATAACTATCAAGTTTTATTTATTTAATTATATGTATTTCGATTCTAAAATACACAACTCTAGTTAATCTAAATTTAAAATTCCTTTCTGTTTTCCATTTAACCCTGCCCAGGAATTTCTGAGTTGTACTTTATCGAATCACATAGGATATTCTCTCCCTTTACTGGAAGTGGTAGAACCTTTGTTGATCATTCACCTATCTCCATATATACTTTATTATATCCGAACATACCCTATAGCTTACCCTAGAGTATTAAGTAATATGTCAAAACACAAATCAGTATATATTAAATACTATATTGATCCCAAGTCCAAGGATCACTTGTACTACTATCACTTAAAGAACTTCTATTGACAGATAAGTAAAACTCCATTAGGGTTCGTTTATATAAGTCACGTTTAGTATACTTATTCTTCAATAAGCACCTACATACTTGCTTTATTGTCTCCACACAAATAATTATGAGATCAATCATCCTCTTCAATAGAGCAAGCATAGTATATACCAATCTATCCAGTGTCGATGTCAGAAAAAAATCTTTGGACAGATCTTCCTTTCCCTAATTTGTCTTGTTTTCTACCCTTGTTTATCTTATCTATTTTGTGAAGGGTGAATTTTTAGGAAAAGGCCAATATGTATCATGTCGACGATTTGAAAGGTTTACAGAGTCGCCAGTTGGTATATTTGAAATGGTTGTACCAACTCAATCGAGTTTTATTTGAAAGTTTGCAAGTAGGCCCAATTACTGGAAGCTGTCAAAACTTGGCCTTGGAAATCGAGATTCATAAAGTTCGGGGGCTTGGTTAAGAGGGGGGAAGGTGTTAGGCACCCCCGACTTCTGTGAAACATGGTTACCGCATCTTTTTAATTTTTCTCTTTTTATTTACAATGTGTGTGTGTGTACTGAAAGTAATTGAGCCTACGTATTTGATTTGAAAGTAGTACCGTGCTTCGTTGGACTTATATACGAAGGTTTTGATTTTATAAAAAGTCCATTTTAGATAAAGATATGAAAATGACGTTTTAAAATATGGTTTTCAAACCCTTTCACTCACATAGGAATTGAAGCCTTTTGATACTTCCATTTTATTTCGTATTCGGCTTATTTTAGGTTATTTATTGTCGAGATGCGAAGCATCCTCGACCACATAATGTACATACAAGTGTTGGTCTTCTTATGGGCATGACAGCCATCAAAGTGACCCTAGCACGACAAACCACAGTGTACTATGTTGAGACCTTAAATTCGGATAACCGTTTTAAGGTCCATATAATTTACATTTACTAAAAAACTGGCAGGATGTATTTACAATATGGAGTTGTCCATCATGGGAATCAGATTTAGATCTGTGTGGTTGATCATCAATCCCATGATTCCTATGCTCACAGAATAATATCAAAAGCCTGCACGGCAAAGATATTGACATATAGTGCAAATTGTACTCTAGACGTCGCAAAACAAATGATTCATCAGTTAAATCCTTGTATGCGCGTAGCCGAAGCTTCCCGCTCTCACTAGATATTGATCTAGGGCCGCGTAGTCGCTTGAATATTTACAACACTAGAAAGAAAGCTAGATTCAAATAAATCTTAGCCATTTTAGCTCCCCGATTCCGGTTTAATCGATTTTGAACCGTTTGAAAGTTAGAAGTGGCTAGATTTAGATGAATCTAATCCACAAAATTTACATTAAAATAGATTCATATCAAATGAATAATTAAAGCAAATATTTAATCACATTGAATAAAGAATATATATATATATATATATATATATATATATATATATATATATACTTATATATATAAAAAGCTATAAAGGGCCACAGATTCCCAATTCAGGTCCGACTGAGAAATGTAAATATATATATATATATATATATATATATATATATATATAAGCTGTAAAGGGCCAAGGATTTCCAATCCAAGCCCGACTAAAAAATGTAAATATATATATATAAGCTGTAAAGAGCCACGAATTTCTAATCCAGGCTCGGTTGATAAATGTAAATATATATATATATATATATATATAAGTTGTAAAAGGGCACGAATTAGCAATCCAGGCCTGACTAAGAAATGTATATATATATATATATAAGCTGTAAAAAGCCACGAATTAGCAATACAGGCCTGACTGAATGAAATGTTAATATATACAGTTAGTATATATATATATATATATATATATATATAAAAGCTGAAAAGACCACGAATTAGCAATCTAGGCCAAACAAGTTAATATAAATATATATATATAAGCGATAAAAAGCCACAGATTAGCAATCAAGGCTTGACTGAATTGAATGTTAGTATATATATAGTAAGTTATATATATAATAAAGCTGAAAATGCCACGAATTAGCAATCCAGGCCAAACAAAATAGTATAAATATATATATATATATATATAGTTATATATATAAAAGAGGTAAAAAGCCACGGATTAGCAATCCAGGCTGTGCAAGCAAAGAAAAACTTATATATATACTTATATATACTAAAAAGTAAGCTAGAAAGGCCACGTATTTGAGATCCGGGCAAAACCAGAAGTTATAACTTCATATGTACGTTCACATATGTATGATAAAGCAGTAAACAACTTTTTATCGTAAAAAAAACTTACAATAGACAGCTCTACGGGCTTTTTGCCACACGGAGGGCTTCAAATCTCTGTTTCCACATGTTAAAACTTGATATGTTGTAGAATATACGTATGCAAACGTATTGGAAGAATAAAATTGAGATTTGGAGTACTAGAAGTAGGGCTAAAGGTCAAAATAGGCGGAGTTTCTCTGTTTTTTCCCTTTTTTCTTCTTCTTTTTTGGCTGATGGGGTGTCTTATTTATAGACTTCGATGGTAGCATTTCTACCTGCTGCAGCTGAGGGTCTATCTGCTGCTATTTGTGGTGGGCTCAACCTGGTGGGTCCAACTGTCTCAAAGTACGTGCATTACGACCAATGTGCAGGCTGCTTGAACCTTCATAATTTTTGATCCAGGAGTCCTATAGAGACGTGCCATATCATTTCAAAAAGCTCTTTTCGAGAGCTACACAATGACATGGGACTTGACCTTTTTAAAATTCGGGAAGATGGGTCCATGACCAGATCTTCGAATCTTCGCAGTCGATCCATTGAGATGTCTTGTGCTGTTTTCACCCGGGATTGATGTTATGGTTCTTTCTGACCCTCATTACATTGATTTGGATTTGATTTGATATCAAGTTGGTAAAAGACCATTTTTCCCTTTCGGGTTGGTTTCAGGCTTGACGTGGCTACAACTGTCTTTCTCGGGGGTTATCTCCGGGATTCGACTGCTGCAGACTTTTGTCTGTCTTCAGGGTTATTTCTGAAGTTGGCTTAATAATTTCCCGGGGCTGTCTCCGGGGTTCTGGTTTGATGTTGTAATCCTCCGGGGTTGTTCTCCAGAGTGGAAAGAGACGCTTTTGCCCTCCTGTATGGTTATTAACAGAAAAATAAAATTTTGAGTGTCTACAGATGCCCCTCTTTATCATGTTTATGCAATGTAGTAGAATGAACATGATAAAGGTTTACTAGACACTTGAAATATGACAAGATATATATTTAATGATGCAAATTGTAATGCAATGAATGTTAAAATGTTTTCGTAAATTGCATTACAAATCGCATCGCAAATCGAATATCGCATCGCATATCGCATCGCATATCGAATCACAAATTGCTTACCATTACCGGTCATGGATGATGCCTGTGTTGAGGCTGATTTCAATGGTTGACGTTCATCAGTATGCTGTTGATGTCTATGCTGGTGTTGACTCCAACGGTTTGATTTCCATCGGTGTTGTCGATGATTGTTTGATGAAGATAAACTAAAATGTTTTCTACATTCTTTCTGGGGATGATGTTTTGAAATCATCGGATCTTTTCGATGTTTACATTGGTAGTTTACAATGGTGCCTACCCTGCTGATAGTTGACAACGATGCCTACCCTGCTGGTAGTTGACAACGGTGCCTACCCTGATGGTAGTTGACAAAGGTGCCTACCCTGCTGGTAGTTGACAACAGTGCCTACCCTAATGGTAGGGACAATGGTTGATCATCAGACTGTCTTGATGCCTACTCGAACGGTAGTTTTCAATGCTTTATCTCACCCAACTGTCTCGATGACTACTCGAATGGTAGTTTTCAACAACAGACTTTTTCATCGAGTTTGGGTATTTAATGTGTATGCATATTTAATTCTACTGGGTATGCATGCTCAACTTTTTAATGGAGATGTGCGCTGATATAGTGTTTGTTGCACATGTGCAGACCAGGTATGATGTGATGATCTTAATTTGTCCTAGGTTGATGCATATGCTTAATTGAATTGATATAAAACCATACTTCACCCTTTCTGAGGTGATTTGGATTTTCTTTGCATAGATTTTGATAGGCCTATCTGGTTCAACTCCCGTATAGCTCCTTTTGTTATTCGTAGAGCAGATTCAGATGTTCCCTTTTCATATGTCGTCTTTGGCCAGAATTTCGCAAAGGCTGCTATTTTTTCCTAGATCTAGATCTGGTGCTGGTCCCTCTGGCGGTCTAGACACTGATAGCTTTATTAGTAGATATCCTAATATCTTCGCTGAAGTAGTGTTCAACGGCTTACATCACCGGATCCTTTCCCGATGCTACGTTGTATTGATGCCAACGATATGATCATTGATTAAGAAAGAGGCGAGCTCTTTACTTGCGAACCCTGCTGGGTTAGATGTTGGCTTGGCTGATGACCCGAGTGTTGCTGACGTCCTGGAGGATGTAGCTCGTTCTTTCACTGCCCAGATTTAAACTTCGGTGTAGAGGCCTCGACTTGTGAGGATTTGGCACATATTGATATATTTGATGATGTAGATTCTATTTGCCAACCCTTTTGTCATCGGGCATCTTTCATTTCTTGGAATTGGAAAATGCTCCAGCTCTTGCGTACGTTGTTACCTGGGATTCATATAAGAAACTCTCTTTGTAGACCAAGTCGAGAGCGAGCAATATCCTGCACACCAAACGAATAACAGAATAAGCAAACGTTTGACGGCTTAGGTCGTCAGGGTTAGTATAATCTTGTGAATGATGCATTCGATGTTTCTAAAATTGAATGCCTATATTCATTAGCTTTTATCTTATCGCTAAAGATCTTGAAATTGAGTACGAAAATGATTTTTTTCTTAAGGAAATCAAAATTTTCATTTGATAAGTTATGACATCTCAAGAAAACTTTTAAGCATCCATGGTCATTGCTCATGGGTAGGATCAGATTCAAAAGACTTATCTCCCTTTATCAGAAACACCTCATCTTCGCTCTAGACACCGCTCTTTACAAAATTAACATCATATGACATGTGCACTATGAGTAACGCAACCCTTAGCAGGGGTTTCTCTTCTATGACTTTAGATGATCTCATTTCTATCTTGCATATTTTTCTTTGCTATCCTCGCTTAACTTTGTCTCATTTTCTTAGGCTATTCAGGGTTACCCATGTAACGAGTTTTGGACTAATGACTCCTAAACCAGACGACTTTAGGGCACTAGGTGTTAAGACACCCCTTCGGGTTTACTGGCTCGAGTAACAAAGGCCACACTTCGAGACAAGTCAGGCAATTTACTCTATTTGAACCTCGCCTGAGTTGGTGCAAGATTCATTTTCTTAGGCTCTAAGTCACCTATGTAGCGAGCGTTGGGCCGGTGACTCCCAAACCAGACGGCTTTAGGGCACTAGGTGTAAAGACACCCCCGGGCTTAATTACTCCAGTAACCTAGGCCACGATTCGTATATGCTCAGGTTTTGCCTTTTTCTTCTTGTAATGCTCATTTTCTTAAGCGCTAAGGTACCCATGTAGCAAGCGTTGGGCCGGTGACTCCCAAACCAGATGACTTTAGGGCACCAGGTGTAAAGACACCCCTCAGGCTTAATAACTCGAGTAGCTTAGACCACGATTCAAGACATTAGGCTGGATACTTATCTTTTATCTTCTCATTAATTGTCATCTCCATCGCCATAGTTTTATACCCCACAACTTAAAAGTCAGGTAACTGCAAAGTGCAGGCACACATATGAGGTTAATTCTACTCCAAATAGCACTTTGAACTAGAATTTTGAAATTTAATTTTCTGATCGTTCCCGTGATTCTTGCTCCACGAACGCTCATCGGATTTAATCAAATTCATAACAAGTTAAACAAAATTATGTTTTTTCTTTCCTCTTTTTTTTTCCTGAGATTCTAATGTAAGACTTATCTATACTTATCATGTATATTATTGCTAATGCATGTAAACGGAAATTAAAAGCACATAAAGAGATGAAAGAGTCGTACCTCATCCGTGGATCGCTGTATTATAAGAAAATTATGATTAGCAAAAATTGATTGATCATACCGGATCGCCAATGATGAAAGCTTTGATGATGACGGACCATGCTAATGGTGTCGACTGGTGCGTTTTCATTAGATGGTTGATACATGCCCCAGTGTTGAATTGTTGCGATTTCTGAAATTGGTCTAGTCTTGTTGTAAGGGTCCCAACATCGGGTTGTCGTTGATTCTGAACTTGCCCCAGTCTTGCTTATCATATGGGGTAATTTCTTTGTTATATGTTTGACCGATGGGCTGATAAGATGCCGAGATCGCAAGAGTCTTTTTCCTCATGGCCCACATGGTGACCCGATAGTGGATTTTTGCCATTTGGTTTGCCCTAATCTTTGTTTTGACTTATAGGCGCAATTGGCTTTGATTATTTTCTTCTTCTAATTTAATGAAGGTTTCAGATTAAGGATGTCAGCTCTTTGAAGGTCCTTACTGATGATCATGCTTGATATATCGATGTGTTGTTGTTCCAACTTTGATGATTGATATCGAGATACCTTCAGAACCCAATGAATTAGACCTAAGAGCTCAACTTGGTTGGTGATGTGATGGGTTTAACTGGATTTGGTTTGATCTGTGAGGTTTAATCCGTGGCCTTTTGACCAGGGAACCGGTCGTCAGGTATGGGGTAGACTTTTCCACGACGGTAGCCCATTTACTTCTGTGGGTCAAACGAGATCAAGTCTTCTCGCACTTCAGGAGTGATGAGTTGCTAAAAGGTTGCATCTTTTGATGATTGCCATTTCTTCCCTGTGACTGGTCGTCTTAATGTATCGTTGCCTCTTCCTTTCTTGGACTTGTGCCAGATTGGATGGAATAACATTGAGGTGCCGTTACGTCTTCTCAATATAGCTCACCAACCTTAAGGGTTTTTCTTGGGTGTAGTCTTTTCAAGTTTGATTTTGGTGTCTTGAAACTAGTCTTTGGGTTTACATTTAGGGTTGGATTTTGGGTTTAAATATTTCTTTAGAGGGTTAGACCGCACCATAGATAACTGCATACGTACTCCCGAGGATGGGGGAGATCAGATCATTCGTAATTTATATTTGGCCTGAATGGTTTGAAAAGATGGTTTTTATTTTTGGTTTTTATTTGGTTGAGTGAGCTTTTGGGTTTCTCATTTTGTTTGACTGCACCAAAAATGGTTGCCTACGTACTCCCGTAACTAATGGGAGATCAGGTTATTCGTAGTTCAAATTTGGCCATGATCTGATTGGTTTGATTTTTTTGATTTTTTAATTTTTTGATTTTTTGATTGTTTGTTTTTTTTGTTTTTTTCCAATATTTACATGCATGGAAAATAACAGGCATAACGTTAAGAAAGTGATAACGTGCCAACATCTCCTGGAACTCGTAACTTTCCTCTAAATCTACGTCTTCTTGGTTAGCTGATGCCTTATAGTCTAGCTGTCAGTAGTTATGTTACCTTCGAGACTCGTGATAGAGGTTACCTTCTGGTCAAGAATATCCTCAATCATGACCATAACTTGATCACCTCCTAAATTAACATATCCTTTAAGGAATCTCAAACTGGATTCATAGCAAAGAGGGATGAACTCTAGATTCCTTGATGGGTTGGCTTCCCCGATAACTTCACCACCTTTTTCTTCATTTGTTCCATCATCTTTTTCATGAGCTTGAGAGGATTTAATTATGAAATCACTCTCGAACTGTTGTTGTATTTCTCGCAAAGAACTTTCCTTTTTGGCTTTTTCCACATTGGAAAGGATCAATATTTCCTCCTCATTATCCAGGAGGGTAAAATCAAGAATGTGGTGGTTGGCTTTGGGAAACAAGATATTTGATGGTGGTGGATGAATTTCGTAGAGGACTCTCTTGTCTCCTCTGTCACTCCCAACATTAAGATCAGTCCACCTTATGTTCTGCCAGGATTGGTGCTCACAGTCGTCACCTCCTTTGAACTGCTTGTTTCGAGTGGACATCTTAAGCTCTCTATTTCCCTTTCGCCCTTTCTAGTCATGGGGACTTCAATATTTAGTTCTCTATTTTCAATGAGACCCTGAATTTTATGCTTTAGAGACCAGCATTCCTTAGTTGCATGTCAAGGTGAGTTAGAATGGTAGAGACATATCTTGGTGGAATCATACCTTTTCATCTCGAGATTTGCAAGAGGCAGCAACTCAGTAATCTTTCTCTGTGCAACCATCAGTGCTAACACATTTTCCAATGAGTCCCCCAAAGGCGTAAATACCCTTCTTAGCCTAATATCCCCGACTCTCGATGCTGTAAGATTTTGAGGGTTTGCCAGTGTTTGGAATGTTGCTTGATATTTCCTATTTGGGAATTCGCATTCCTCCTGATAATTTTTTCTTTGGCAAGATCTTCTAGTAATTTTATCATTCCACCTTTCTCGTCTGTTCAGCATGCTTTGATTTTCTTCATTTAGCAGGCTGATCTTAGAGGGAGATAGGCTTATATTCTGAATAACCTCCTTTTTCTCTTGGCTTTTTGATAGTTGAGTAAAAATCTGCCTTGTATCCTGATGTTAGCGCGCTATCAAATTAGCCAACAGAGTTACTTGATGCTGGATCGTATCTAATTTTTGCATCATTGCCATACCCTCCTCTGAATTTTCTCACTCTAGGACATTTGTTCTGCTCCTTTAGGGGTATTCCTCCATCCTTCGTATGTATTTATGATTTGGATGCATTTCATCGCTTCCTGACTCGATCATGTTCACTTCCTCTGTATCATGCTATAACAGAAGGTTGGTGTTAACATTTGGATGGTCAGGTTGTTCGGCCACAACTTTGCCGCTTTCGATCAGATTTTGGATTTTATATTTTAAGGACCAACAATCTTGTGTATCGTGTCCTAGAGACCCTGAATGGTAAGCACATCTCTGGCTTGGATTGTATCGTTTGCTTCTTAGATCCAGAGGTGGAGCCAGTTCGGTAATTTTCTTGTGATCCATTAACATCACTAATTTATTTTCAAGGGAATCGCCAAGTGGAGTGAACACCCGATTTTCTGTTCTTTCAAATTTTCTCTTTCTGTCCTGGCATTGGTTGAATGTAGTTTGTTGTTGTAATGACAGATTGCCTTCCCTCTTCCAAATGGGGGGACTATGGTTGGGTCTCCTAGGTTACCCTTGTAAATAAGGCATACTTTTTCATTCCCTTTCTTGGGTACCCTCATGGGAGTGTTCGTATAGTTTCCAGACTGTATATGCTCGGCGACTGCTTCCAAGGCAGTGAGATCTTTAATCTTTCCTGCTTTCAGGCCCATCTCTGCCATTTCGCCGTGTTTGATCATCTCTGAGAATGGCTTTCCTATTCCAGTTAGGATCCTCTCATAGTAATGTGCCTCTTCGATGTCTATGAAAGTCATCACCATTTCAGTTTCTATCATAGACGGGCTGACCTGTGCTGCCAGACGTCTCCATCTTTGGGCAAACTCACGGAAAGACTAATTTCTTTGCTTTTTGACCTTGGTCACTTGATATTGTTTCGGAGCTATCTGAGACTGGAAGCTGTATTTATTTAGAAAGGCACGAGTTAGCTCTTCCCAGCTATGGATTTTGCCATGGTCAAGTCGAGAATACCATGTCCTAGCCTCTCTAGTGAGACTCTTTTGGAAAAGTTGTATTCTGAGTCTTATATCTTCAGCATAAGACCCTAGCTCGCCAATGTATACTTTCAAGTGTGTATAGGGATTGCCTGCCCCATTGTGTTTTTCAAACTCTGGGACTTAGAATTTGTCAGGATATCTAGCCCCTAGGAATATGCAGAGATCTGAATAGGTGGCACTTCCAAGGTTTCCAGTCCCTTTGATTGCCCGGATGGTTTCTTTCGTTTGTTGGACTTTCCTTCGGATATCGCCAGTTTCCCGATCTTCCCTAAGATTTGTGATTTCAGGGGTTTTATTGGTTCTTTCACTGGATCGAGGTTCAAGGATCTGCATTTCCCCCTTTTTGTCAGCACTTTGTGTAAGACCCCGAATTTTATGAAATAAAAGTATTCAATTTTCTTATAATTATTATTTTATTCAATAAATGGTTAAATTGATAAAAGATTAAAGTTAAGGGTGATATGTGCAAATTTTATAAAGTAAGCAAGTTGGCATAAAATATTCGTTGTGTCGGGGAATATTTTTACGACAGCGCAGTCATTGATGAATCCCACAACGGAATAATTATCGGATATAGAAAGCGACAGAAGTAACATTTTTATAAAAATAACGGCAAAACTTTTATCGTTAAAACTGTTGAAATACCCGGTGGTTAAAAGAGCAGTAATACACGTTAATGCATAGTAGCACACGGTATTACACAGTATTTGAAATTATTGGTTTTTACGTAAGAAGCCACTTACTCAATAATTGTTATAGTAATTACTGTTCAATATCTTATATTATTGATTCAATAATTGCTACGTTGATATTTTATATTATTGATTCAATAATTATCACTGTACAATATTTTACATTATCAAATCAATAATTTATATTATTTGAATAATATTATCAGACAACATTATTGGCAATGTATAGGAAGTTCTGTCTAGAAAGGAGTTAGTTAATCTAATTGCGCGCCAGTAAGGAGAAATCCTTATCGGAAGGCCCCCTCTTTCCTGGGAATATTATTGTGATTCTGTAATATTATTTGTGAATAATAATTAATTATT
This sequence comes from Panax stipuleanatus, assembly GCA_020205555.1. Classification (NCBI taxonomy): domain Eukaryota; kingdom Viridiplantae; phylum Streptophyta; class Magnoliopsida; order Apiales; family Araliaceae; genus Panax; species Panax stipuleanatus. The sequence goes on along the minus strand of CM035124.1, from coordinate 152,439,579 downwards.
GATAAAAATGATAAGAAAATATTTATTCAATTGGGATATAAATGGAGGAATTTTTAGCGAAATAGACAATTGTTGAAAATTGATATTTTATTTTTTTTGATAAAATAATTCATTCAAATATATTATTAAAATATTACATTATAAGTTTATAATGTGATAATATAATAATATAATTTTATAATTTAGATGATAATATTTTTACAATAAATTCATGATATATGAATAAATGAGGTGGAAGAGAGAAAATGAAATTAATAATTCTTTTTAATAATTATAAATATTTTAATATATATATATATATATATATATATAATGTGTTTGAAGTGGGTGGGAGAAATGTCCTTTGTGGTGGGCAGAGGAAGTTTTAAAATTTTAGTGCTAAAGGCTTCTTTCCAAAAATTGTAGTCTGCAAGTTCATCTGTATATAAATTTGGGTCATTTTTCATTTGGAATTTAGAAAATCTTTCTTCTACAAAGTTGTAGAGAATTAAATTTCATATGGAATGGACACAAGGTTGGTATTTTTCTGATAAATGGGCTATTTATTATGAATTATTGAAGTTTCTGAATATTGTTTAATTTTAAAACATGTGATGGGCCCCACTTGTCCTTTTGGGTTGTAAAATGCTGATTTTTGGTTTGGCCAAAGTTGGTGCGCGGGAAGAAAATGATCAGTTTATAAATTTTGTCAGCTTTGGTGCTCTAGCATTTTCCTATAAATAGGGTGATTAGTTTAGAAATGAAAATCACACCAGAATCAAAAAATTATCTCTTTATAGTATCAAGCATATTTCTTGTGAGTGTTTAGATATTTTGAGTGTTGATAACAATGCAAGTTTTCATCAGCATAATATCTGATATTCCAGTCAGATTCAGTATTCTACTGAGGTAAGAGATGTTATTATGTTTCGTAAATGATGTTATTTTTCGTAAATGATATTATTTTGTGTAAAGGATATTTTGATAAAGGATATTTTGGTAAAGAATGTGATTTTATACTCGTAAGGGGTATTATTTCTTTCGTATTTGTAAAGGCTATTATTTTTCACGTAAATGATGTTTCCATTCAATATTCGTAAGGAATATTATTTTCTTCCATACTCTATAGTATGTAAGTAATAATATTTCATTTCAGATTCCTAAATTTAAACTTACTATGGTAAGTATTGCTTCTATAATTTCTGAAATGATTAGAAATTCTTTGAGTTTTGCGCTTCATCTATTATCATTTCACCGGAATATTGGTCTGAACTTTATTATGAAAGTTTTACCTTTTCATGTCGGGATACTATTCATTCGAGTACTATTCATGAGATACTATTCATGAGTTACTATTCACGAATTACTATTCATGAGTTACTATTCACGAGTTACTATTCATGAGTTGCTATTCACGGGGTACTATTCACGACAAAAAATGGTTTATTTTTCTGTCTAAATTATCTTTGATTTATGAATCTTACTCTTGAAATTGGATCAATGTTTTGATCATATTATTCTTACTATGTCTATTCATCATATATAACATTTTTATAATTATAGTGATGGAATTTCTCTTTGACTTGAGTGTAAAGATGGGTAGATTATTGGTATGACCATGACTATGGGTTCTCTTTAGCCAGTAGGGCAAAGATGAATTGTTGACTGGTATGATCATGACCATTGATTTTACAATTGAATATATTTGGCTTAAGTCCAAAGGTGAATTGATCAACATGGTTATAAATATTGCTTCTATAAATTCTGAAATGATTAGATATTCCTTTGAGATTTGAGTTTCATCTAATATCATTTCACTTGAATTTTTATTTATCCAAATCTTCTTATTAATTTTTAATCATTATCTTTGAAATATAAAACTTGAATATATTTGGCCCGTAGTGCAAAGATGGACAGGTATTTGGCATGATCATGATCATTACTATTGAATATCTTTGGCCCGTAGTGCAAAGATGGACAGGTGTTTGGCATGATCATGACCATTGATCATTACTATTGAATATCATTGGCCTGTAGTGCAAAGATGGACAGGTGTTTGGCATGATCATTGATAAATAGGTTTTATACCTACTTATTGGCTATCAACTTGCTAGGATTATGGCTTAATCTCAAGTATTTTAGTGTCTTTTGATATGTTTTATCTTTGTTTTATAGGTTTTACTATGGAAACTCAATTGGCAAAGGAATGGCATGGAATGGCATGTTTTGGCATGGAAATGGTGGGAAGGCAAGATGGAAAGCTTTTGGTGAACCAAAGGTGGAGTTGGCATAGGGAGATAGCTTATGGCATGTGCAAGTGGCCCATGCTCAGAATCAGGGAAGGCAAGTGAAGGTGAAAGAAGCAGCAAAAAAAGCAGCAATTATCAACATTACACCAGAAAGCACCAGCAGAAAACACAGCACCGCGCGACCGCATCGGTTTGAAGAAGAAAAGATGCGCGCCCGCGCCAGGATGCAATTATTCTGGAATTCTAAAGAACCGCGCACCCGCGCCCCAAATGAACTACAGGGCCGCGCGGCCGCGGCCGCGCTTGTCAAGGCTAAAATTTATTGACTTTTCATTTAATCATTTCTACTGAGCGTGTATTCCATATATGGGTGTCATTTGCAAGGAACGAGATATTCACTATTCATTAAATAGTTTTTATTTCTTTTTCTAGGGGTTAGAGAGCTAGAGGGGGTTTCTCTTCATCATTGTGGTTTCTCTCTTCTAGTTTCTCAGTAGATTTCCATTCTTAGGGTTTATATTTGGTTTGATTGTGATTCTGAACTCAACTTGAAGACTTATTGGGGAAGGAGAATATTCAGATTTGCAATTTCATCTCTCTTATTCTCTTTACTTTCATTATTTGCTTTCAATGTTTAGATCAAATCCCATAATGGTTGTAGGTTCAGAGATGAACTAACCACCATTATGGGATTCTAATAGATTTTATTGTTTAGTTCAGATTATTATGCCTTATCATTATGTGTGATTGATTATATATGGATTGCCTAGCATGGTTGTATATAATGTTTAGATGCTTGATCACCATCTATCTTAATAGTTTATATGGAATTAAAAGAGGAAGTATAAACTTAGATTTGGCCATGCTAGCATATGTTCATGAAATTTGCATGTGATGAATTTTGTGATTCGTAATCCGGATAGATATATACCGACTTACCATATGTAGTCCATTGAGAGCTTATACTTAAACTGATATTGCTTGTAAGTCACATAGACATATAGTGAGTTAGGTAATATTGGTGTTCACATGAATTCTATCTCTTTTGTGGATTTTATGTGATATGGATTTGGTTTATTGAAAGATATCCATTTCTCACTTTCGTGCTCTCGACTAGCAATCCTAAGTAATTAATTATGCTTAACATGAGGTATACTTGCACGCATTTGTACCTATCTTATATTACTTGTTGACCGTGGGAACGATCTGTACTTATCTTATATTACTTGTTGACCGTGTATACTTGCACGCATTTGTGTCTGTTTTTTTAACACCGAAACGGAGCAACAATCATGACCATTGATGTTACTATTGAATATCTTTGGCCCGTAGTGCAAAGATGGACAGGTGCTTGGCATGATCATGACCATTGATGTTACAAATGAATATCTTTGGCCTGAGTGCAAAGATGAATTTATTAGCATGATTATGTAAAGGAACTGTGATTTGGTATAACCATGATCTTTGGTGTTTCAGGTAAAGACAGGTGATGAAAATTATCTTCGTCCTGAGTGCGAAGAGGGATTTATCAACATAATTATGATCATGAACTATTTTTAAAATTGTGGAGAGGAATTGTTAATTGATGTTACAGGGATGAAATATTGTTGGTGGACTTTTAACATGGAGAAGATAATAGACATTATGTTCTACTTGACTCTTCTAATGGATTGCTTGTTCCGCTGCAGTTGTTGATCTAAAACTTGTTGTCTATTATATTCTATCAGATTTTTCCCTGTTGAGGGCTAAGGTTCTAAGAATATGATTCATTACTGATGAAGGCTATTGATAATTTAATTATCTTTATTCATAATATTCTTTACTAGGCTATTTGTGCTCACCCTTTTGCTTCACAATTCCTTTCAGGTAATAAGAGAGTAGCTGGGTCGAGCAAGGATAACAAGGGAATAGAGTAATGGTCGGTGACCGTTGAAGTTTCTCAATACATTATAAAATAGCATGATAATATATAATTGTATTGAGAACTTTAAATGTGTGTGTCGTATTTTATACGTCATTTAACAGTTGATTTGGTGACCCGACTTAGGTGAGGTGAACCCGACTTTGGAAGGGTGTGTTGCCACTATCATACAAGATGTCTAACCACATACAACTTCATGTTATTATAAGACATGGTTGTGCGCATCCACTTGCTGATTATATCTATGAGCACTACCTATATAATCTTGGAGTATGGTTGGAATACAATTCTCAGTTTGAGACAATTGAGATAATTATATGGCAAGAGAATACCAACCATTGGAATGAACAAGATAGTAATCTTCTCGTTCTTCTTTGGGGTCTATTGGATCAACCAAGGTTAATTCTCAAGTCCTATGATATCTATTATAACTTAGATGCATGGCCTCCCATGTACGAAGGTTTTCTTGAGCATTTTCTAAAGATTTTAATTCCTAAAACAGTTATTAACTTTATCTTTATGTAACGTATCATTGATAAGGAGTGTGGGTACTGTATTCGTATTAAAACTCACACTTTATGTGTGGTCGTATTGTGTACGACAATTGGATATAAAAGACTTGTATTTGGAATATGTACCATGTATTTCTTGGCAACCCAGAATAGGTGGGTTGTGTATTAAACCTATTCTGTGGGCGTCACAATTGGTATCAGAGATATAAGTAAAGAGCCCCGAGCCTCTCGCTGGTGACTTCCTGTTTATGGGGAATGTCTGACACCCCCAAATCCGGGTACTTTATTTCCACATGATTTGGTGTTCACTTTCTAAATATAACATACATCTACCCAGTAATAAATAATTTCAAAATAAATTACAACTCTTATAAATAATAAAATCTTCCTTATAAAAAGGATTACAACTTTTTAAAATATAATTCCCAGGGTTTAATCTAACCTTGACATAAACATATAATGCGAAAATAAAACATAACTCAAAAAGTCTTATTACAACTTCATTCAAAATAATTAAACAAGTCTTCACTTGTTTAGCTTTCCTTTGCCTTTACTCGTTGACGGGGCATCAACGCTATCAACCTTAGCTGCAATGGTTATTTAATGCAAGAGTGAGCAAACAATAGCTCACTGGAATACAACAATATTTAAGACATAAAAGAATATCTTTAAAAATTGAATACTTAACTTTTATCAACAATAAAGAATTGAATTATAATTCTTTTCTCAATACTTAGAATTCGAATATAGAACCATCTGAGGGTCATAAGACCTTGAACTTTTGTCCTAAGTTATAACATTTCTGTTTAAAATCTTTAACAGTCAATAAGACTATGGGCCTTAACTCGTACTTAGGGGGATCAGCCTTTCGTACCATGTATTGTGCACAAACATCTTAACGCTTTTTTATAGTAACCTTCCCCTAGTAAATATGGTTGTTCATCTCAATATTTGAGTACAAGTCCGCACCAAAGAAGGTTTGGTTTGGATAATCTTAGAAGGGTAATTTAGAATTCAATGTTCATCAACTAAGGAATAGTTGAATCGACATTCAAGAACTTAGAATAATTCATATATAAAAGAATTATGAATTAACATATGCTTTAGAATTAAACTTAAAGCATTTAAAAGATAAGCTGGACCTTGCTTGAACAATAAGTCAAGGTCACTTTAATTAAATAAATATTTGTCCAACGCAGAAATAAAAAGGACATTCTCAATACATTACATAATTGAAATATCAAAAACTTGCATAGAATTAACGAGTTTAGGGTTTAGAATACTTGCCTCAAACGCAAACTACTAATACCACTCACGTTCTAACACTTCCTACACATATATTTTTAATCACAATAACGTAAATTAGTTAACACGTAACTAATTCACATAATTAGTTAACCCATCTAGGTTAACTCATTTTTATTTAATAATTAAGTTAATAATTAATAACCACATAATTTAATTACATCACATAGGCATGCTCACATTAATCAAATTATAATTAAACAATTATAATTTAAACATTTAATCTAATTATAATTACTCAAATTATAATCACATCTTATTTTAATTAAATTATAAATAATTTATAATTTATAATTAATTAAACTACATCATGCATTCACTAAATTATAATCACACAAATTATAATTAGGCATGCAAATATTAAATTATAATACAAAATTTATAATTTATAACTAATCATGCATTATAATACACAAATTATAATTTAAATCATCATTTACTTGATTAAAAGAAATCAAATAATATTCATTATAATTTAACAAAATTATAATTTAAATTATACCTTTACTCTAATTATAATTATTCCAAATTATAATAACATATTATATTTTACCAATATAATATATTAGAAATTATTTAGCATTTTAATGTATGCTTAATCATGCCATAAAAGTTATTACATAAAATTAGTTTTGCAAAATACATAAGAAAATAACAAGTTTCCTTTTCTGCCACCCCCCCCCCCCCCCACCCTCCGCCGGGGCTGGGGTTTCACTCTTGACAGGCCCGTCGGGGCGGGGTCCCTACAGCGAACGCAGACAAGTTCACGAACTGTGCAGAGAAAAAGCTAATTTGGCTTATTTCTCCACACCAAACTGTAATTCTAGTTCATGCAATTCATATCAATTCATAAAAAACATAAACTTAAAGCTTCTAACATGATTCCAACATACATAAACATGCTCCTAGACACAGAATCATTTTAAACAACAAGAATCCATGTTTTAAAAACTCCAATTTTTATATTTTCCAAAAACTCATAGTTTTCACAAAATAATTCACTGTAAATCTAATTCTAACCCAATTCGACTCATAATTCATGCAATATTTTCGTAATTGAAGATAACATCATGATAAATTCTAAATAGACATATTAACACATAAGAAATCCTCAATTTTCATTTAAAACTCAACCAAAACATATAAACTTACAAGAACATCAATTTTCCATTAAAATATGTTTTATAACCAATTGAATTTATAAAACTTGTCTATGGCATACAATCCACTTAAAACAATTTGTAACCAAGATTTCTACTTATCTACATCAATATCACAATTACATGGAGAAGATTTTCACAGAGAACTCAACATAAAGAAAAACAACTATATAAAGTTTTAAAAACATAAGGTAGCGATTATACCTCTTTTTGCTTAGATGATTGAAGAAAAAGAAGATGATTTTTGATTCCTCTCAAGCTTCTCAAGTTTTTTCCTTTTTATTTCTCTCTATCTTCTTCTCTGATATTTCTCTGCTCTCTTCTCTTCTTTGTTCTTAGTTTAGGCTTATAACAAAACTAACGTAAAACTATATACGTATACTAATATAACTGTTATAATAATAATATGTATTAAGGGCAATTACTCTCCCAATTAAAATGTCAGTTATAGAATTTCAAAAGCTTTTGGCTTGTTTGGCAACAGATGAATTTAAAAACTAGTTTTATTGATTTAAGCATGGTTTTGGTAAATTAGGTTTAAGCTAGTGCAAAGGCCCTGTTTGACAAAACCTTTTTAAAACAAAAGTAAGGGTCTTGTTTGGTTAAAACCATTTAAAAACTCTTTTCTTTATTTTAATAAATTATTTTAACACATATTTTGATGTTACACTTTAATTAATTAAATCTTTAACATTCTTATTTAATCAATTAAAACTAACATCAATTAATCACACAAAAATTGCCACATAATTATAATTACTCGCTAATTATAATTCATGTAACACTCATCACATAATTCATCTAATTTAATTCTCTTACTTAAATTAAAACTATACTATAAAATTAATATACATCAATTAAATAAATTATTAAATATTTATTTAATTAATATATAACACTTAATTATATTACTCCACAACAATCACATAATTTATTTATTCAACTCAATAAATAAATCACATAAAATATTTATTTGACTCAATAAATATTTAAAATTATAATATAAAATCTCAATCATTAAAATCTTTCCTCCTTAAAAGGATTCTGTCCCCAGAATCACACATAAAAAGAAAAAATTTATTCTCGTCTATTACATTATTCCCCCCTTAAAAGGATTCTATCATCAGAATCGGTACATAAGGGGTTACACACAAAAAGTTAAGCAAATAACTGCGGATAAGATTTCATCATAACATCTTCGAGTTCCCACGTGGCTTCTTCAGCACTGTGGTTCCTCCAGATTACCTTAACAGAAGGTATCACTATATTTCTAAGTACTTGTTCCTTTCTATCAACTATTTGAATAGGAACCTCTTCATAAGTTAAGTCTTTAACGAATTGTAAAGGCTCATATTCTATTACATGCTTATAGTCGTGCTTGTATGGTCTTAACACAGAAATATAAAAGATGTTATGTATATTCTCGAGTTCCGGAGGTAATGCAACCTCGTAAGCTACCTTGCCAACTTTTTGTAGCACCTCGAAAGGTCCAATAAATCGGGGACTCAGCTTTCCCTTCTTACGAAATCGAATCTTCCCCTTCCAAGGAGATACTTTCAGGAAAACGAAACTTCCTGGTAAAAATTCTCAATTTTGGCGATGTTGATCGACATATTTCTTTTGTCTGTCTTGAGCAGCAACTAGTCTCGTTCTGATCAGTTTCACAATTTCGACAGTTTGTTGTACCAGTTCCGGTCCCAACAGTTGACGTTCACCGATTTCATCCCAGCACAAGGGAGTTCTGCATTTTCTGCCGTATAACGCTTCGTAAGGTGGCATCCCGATACTCGCGTGGTGACTATTGTTGTAGGCAAACTCCACCAACGGTAGATGATCATCCCAGCTTCCTTTGAAGTCCATTACGCAAGCTCTCAATATATCCTCAAGCGTCTGAATCGTTCTTTCGCTTTGGCCATCAGCCTGAGGATGGTACGCTGTACTCATTCGTAATTGCGTTCCCAGACACTCTTGCAAATGTTTGCAGAAATTAGACGTGATCCGCGGATCTCTGTCTGACACAATCGACACTGGAACACCGTGTCGAGAAATAATTTCCTTCACATACAGCTTCGCTAGTTGATCCAAGTTGTACTTTATTCTGATTGGTAGAAAGTGGGCTGACTTCATCAGTCGATCCACTATAACCCATATCGCATCAAATCCCTTCTGAGTCGCTGGAAGACCTACCACGAAATCCATCGTGATGTGCTCCCACTTCCACTATGGAATTTCTAACGGTTGTAGCAGTCCACTTGGTCTCTGGTGTTCTGCCTTGACTTTCTGGCACGTTAAGCATTTTGCAACGCATTTAGCAACGTCCCTCTTCATATTCGGCCACCAGAAATGGTGTCTGAGATCCTGGTACATCTTCGTACTCCCAAGGTGAATCGAATATCTCGAACTGTGAGATTCACTCAAAATCTCCTCTTTGACTTCTGTTACTAGTGGTACCCAGATTCTCCCTTCAAACCATAACAGTCCTTCGTTATCGATCTTGAACTTGAACTCTTCGCCATCAGTTATTCTTTTTCAAATTTTCTCGCATTCCTCATCGTGAAGTTGTACTTCTTTCACTTTGTCTACTAGAGTAGAACCAGCAGTTACTTGAAATAACATCTCATCCGATTCCTTCGGATACTTCACTTCCAGCTCTAACTTAGCCATCTGTTCTATCAACTGTTCCTGATCAGTTAACAGATTCAGCTTTTCCCGACCTTTTCTGCTCAAAGCATCGGCGACGACATTAGCTTTACCCGGATGGTAAAGTATCTTCGCAATCGTAGTCTTTGATCAGTTCTAACCATCTTCTTTGGTGCATGTTCAGATCCTTATAGGTGAAGATATACTTCAGACTCTTATGATCTGTGTATATTTCACACTTCTCTCCATAAAGGTAGTGTCTCCATATCTTCAGAGCAAACACTACTACCGCCAATTCTAAGTCATGGGTCGGATACCCCTTCTCATATTCCTTCAGCTGACGTAACGCATAGGCAATGACTTTGCCGCTCTACATCAACACATAGCCTAATCCTTTATGTGAGGCATCGCTATATACTACAAAATTTCCCGTACTATCCGGCAAAGACAATACAGGCGCAGTACTTAACCTCTTCCTCAGTTCCTAAAAACTTTCCTCACACTTTTTCGTCCAAATAAATTTAACTATTTTACGAGTCAAATTCAGTCAACGAAGTTGATATCTTGGAAAAGTCTTGGATAAATCTCCTGTAATAACCAGCCAATCCCAAGAAAATCCTTACTTCAGACGGCATTTTCGACTGATCCCAATTCATTACAGCCTCAACCTTTGACGGATCTACCGAAATACCATCCTTATCGATTACGTGGCCAAGAAATTGCACACGTTCTAACTAGAATTGGCATTTCAAGAATTTTGCATAAAGCTTCTCTCGTCTCAGCGATTCTAAGGTCAGCCTTAGGTGTTCTATGTGTTCCTCCTCGGTCTTGGAATAAATCAGGATGTTATCTATGAACACCACTAAAACTTATCTAGGAATGGCTTAAACACCCTGTTCATTAGGTCCATAAATGCAGCTGGGGCATTCGTCAGACCAAATGACATCACCAAGAACTCGTAATGACCATATCGAGTCCTAAAAGCCATTTTTGGTATATCTTCCCTTCTCACCTTCAACTGGTGATACCCACTTCTCAAATTGATTTTTGAGAAGTATCTAGCACCCTTCAGTTGATCGAACAAGTCATCGATCCTAGGTAAAGGATACCTATTTTTTACCGTAACTTTGTTTAACTCCCTATAATCAATTAAAAGATGCATCGATCCGTCCTTCTTCTTGACGAATAACACTGGCGCTCCCCATGGTGAAACGCTCGGTTGAATATATTTCTTGTCTAGCAACTCTTGAAGTTGAACCATCAGCTCCTTCATTTCGACTGGAGCCATTCTGTACGGAGCTTTCAAAATTGGAGCAGTTCCCAGCGCCAAGTCGATCACGAACTCTATCTCCCTATTTGGCAGAAGTCCTGGCAAATCACTCGAAAACACGTCCACAAACTCCCTAACCACAGATATCTCTTCTATCTTCGGGCCCTCCTTACGCGTATCTACTATGTAGGCTAGATATCCTACACAGCCTTGGGTCAAAAGTTTCTTGGCTTCCATGGTCATCAGACAACTCTCTTGTCTAGGCAATTTGTTACCATAGAACACTAATTTCGACGGAGTCGTAAGGTTTACCGACTACTTCTGACAGTCGATTATCGCCCTATGGTTGAACAACCAGTCCATACCTAGTATGACATCGAATTCCTCAAGTTTTATCAGAATCAAATCTACCCTCAGCTCCTGACCCTTAATGTCCAATCTACAGTTCTTGCAAATGAACCTAACAGGAATAACCTCCCTATTCGCAATTGTTGTCCGATTTATATAACGGCATAATTAACGCGCAAGTATACGCGGTCAACAAGTAATAAAGAGTGAGTAAAGATATCATTCCCACGAGGAATTAACAGATAAAAGGTCGCCAAGCACTAGCACATAATCATTTCAGTCCTATTTAAACGAGCGATAAAGAGAATGAATTAAAACTAAGTTAAACTAGGCAGGGAATTAAACTTAACTAATTAATCCTAGAGTAGAATTAGATAATGAAGGCATGAGATCCCAATTTCCCCTAATGATTCGTCTAAGCCGATTCACTCCCAATTAGGTCAAATTAATCATTACAGTTGCTAGCCGAGAACACGAAGGTAAGAGAAGGCAATCTTTCGATGCACCTAGACCATATCACGTGCAATCCACAGGTGATAGACGCACATGAACACCCACATTATCTAACCCCTATATGTCTATGGTGTTTACAAATAAATAGGGTTTAAGGTCAAGTCCTTTGTTGACTACGGGCGGTGCTTCGGTATATGTCTATCCTAAGCACAAATTATACGTCCAACGCCATGTGAACGTACAATCGCCCGGTACTACGATTCGATCTAAACCCACAGTTCGTCTTTCAAGCCCGTGTGGGTTATCACAGTAATTGGTCATGACTCAATTAAGTAATGAAAGCATAAATCGCAGTAGACAATTATATAGCAATCAAATAAGAACTAACATGGAAGAGAAATAAATATAGACTACTCATTAAGTTCCATTGGAACCTCAAAATAGGCTTAAGATATCATAATTAAGCACAACTACCATCCACAAGTTGAATACACATCATGAGATTACACAATTAGAAAGCAAAGAGAGTTTAAGGATAGAAATGCAAATCTGGGTCTCCAAGAATCCAATAATGAATCTTCAATACATCCACTTGTTTCAACCATCAAGTCTAAGAAAACCTTAGCTAACTAACTACTAAAACTAGCACTAATCTACTCTTAAGCTTACCCTTAATCTACTCCTAATCTACAAATAAGAAAATAAAAAAGGAAAAGAAGAGAGCTAGTTAGGGCAAGGCTTAAGGCCAAAAAATCTATATGCCTATGCTGCCAAAATCGAGCCCCTTATATCCCCAAAATCAAGCCAAGCTCGTCCAAGTGAAAAGTCAAAGGCTGGTCAGCTGGGTATTGGCGTGGTCGCGCGCGCCCCAAGCCTATTCTAGGCGCGGTCGCGCGGCCCTAGACATTCTGGTGCTGATTGCTGGTGCAGGCTGGCTTCATTCCTTTGATCTCTCATTTACTTTCTCCTACCCCCTCATGCATTTGCCTCTTATTAGCCTTGTTTGTTTCCTCTAACATCATGCCATTTCATTGCTCCTCTGCCCTGCTATCCTGCCTTTAAGCTCTTTTTGCTTTGCCACATTGAAGCGATCTTTGATCCTTTAATGCTCAATAAATGCCAAGAGAGTTCCTAAACTTGAAAAGCACAAAATAACAGAAAAACACATTAAATGCATAGGATTACTTGAGTTTAAGCAACAGAATGAGTTGGAAAGTATCTGAATAAGTGGTCAATAAAACCACTTATCAAATACCCCCAAACTTAAACGTTGCTTGCCCTCAAGCACCCAGAACAAAACTAAACACATGATGCAATGCAGTATATACAATGTATGCAACCTATGCTATATGAATGCAAATCCATGTCGTAGGCAGTATTGAATTTTATAAGCAATGCCTCAGAAACCACAAGATGATCAAATAGATAAGCTACCCAAGACAAGACTATAAGGCATATTCTGCAAATTAAAAACTATCAGCACTGATGTATTGTGCGTTGTGTGCCTAGCAACCATCAGACTTGATTTTAGATAAATAACTCACATACTATGCTTCTTAGGGGAAAAACAAGCTTTAACCTAAGAAAAGCAGTAAATCATATAAATTTTAACCAAGACTATGTATTACTAGAGTTAAGAGTCAACAGGGGATTTCATTAAGCTTTTATTACTCACGAGGGTGTATTCGCACTTTCCCGTGTACACATTCGACTGTGCAATGCCTAGTTCTCTTAGGCTTTTCAATGATATTCATGTAGCAAGCTTTCGACCAACGACTCCCAGACCAGACGGCCTTAGGGTGCTGGGTGTAGAGACACCCATAGGGCTTACTTGCTCGAATATCAAAGGCCACAGAACTCGACGTAGCCGATATGTTTATTCTATTTTTTCTTTTTCTAAATCTTTTCTTTTGTTTTCTTTTTCTTTTTCTTTTTCTGCAGGGGAGTGCGTCTTACGCTCCATTTTCCCTCATAAATCATGCATGTCCCCTGTTTCCCCCAAACTTAAGCTTTTAACAGTCTAGTTATTATTATATGAGAACTAAAACTCTTTTATTAAAACATAGCTTTCCCACTAGAAGATAAGTATGTGAAAATTTAAACTAAGCATGTCATGATGGTTACTCTATCATGCTCATTATCTACACAGTATCTGACAGATAAAGATTTACATATATGACCATGAAATCAAGCTTAAGTCTCAAATCAGTTCAAAAATCAAGTGATTTTAGCTTTCCTCACAGGCAACATATAAAACTAACCAACTGAAAACTGGATTCATGCAGTATGCTCTAACACAGAATGCAAAACAGAATGTAAAACAAAAGAAATTTTAAAAAAAAAAAATTCACAAATTTTAACTATATACAACCTACATGCACTACATGAACTGACACAACATGAAATGAACTACTTACATAAAAACATAAAATGAACTAACTATATGCAAAATAAACACCAATACCCCCAAACTTAAACTATTCAATGTCCTCATTGAAGGTAAAGGTGAAAAGAAAGGAACTCCCCTATTCATCGTCGTCGCCGTCGTCCTTAGCGTCCTCCTCAGGTGGTGGTGTGTCTGGAGGTGGATAAACAGCGGCAGGCCCATATGTAGGAAACTGCACCTCAACTCCCATCTGGCCGAATGCGTAGGATAGTGCCCCGCTGAATTCTGTGGTGAAGGCCTGGAAGTTGGTGCTCATCGCGTCCATCCTGCGCTGTAGTCTCCTCTCCATCCTGTCTATACGCTCATGCACTGAGTGAGAGGACTCGGACTACTCTAGCGGTGGCACTCTCTCTGTAGTCTCCTCATCCTCTGTCTGATCAGGTAGAATAAACCCTGCTCCCAAGGAATTAGATCTTCCCCCTTTCCACACTTTGAAGGATTCAATGGCAGGGTGGTCAAGGGTATTCATCGGCATCTGCATTGGCTCAGCATCTTACCACGTCACTCCATTGGCAATGCATAGCCTAGTGATCACTGCTACGTGAGGGATACTTGCTGAATTTTTGCCTCTCAAAAATCTGCATATAGAACTACTAATCACGTACCCCGAGTCGATTCTTTTGCCTTTAACGATCGCGTACAACAAAATAGCTCGATCCTTCGTGACTTCGTTCTGATGCTGTGTAGGCATCAGATTCGCACAGATAAAGCTGTACCATGCCTTCCCGTACCTACTCAAGGCGCACTGGGGGAAATGCAGCTTCTGATCAGTCCCCTGCTTCAGCTTCCAAACAGTGCCCGGCTTGCACAGATAAGCACTAATGGCATCCATCTCTGACTCCCACCCCCTAGTATACAAAGAATCAGGTGCGTCCAATGCAATGTTGGGTAAATCAAACAGCTCATTGATGCACTCCTTTGCATAGGACACCTCATATCCCCGCACAAATACCTTATTGGACATGGTGAATTTTGCATTGGCATAAAATTCCTGCACCACCGAGATTGGGGCAGCCAATGGCTCCTCACAGAATGCATTCCATCCCCTCCCTTAGATCATAGAAGCCATACGCCATCCAGGTTCTCATCAGGTGCTAACCCCCTGCTCAGGCACAAAAGTCCTGCCCATCAATACACTGTGATAGAATTTCTGGGCCTTGAGACTGATAAACTTATGGTCATCATAGTCGATGCCACCGCCCTCTTGCTCGGAATCACTGCCCCTTGATGTAGACTCTCTCCTGCTGCATTTGGATGCCATATTAATTGAAATTTGATGAACAAAATCCAATACTGTTCTCCACTAATCAACCCAATCAATGATATTGCTATGCCCTCGGACCCCAATTTACTATCCCAATTGATCAAGTTGAGATGATGGAAGGGATGGGTTTTGTTGGAGAATTCGACTGTGAAGGTTGGAGAGTTTTGATTCTGACTTAGAACTAGGGCTTGGATAAGGTGAGGGTTGTAAAGGAGATGAGAATGAGGGAGATGGAAGATAGTGACTGAATTTAGGGCTTGGAGATGTGGATAGGAGGATTATATATTGAAGTATTCAGAGGTTGAAGGGTTAGGAATTTTCAAATTTGAGAAAGAGGGATGGCTTGAAGTTCGGCTGGTTTGGAATGACATGAAATGGCTTAAAATCTGCCGCAAAATACTTAAGTCTGGTACTTTCTGTCCGTCTCACTGCCGCGCGCCCTTGCAGGCCAAAAAGGGCGCGGCTGCGCGCCCTGTTGTTTTCAAATTCTGCAGCTTTTTTTTTCAGGGAGTTGCTGGGGCAATTGACTTGGCTTCATGCAGCAGCTATGGCACTCTTGATTCATTTAGCATGGCTTTCCACCTGAAACATGGGTATAAGACTTATTAAGCCCTCTAAAACTACCAAACTTACTATTAGCTATTTACAATTAGGAGAATGGCATAATAGGATACTATAAGTATGAATGAATTCCCCAAAAACTCCTATAAGTGCATAAATGCAATGCTCGTGAAAACGCCTGTTCAATAAGTTTTATAGTCCCAAAAATGCATGCATCAATGCCTAAAACTAAAAATGTAGGCAATAAACTTTGCCTTCCAAGAAGCCTCATTGACCTGAGCAAAAACATAAAATCTTTATTAAGCCCTCTACGCTATCAACAGTATATTAAATCTATTTACATCAAAAGAATCAACCATGGAAAGATATATGCATTAAATTCCCAAAAATTCTCTAAAGGTGCGTAAGCAATGCAAGAGCATCAGAAATCTGTCCAACACTTATAGACCCAAAAATATACGCATTCATGCCTAAGTCAAAAATGTAGGCATTGAACCTCCTAAAACCAAAAATATGGAAATATTAACAACTAAGAACTATACTACTGAGAATTAAACTAGGGGGGGAATAAAGATAGACAAGTAAATAGAATTAAACAAGGAGGGAGAGAAAGAAATGATGGGGTGCCTCCCATCGAGCGCTTGATTTATAGTCCTCTAGCTGGACTGTGTTTGACTGCTGCTATCCGACTCCCCAATGATATTTGAGAACCCCTCCATCCATCAGAATTACTATATATTTTTGGAGGCTTCCCAATAGAGTAGGACTCGGAATTAAACTACCTAGCATCGGATATGACTGAGAATTCCCTCTGCTGAAGGTCGGGGAGCTAGGCAAGGGTTATGTTGTGTATGTGAAATGATTTGGGTTTTGAGGTTCACAAGACACAACGGTTTCTTCTTCTATTCTCTTCTCTTCTGACCACCATGGTTTGAAGCTTGCGGACTCTCTCATATCATCGAGATCCGGCTCTGAAATGTGGCTACCAAGGGGGCAAGGATGTGCAAACTTGACTGGATTCTCAAACTTCAGTGGAGAAGGCACTTGGGGTATTATCACTATTGGTTCATACTGCTCCACGTCCCCAATTATCTCCTCTATTTCCATTGCCTTCGGCTCGTCCAGTTGTAATTTCACTTCGGATTCTCGATCAGTCTCTGCATCCATGTCATAGCACCATGTATCCTGGGGATCATTACTCACGGCTTCAAACATCTGAGGCATTGGACTTTGACTATCTTGAGCTTCATTTACTTACTCAATCACCTCCTCATTCCTTAAAGCTGTGCTAATTTGCTCTACCTAAGTCTGAAGATCCTCAATTGACTGCTCTTGTTGGACCAAGATCTCCTTTGTTGATGCTAAGGAATTCCCCCACATAATTTCCAATCCTTCCTTTTCAGTTTTAGTCTCGGGATCCATGTACTGAGGCTCATTGGTGGGAGCATTGTGGACTTAGGGCCATCTGATTCTGAAAATTTTGGCTGGATTCTTCTTGGCTCCTAAGCATCTCCTCTTGGCTTTCTAAGCTCCTATACCTGAAGTCCATTGTAGACTGTTCTTCTTGTAAATATGGGGATTGATATGGGGGTTCTGGTGCATAAGTTGGGCTTGGCTCATCTTGTTCTTGATAGCTCATAGTATGGTTTTGTATCCCTTGTTCATCCTCTATCATCAAGGCCTTGCTAATCTGCTCTGCCCAGTTCTGAATATTCTTGAATGACTTCTGTTGCTCATTCAAGATGTCCTTTAGTGATTCTATGCCACTTCCTTCCTCCAAGCTTGCATTTTCTGTGTCACCCTCAAAATTGTGCTGAGGCTCGTAAACTGGAGTCTGGAAGGTGCATTCTGGGGCGTGTAAGAACCCGAATTTTCAAGAAATTATTAAAATGAGAATTTAGTAAATAAAAATTCTTAAGGCATGTATTGGGTTCGAATATATATATGTATGTGTTATATATCTTGAAGTAGGTGGTTTGGTAAGAAAGAACCTTATATATATGAGATTTTATAGTTGATTAACTATTAAAGAAAAATAGAACTTAAAGTTTGACTTTTAAACTATTAAAGGGAAATAGAGTTGAACTTATAGTTTAATCTCTGAGTTATTGAAGGACGTAGTAAATGATGTCGGTTAACTAGTATATCAAGATTAGCAATTTAAATGCATGTCAAAGTATTTAGGGATTTAGACTATGGTTCTGTTCAAGAAGAACTGGTCTGCACCTGAAATTTAGGTGGCGCAGCTGCGCCACCTTCCAAGCTAATAACCAGCGCAGCTGCGCCGGTCTGCAGAAAAGCTTGAGAAAGTTATGAAATCTGAACATTAGGATATGAATAATAACGATTAATACGTGTCTTAAACAGTGAACAAGTCGTTCGATAATGGATTAAGGTAGCAAAGTATGAATTGAATTAATATTAATTACGAAAATTAATTAACCCGGAATAAATATTGGTTAATTAAGTGATATTACGGAATATTATATTATAAAACCTTGTGTGGCAGTGGTGAGATAGTAATTTGAATAAATAAGTTAATTCGCTTAAGTAAAATGTTGAATTAAGGATTATGTGTTGTATAAAGAAAATGAAAGAAATATGTTAATTAATATTTGATATTTTTATATATTACATAGTATTGTAATATATAAAAGGGTTAATATTTGAAAGATAAGTGATTTATAAAAGAAAGAACCAATATAGTTATAATTAATTATTGGTTAGAGATTGATGCATTAAGTTAATACTTTATGTGGTGTTTAACTGAAAATGTGTTGAGACAATTTATAGAAGAAATAAAATGAAAGAATTATATTATATTATTTAGTGTAGTACATACTAATTATTGTAAGGAAATGGCTATTTGGATAAAGATATTATGAGTACAAGTTCATAATATATAATCATTTAAGGTAATTAAATGTTACGGTAAAGTGTGACACAAACTTTATGTTAAATAAATATTAAAATAATGGAAATTGGGGAAAAGCCAAATGTGGCCTAGACCCCTAATATTTTATTGTAGAGATAATGTGCTTGAGTTATATAACTCCAGTAAATGAGATAAATGAGCCCTGTGCGGCCTGAGTATTAAAGTTAAACCAAACTGAAGGTTTAACCGGAATTATTAAAAGAGAATTAACGGAAAGATAATAGATGATTGATAATAATCATTGTGATATTTTTGTGTGATAGGAAATAATGGGATGAGAGTACCCATCTGAATTATATTTAGCCCAATTAAAATATTATTTGGACTAGCCCAATATACATGGGAAATAAGATTATATTGGTGTATATTTAAAATATAAGTATACTTCCTATATGTGGGTAGGTACATATATGTGTGTATCTATGTGCCCATAACTTAGTTTAATGTAGTAATGTTAAATCATTATAATTGATTTAATAAGCCCAAAAGGAATTAACCTTAGTAGAATGAGACCCATTTTACTAATAAGTAAGGAAGTAATGTAGCTTGACCCATATTCATAGTCCCAATTATTATACCAGCCGTGTGTAGGCCAATGGCCTAATCCCATCTTTGCTGAGAAACCAAAAAGGCTAGAATGCTTGCTAATGATTGCTATAAGAATGGCTGGGGAAGGAGTTGGTAACCAACTCTTCAACATCCAATGGTTTCTTCTTCTTCCTCTTGGTTTAAATTATTGGGCAAAGCTATTGTTTGGATATTGATTCCTCTATAAATGGAGTCTCCTTTTTCTCCTTGCCCGTTTGTTTAAGTTGTCTGAGAAGTGAGCTATAGAGAGTTAGGAGAATTGAGAGCAATGGGAGCTATGGATAGCAAATTCCAGCAATCAAGAGGTAATGATTCTAATATATATGCTCTTGAGTTCTAAGTTTTGTAATTTCTTAGTAATAACAAGAAATAGCTATTTTTGAGTCACAAAATTTATGGCTAAGGATTGTTATAATCCAAGAATTGTTGTTAGATACTGTTAATACAATTAAATGCGAAAACAACGGAAGTGAAACGGACCAATTTGGTTTAGAAACGAATTCGTAGTGAATGATTTTGCTAAACTTTTCAAAATATGAAAACTGAGTATGAATATGAGTTTTGAATTAATATTTGGGTTAGTTAATGTTTATGTTAATTGTTGGGTATTTGGTATGTTGTAGTTTTATGAGTTATAAACCCATAGAATCGAAAACGGACTAATTTGGATGAGTATAACTCATGTTATGAAAATTGAAAGGTGTAGGGGTCTGTAAAATCGCGAAGAATAGAACCTGAGGGGCTGTTCTGCCTCCCAGGGCGCAGCTGCGCTGCCCCCAAGGCCAATTGGGGCGCAGCTGCGCCGGACATCAGTGTCGGGTAGGACTGCTTTGACCTGCTGTAGTAAATTAGGCATAACATTTTCATACAAACTCCGATTGAGGTGATTCAAGATGATCCGGAACGAGAACGAATAGACCTACAACTTTTGTTCTTTAAGTTTTTCAATTTGACGTCGTTAGGAAGGGTCAAAATAGTCATTTTTGTGACTGTTATGTAATCAAATGCAATCGGAGTGCGTCGGACGAGCACATACGCAAGTATAGTGCTCCCGACGATGGAATATGTTATTCTAAGTGATAAAACATAAATATGCATGATAATAGACATGACATATAAGATTACCTTACTCATAACGGAATGCTTTAGCATGACTTAGTATGTGTTTTGAAAAGAAACTTGGAGTTTCGAAAACGAATATTGACGAACCTTGAGTCTTTGAAGTTATGGTATTTTAACACATACATATTGTTGAGTTATGAGTATACCTAAGCATGAGAAGTGATTTAAAGTTGCTTTACTTATTATCAACTTACAATAGCTTGGTTGAAAATGATTTCTAAAGAAAACTTGAAACTTTGAGAGCGAACTTAAAGTAACTTGTGTACTTAAAGTTCTAAACGTGATAACATACATACATAGCTTAGTTAGCTATGAAATGAGATTAAAAGTTTCACTTAGTTGCTTTAGCTTGTCCTAGAATTTCTTTTAAAAGTGAACTTGAACGCCTTATGCCTCTAGACATGACGAATATGTTTATCATCTAGCTAAGCATGAATTGGACCTTTCAAGTGTAGTTTAGAATACGTTTTCAAATAATGAGCATATGAGAAGCATGCTACTAGAAGCTTATTAGAACCAATATATGGTTTAAAAGCTCATAATATCGAATCTTGTCAAAGAAAGTTGTTAAGACTTACTGATTGAAATAAATCATTATGGAGCTAAGTAGATTGAATATGAACTTGAAAATAGATCACAACCTACTTGAGGTATGTTTACAATACGTATTAGAATACGTGTTATGCTAGAATTTATAATGGATAATAAAAAGCCTAAATCTGGTCTGGCCAGGGGACGGCGCAGCTGCGCCCATCCTAGGCCAAACTACAGCGCAGCTGCGCCGGGACAGTTTCTGAGTTTTGTTTTCTGTTGCAGGTTCTGTTATATGCTAGCATAGGTTATATAATTAGAACAAGCATGCACACTTAAATAACATGTATATATGAGTATCATGACATGACATAAGCATGATAGTATACATTATTGATGAAGAACTCATAATTTTCAAATGAAACTTATGATTTTCGATATGAACTTTGATACTTGTATAAACATGTGTGTTCTGACCTTGTAAGCGTATTTGTACGGTCTAGACATGCATGGAAGTTGGTATTAACTTATAGTACGTGTTCTTGATACTACCTGTACATGCATGGCCATGTTAGTGTGTACTATGGAAGGAAAACGTATGATTTTAAAATGAAACTTCTAGTTTTAGATTTGAACTTGGACGTATACATAGCATGTATATATTCTGATTTTGTGAGCATGTTTAGATGACTTAGAAATGCATATCGGACATGTCAACCTATATATAGATTAGCATGAACATGTTAGGTTTTATTAGTAAGCTTCACTAATGAAAATGCGAGCCTTGAACGTGGACGATAACATGTTACCTTAAGATTTAGGATTTTGATGTTTATGGACATCTGTGATAGCACACTTGGACTCTCTCATGTATCATACATGTATATATATACCATGACTACATATCATGAAACCAAGTTTAGCGTAAACGAAGCATGTCTTCAAACTAATAATCGTGATAGTTACATGCATGAAGTATGAATATTCATGAACATGCCCAATATGAGTTATATAAATACTTTATGTGTTTATAGAACTAGCATGATAAACTTTGTGATGTTCATGACCTTGAGTGGCCTTAAATTGTTGAAATGTTGACTTAGAACCTATATCATGTAAATTGAATGTGAAAAGGTTAATCGAGCATGAAAGAATCCTTTAATATGTATACATGCTATGTAGGACCATATATTAATACTTGAATCCGACTTCGACGGTTAATAGCGTATATTTGTTTTGTTATGGTCTTATGTGTTAGTAATGATATATGAGAATGATTAACTCAAAAGATGGACTACACTAGCTATATGTAAAGAGATTAGTGGTAGACGGGCATGTGTATGTAGAGAATGGTAGTAAGTACGTATGGTTAAAGTATACGTATACGTACATAGTTATTCTAAGAATACGATAAAAAAGTAAGACAAAGGTTCTAAGAACCAAGTCAGACAACAATGTAACCTTTATTATTACATTGAGAATGTGTGGATACATATAACTAATGAGTGTGATCTCTATGGTTAATATAACATTGTAGGATTACACAAAGTGCAGAGATTCTATAAGCAGTTAAGTCGTAGTTGTTAAACTACGAATCAGGCAAGTCTTTCAGTTCCTATTTGATATATGAATTCAATAACTGTTAGTTGAATTATATTATGCTGTGATAATGTGAACTTATATATGAACTGTATATGAGATATAAATGAGATTGAAAGTTGATCTTTGATGATATACTTGTTATGTGAAAATTAACATGCGCAGTAAATATAAATTATTTATAAATGCATGAACTGAGTATAATGTTGTATGCTATGTGATGCATGAAAACTGTTAGAATTGCTGAGCTGTCAAGCTCACTCTTGCAAATAACCACTTTTGCAGGTTAAGGACTTACGATAAAGACTTCGTGCTTCTTGATTGATAAAGATAGATAGTATCACAACGAAGAATACTGATTAGATTATTACTCGAACCATGTCTAGGTTCTAGTAGTTGTACTTGATATTTGTTTACGAGGTTTAATGCTTGTCGTACTATAAAGATGTATTAGATAATACATAGAGGATATCGAGTTGAGTTGTAAACCTTTATACGATAGTTCTAATAGAATGAATCATAGTATATAGTTGATTCAAGGATTGTATTTGATTCAAAGTTATGAAATCAATAAAAAGATTTTATTCAAAGGATATTGAAAAGTTTAAATTATTCCGCATTTTAGTAACATCGAATATGATGTATAGACGAGATCTTGGATATAAATAGAAATTATATTCTAAATTGTAATAAAGCAAGTTATATTCTTTTAGTAATGAATAAAAGATGTAATAGTTTGGCGATAGTAGTATCGTGACTGCACCGAATCAGAGGTTTCGAAGGAACGTGGATTTGGGGGCGTCACAGGGCGTATGCGGGATTTAGATCCCAGTGTTGGTCTTGATAGTAGTCTGCTGAAGGGCTTGGGTGATACCCCCAATCTGGCTGGTAATCGGGATAAGGTTCACTGTAGGAGTACTCACCCCTATACTGCTCCTATCAATAACTGATAGGCTCCTGATGGCTCGTATAGCTCCCAGCATCATAATCATAGGTCACTGCCATATCTCGACTCTACTGAGCTGTAACATGTATCCAACTGTCTCGAGAGAACCTCTAACTATGCTGAAAGTGTAGCAATTGGGTCGACGCCATCATTGTATGCTTCCCTTGGTTGCTCTTGCCTATTGTAGCCCCATGGATAGAAATTTAAATCCATTGTACCTGAAAAGAGAATATGAGAAGAGGATTAAACAAAAATAAAAATAAAATGTTTAAAGTAAGACTAATTTGATTGAAACTAATGTTGGCAAACAGTTATCCAAATAATTCCCCGGCAACGGCGCCAAAAACTTGTTGTCCGATTTATATAACGACACAATTAATGCGCAAGTATACGCGGTCAACAAATAAAGAGTGAGTAAAGATATCGTTCCCACGAGGAATTAACAGATAAAAGGTCGCCAAGCACTAGCACATAATCATTTCAGTCCTATTTAAATGAGCGGTAAAGAGAATGAATTAAAACTAAGTTAAACTAGGCAGGGAATTAAACTTAACTAATTAATCCTAGAGTAGAATTAGATAATGATGGCATGAGATCCCAATTTCCCCTAATGATTCGTCTAAGCCGATTCACTCCCAATTAGGTCAAATTAATCATTACAGTTGCTAGCCGAGAACACGAAGGTAAGAAAAGGCCATCTTTTGATGCACCTAATCCATATCACGTGCAATCCACAGGTGATAGACGCACGTGAACACCCACATTATCTAAAACCCTATATGTCTATGGTGTTTACAAATAAATAGGGTTTAAGGTCAAGTCCTTTGTTGACTACAGGCGGCGCTTCGGTATATGTCTATCCTAAGCACAAATTATACGTCCAACGCCATGTGAACGTACAATCGCCCGATACTACGATTCAATCTAAACCCACACTTCGTCTTTCAAGCCCGTGTGGGTTATCACAGTAATTGGTCATGACTCAATTAAGTAATGAAAGCATAAATCGCAGTAGACAATCATATAGCAATCAAATAAGAACCAACATGGAAGAGAAATAAATATAGACTACTCATTAAGTTCCATTGGAACCTCAAAATAGGCTTAAGATGTCATAATTAAGCACAACTACCATCCACAAGTTGAATACACATCATGAGATTACACAATTAGAAAGCAAAGAGAGTTTAAGGATAGAAATGCAAATCTGGGTCTCCAAGAATCCAATAATAAATCTTCAATACATCCACTTGTTTCAACCATCAAGTCTAAGAAAACCCTAGCAAACTAACTACTAAAACTAGCACTAATCTACTCCTAAGCTTACCCTTAATCTACTCCTAATCTACAAACAAGAAAATGAAAAAGGAAAAAAAAAAGAGCTAGCTAGGGTAAGGCTTAAGGCCAAAAAATGTATATGCCTATGCTGCCAAAACCGAGCCCCTTATATCCCCAAAATCAAGCCAAGCTCATCCAAGTGAAAAGTCAAAGGCTGGTCAGCTGGGTATTGGCGCGGCCGCGCGGCCCTGGACATTATGGTGCTGATTGCTGGTGCAGGCTGGCTTCATTCCTTTGATCTCTCATTTCCTTTCTCCTGCCCCCTCATGCATTTGCCTCTTATTAGCCCTGTTTGTTTCCTCTAGCATCATGCCATTTCATTGCTCCTCTGCCCCGCCATCCTTTAAGCTCTTTTCGCTTCGCCACATTGAAGCTATCTTTGATCCTTTAATGCTCAATAAATGCCAAGAGAGTTCCTAAACCTGAAAAAGCACAAAACAACGAAAAAACACATTAAATGCACAGGATTACTTGAGTTTAAGCAACAGAATGAGTTGGAAAGTATCTGAATAAGTGGTCAATAAAACCACTTATCAGCAAGTTCTATGTTCAAGGGGTAAACTAACTCCTCTATAGGTAAGTCTAGGGTTTTAGCAAAATCATCAGATATGAATGAACAAGTAGCACCCGAATCAAATAATATATATGCATTTATACTATTGACCGGAATAATACCTGCCACCACGTCTTTTGATTGCACAGCATCTTGCACCGTCATATTGAATGCCCGGACAGTGGGTCAAATAGCCTGCAGTGGTGCATCGACAATTAAGTTACTGCCGCCCCCATTTCCTCCACTCCCTGTTGACCCTACCGTCAGCTTCTTTGGGCAACTGCGAGCCATATGATCCTTGGATCCACATGTGTAGCAAGATCCCTTCTTCGAGTTCAGGCAATTCAGCGCAATGTGGTCTTCCTGACCATAGTTGAAGCACACCCACTTCCCCTTTATGCACACACCAGTGTGATTCTTCCCGCATATAGCACATACTTCAAACTTCCTCTTCTGTTGGCCTCCCTACTGACTTCCAGCAGAGGTGTTGTTGTTCCACTTCCTTTTCTGGTTGATAATCCCGCTACCCCCAGCCTTGGTCTCTGTCTCATTCTTCTTATCTTGATTAAACTTCGTCACCGCGTCGCTTCCTCCCTCAGCAAGAATAGCCTTTTCCAGCACAGCTGCAAACGTGTTCAGCTGGAAAATGGAGACCTTACTGTAGAGCCAGGACTTCAGTCCCCGCTCAAACCTCCTCGTTTTCCTAGCGTCAGTGCTGACCTGGTAAGTAGTGAACCTGGTAAGTAGCGAACCTGGCAAGCTCGTTAAATTTTGCGGCGTATTCGAACACCGTCATCCCTCCCTGTTTTAGCTCTAGAAATTGGACCTCCATCTGGTCCTGCAAACTAATAGGAAAGTACATTTCAAAGAACATCTCTTTGAAACGCACCCACGGTATCACCCCTTCACCCTCTCTGGTCTTGTTGGCTTGCCACCAGAAACTAGCATCTGACTTTAACATGAAAGTTGCTTATGTTGTCTTCTAGGTCTTCACCTACTCTAGCTACATCGAAGACCTTCTCCATTTCCATTACCCACGTCTGGGCATCTATAGGGTTTGTCGATCCCTTGAATTCAGGCAGTCCTACTGCCTTAAACTCTTTAAACGTCGTGCCATGCACTTGCGGCTGATTCACAAGCGCTCCTGTCAGTAGGTTCACCAACTGCTGAACCGAGTTGGGATTCGTCCCATCGTTATTGTTGTTGTTGTTCGTCGAACCCTCGGGGTTTTGACTTGTAGGTCTTCTTCTAGGAGGCATTTTCTGTTAAGAAAATATTATTATTAGATCCTTTACTAAATTCTTAAATATTCAAGTTCATACTTAAACGTTTGAATAACTCAGTTCACATAGAACACATAGCACATCAATAAACTTCTTTTATTCATTACTTGTAGTTTAAAAAACATCAATTAGATAGCATTTCTGCTATTTATATCATCTTTCCTGAACTAAAAAAGTTACAGGATTACATTAATAACTCATCCCATTCTTATCTCAAATTATGGGATTACATTATTTAATACCAAAAAGCAACACATAAATAAAAGCTCTACTGCCTAGGCATATTAAGGCGTCAGTACAGCCTCTCTGCATTCCTCTTCCATCACCTGAAACACCGTCCTTTGGTCCACCACATACCATGGCAAACCTTGGAACTGAGCTGGGTAATAGAAAACACGATCCTGGGCCCTATCATAGCCGTGTGGAAAGCATACTCTGTCTCCCTCAGCTTTGCCCTCTTGGCTTCAGCCTCGTCTTCTGCTCAATCGGCTAGTTGAGTAGCCCATAAGCTTATCTCCTCAGCTCTGGCACGTTTGGCTGACTCCTCCTGGATGTCTTGCTCTAGCTTCGCTATCTCAGCTCGAGCCGCGTCTCTATCATTCTCTACGTGGATTAACTTCCACTGCGCTTCTCCTAGCTCACTATCCATCTCTTCGATAGTCTTGTCCCGCTGCTGGATGGTTTCTTCAAGCTCTCCGACTCGACCATGTAGCTCCACGTTACTGTTGTAGACTGCCTCGTCATCTCAGCACTAGTATAGTGAGGAGGGAATTCCTCTTCGTGATCCTCTTCCTCCTCTGACTCATCCTCGTCATCTTCCTCTGGAATAGGTGTCAGCTCACGCTCCCGACCAGCTATGGTGATCACTGGAGATGGCTCTCTCCTAACCAGCTGCTCCTAGACAACATAGATGTCTCGGGGCTCCTCCTCTCTAGGCACCTGAGATATATCCTCTCTAGCCTGACTGGACTCTCCAATGTTTGTCATCTTGACAAAAAAAATTTAAAGTTTAATTATTATGGGATATCAAGTCGTCACTTTCGGATACTAAAATGTAAACACATAGCACATAAGGTAATTTATTATCTTTACGTATCACTACTATCTTTTCGATCTTCCTATAAGGCTACTACCTAAGGTTTTCCCCCCACCTAAGGTTCATAATCTACTTGCTTTGATACCATATATAACAACCCGAGTCAAATTCCGAGTCCGAAATAAATCTCAGGTCAAATCCCAAGTCCGAATCGAATCAAATCCATCCAAAATAAGGTCTTAAATCACTGGCCCAATAGTATCTTCTTGGGTCATCTTAGCCCACCACAGGCTCACCCAAAAGTCATGACTGAAGGTACTATTGGTAGTAACTTAATTCTTTATACACAGATAAATATTTCCCCTATCTCTTTCGATGTAGGATTGGGGTGTTACAAACTCCCCACTTAAATTTCTGACGTACCCCGTCAGAACCGATCACACACACGGTCCAAAGATCTTTGCCTCTCTAGCCATTGTGGGATAATACCGACTGGTTTCGTGTCCCCACCTCCGGACCTCCATCTCTCTATTATTGGATAATACCACCAGCCTTCGTGTCCCCACCTCCGGTAACCCGATCGGATGACCCGACCCGAGCTTTCGAGAGTCGGCTTTGATACCAACCTGTGACACCCCCAAATCCGGGTACTTTATTTCCACATGATTTGGTGTTCACTTTCTAAATATAACATACATCTACCCAGTAATAAATAATTTTAAAATAAATTACAACTCTTATAAATAATAAAATCTTCCTTATAAAAAGGATTACAACTTTTCAAAATATAATTCCCAGGGTTTAATCTAACCTTGACATAAACATATAATGCGAAAATAAAACATAACTCAAAAAGTCTTTTTACAACTTCATTCAAAATAATTAAACAAGTCTTCACTTGTTTAGCTTCCCTTTACCTTTACTCATTGACGGGGCATCAACGCTATCAACCTTAGCTGCAATGGTTATTTAATGCAAGAGTGAGCAAACAACAGCTCACTGGAATACAACAATATTTAAGACATAAAAGAATATCTTTAAAATTTGAATACTTAACTTTCATCAACAATAAAGAATTGAATTATAATTCTTTCCTCAATACTTAGAATTCGAATATAGAACCATCTGAGGGTCATAAGACCTTGAACTTTTGTCCTAGGTTATAACATTTCTGTTTAAAACCTTTAACAATCAATGGACCTTAACTCGTACTTAGGGGGATCAGCCTTCGTACCATGTATTGTGCACAAACATCTTAACGCTTTTGTATAGTAATCTCCCCTAGTAAATAGGGTTGTTCATCTCAGTATTTGAGTACAAGTCCGCACCAAAGAAGGTTTGGTTTGGATAATCTTAGAAGGATAATTTAGAATTCAACGTTCATAAACTAAGGAATAGTTGAATCGACATTCAAGAACTTAGAATAATTCATAGATAAAAGAATTATGAATTAACATATGCTTTAGAATTAAACTTAAAGCATTTAAAAGATAAGCTGGACCTTGCTTGAACAATAAGTCATGGTCACTTTAATTAAATAAATACTTGTCCAACACAGAAATAAAAAGGACATTCTCAATACATTACATAATTGGAATATCAAAAACTTGCATAGAATTAACGAGTTTAGGGTTTAGAATACTTGCCTCAAGCGCAAGCTACTAATACCACTCACGTTCTAATATTTGCTACACATATATTTTTAATCACAATAATCTAAATTAGTTAACACGTAACTAATTCACATAATCAGTTAACCAATCTAGGTTAACTCATTTTTATTTAATTATTAAGTTAATAATTAATAACCACATAATTTAATTACATCACATAGGCATGCTCACATTAATCAAATTATAATTAAACAATTATAATTTAAACATTTAATCTAATTATAATTACTCAAATTATAATCACATCTTATTTTAATTAAATTATAAATAATTTATAATTAATTAAACTACATCATGCATTTATTAAATTATAATCACACAAATTATAATTAGGCATGCAAATATTAAATTATAATACAAAATTTATAATTTATAACTAATCATGCATTATAATACACAAATTATAATTTAAATCATCATTTACTTGATTAAAAGAAATCAAATAATATTCATTATAATTTAACAAAATTGTAATTTAAATTATACCTTTACTCTAATTATAATTATTCCAAATTATAATAACATATTATATTTTACTAATAGAATATACTAGAAATTAGTTAGCATTTTAATGTATGCTAAATCATGCCATAAAAGTTATTACATAAAATTAGTTTTGCAAAATACAAAAGAAAACAACAAGTTTCCTTTTCTGCCACCCCACCGCCGAGGCGGGGGTTTCTCTCTTGACAGGCCCGCCGGGCCGGGTTCCCTACAGCGAGCGCAGACAAGTTCGCGAACTGTGCAGAGAAAAAGCTAATTTGGCTTATTTCTCCACACCAAACTCTAATTCCAATTCATATCAATTCATGGAAAACATAAACTTAAAGCTTCTAACATGATTCCAACATACATAAATATGCTCCTAGACACAAAATCATTTTAAACAACAAGAATCCATGTTTTAAAAACTCCAGTTTTTATATTTTCCAAAAACTCATAGTTTTCACAAAATAATTCACTGTAAATCTAATTCTAACACAATTCAACTCATAATTCTTGCAATATTTTCGTAATTGAAGATAACATCATGATAAATTCTAAATAGGCATATAAACACATAAGAAATCCTCTATTTTCATTTAAAACTCAACCAAAACATATGAACTTACAAGAACATCAATTTTTCATTAAAACATATTTTATAACCAATTGAATTTCTAAAACTTGTCTCTGGCATACAATCCACTTATAAACAATTTGTAACCAAGATTTTACTTATCTACATCAATATCACAATTACATGGAGAATATTTTCACAGAGAACTCAACATAAAGAAAAACAACTATATAAAGTTTTAAAAACATAAGGTAGCGATTATACCTCTTTTTGCTTAGATGATTGAAGAAGAAGATGATAATTTTTGATTCCTCTCAAGCTTCTCAAGCTTTTCCTTTTTCTTTCTCTCTATCTTCTTCTCTGATATTTCTCTGCTCTCTTCTCTTCTTTGTTCTTAGTTTAGGCTTATAATAAAACTAACGTAAAACTATATACGTATACTAATATAACTGTTATAATAATAATATGTATTAAGGGCAATAACTCCCCCAATTAAAATGTCAGTTATAGAATTTCAAAAGCTTTTGGCTTGTTTGGCAACAGGTGAATTTAAAAACTAGTTTTATTAATTTAAGCAAGGTTTGGGTAAATTAGGTTTAAGCTAGTGCAAGGGCCCTGTTTGGCAAAACCTTTTTAAAACAAACGTAAGGTTCTTGTTTGGTTAAAACCATTTAAAAATTCTTTTCTTTATTTTAATAAATTATTTTAACACATATTTTAATGTTACACTTTAATTAATTAAATATTTAACATTCTTATTTAATCCATTAAAACTAACATCAATTAATCACACAAAAATTATCACATACTTATAATTACTCGCTAATTATAATTCATGTAACACTCATCACATAATTCATCTAATTTAATTCTCTTAATTAAATTAGAACTATGCTATAAAATTAATATACATCAATTAAATAAATTATTAAATATTCATTTAATTAATATATAACACTTAATTATATTACCCCACAACAATCACAATATTTATTTATTCAACTCAATAAATAAATCACATAAAATATTTATTTAACTCAATAAATATTTAAAATTATAATATAAAATATCAATCATTACAGGATTCAACGGAGCCAGACTCTCCGTAAGGGACGCCGTTCTGCGGTGGCAAACTGATAGGTACCATTGTGAGGTGCTGTGGTTGAAGCATCATGAGAGTCACAAATGGTATCAGAGAATTTAGGGATATGGTCGCTGGCGGAGATCTGAGATTAGAACTAAAAAGAGAGAGACAAGTTGTAAGACCCCAACTTTTATGAATAAAGATTTAATTTTCTTTATATTATTTCGAAATAGTAAGGTGTTGATTTGATAAATGTGAAAAGTTATGGGTGAAATGTGCAAATATTTTAAAATGAGCAAGTGGTTATAAAATATTCTTGTTGTCGGGGAATATTCGTTTGGTCATGGAATATTCTTGTTGTCGGAAAATATTCGTACGACGGCGCAGCTATTTGTGGGCCCCACAACGGAATAACTGTCGGATATAGAAAGCGACAGAAATAATCTTTTTATAAAATAACGGCGTAGTTGTTACCGTTAGTACTGTTGAAATATCCGGTGGTTAAAATACAGTAATACGCGGTGTTGCACAGTAGCACACGGTATTGCACAGTATTTTGAATTATTGATTCTTACATAAGAAGGCACTTACTCAATTATTGTTACAGTAATTACTGTTCAATATTTTATATTATTGATTCAATAATTGCATGATATTTTATTGATTCAATAATTGCTACGTTGATATTTTATATCAATAATTGCTACGTTGCTATTTTATATGATTGATTTAATAATTGCTACCGTTGATATTTTGTATTATTGATTCAATAATTGTCACTGCACAGTATTTCACATTATCAACTCAATAATTCATATTATTTGAATAATATTATTTGATAGCATTATTGACAATGTCTAAGAAAGTTCTGTCTAGGAGGGGTTATTTAATTATGCGCCAGTAAGAAGAAGTCCTTATCGGAAGGCCCCTCTTTCCTGGGAACGACCTGGTTGTCAATATTGTAGTTCTGTAATATTATTTGTGAATAATTAATTATTGATTTATATGATAAGAAAATATTTATTTTGTGGATATAAAAGAAAGAATTAGTGCTAATGTGTTTTTATCAGTATTTTAGTGTGAAAAATCATCCAGTTTATGGATTTCGGATAATTTATGTTTGGAATTTGGAAAAACTTCCTTCTACAAAGTTGTAGAGAATTAAATTTTCTATAGAAAGACATAGAATTTATATTTTTCTGATAAAAGGACTATTTATTATGAATTATTGAAGTTTCGGAAAATAAATATTTTTTTATAAAATGGTGGGCCCCACTTTTGGTTGGTGTGAAAAATGCTGATGGCTTTCACGAGGCAGCTGAATTTTTTTTTTTATAAAAATATTATTTTATTAAAAAAGTCTACTTTGGCATCCTAAGCTTTTCCTATAAATAGGGTGCTTAGGTTAGAATTGAAAATCACACCAGAATCAGAAGTTTTCTCTCTCTATAATATCGAGCGTATTTTTGTGAGTATTTAGATACTTTGAGTGTTACTATTCAGTGCAAGTTTTCTTCTGTGTTATATCCAATATTCCAGTCAGAAGTACTATTTTTTGAGGTAAGGGATGTTATTTTCTCTCATAAATGATGTTATTCTTTTCAATATCATTATACCAAAATATTGTCATGGATTTTATTATGAAATTCTTACTTTTTTCGTCGGGGTTACTATTCACGTATACGACACTATTCACGGAAAAATTAAATTTTTTTTTGTTTGTCCAAATTGCTTGTTAAGGTTCCTATCTTTGATTAGATCTAAGTTTTGAGCTTTATTCTTGAATTTTGCTCCACAATTGATTATTACGAAGTATTTTTGAATTGGATAAATTAAAATACGAATCCTTAGTCTTTGTCCTTTATCTCACTGGATTCATTCTTTAAAATGTTTTTCATCATTCTCAGTCCTAAAAGGTGATATAACTGAATATATTTGGCCTGTAGAGCAAAGATGAATGATTACCTGATGAATATCTTTGGTCGTAGTGCAATGATGGACAGGTGTTGAGATGAACATGACCACTGGTGATACAAATGAATATCTTTGGCCTGTAGTGCAAAGATGAATATTTAATTCGAGATGTATATTGATTGATGTTACAGGGATAAAATATTGATGATGGACTTTTAAATCATAGAAGATAGTAGACTTCATTCTCTACTTAACTCTTCTCATAAATTGTTATTTCCGTTGCGAATATTGATCTAAAACTTGTTGTCCATAATATTTTATCTGAATTGTTGAAGACTAAAGATAATTTATTTTTCATTATCTTAGTCATAATATTCTTTACTGAGCTAGTTGAGCTCACCCTTTTCATCTATTCACTACTAAAAAAATGGTTATTTGTGATGGCCAACATCCATCACAAAAACTAAAAAATCATCACAAAAGGTTTACGTGATGGCTTTAAGCATCACAATGGCCGTCTTGTATACGCCCATTATGAAAAGGTTTACATGATAGTTTTGGCAATCACCAAAACATTCAATTCTTTTGTGATGGCTAAACCTATCACATTAACACACATATTTTTTGCGATTGTTTTGATCATCACAAAAACCCACGAGTCTTTTGTGAGGGAGACAAACGCAATCACATTCTTTTGTGATGGCCAAACCATCACCGAATTGGGAAAGTTTTTATGATTGCCAAAACAATCACCAAATATTGAGGCATTTGTGATGGTTGAAAGCAATCATAGACAAGTCTCTTGTGATGGCTATAGTAATCACAATTGTTCCTAATTTTGTATTCCTATTTATATTTTTTGGTGATGGTAAAGCCGTCACAAAATTCATTTATTAAAATATATTTAAAATTGTCAATTTCGTATTTCAAATCTATAAATTAAATAAATTACAATAAATATGAACGTAAAATCATACAAAATTATTAAAATGAAGAAACTTGATCCATTAATTAAATAATAATTAATTCATAATCAACTACTTATATAAACAGGTAGCTACATGTCATAGTTCAACATGTCATAGTTCAACAAACAATTAATTAACCAACATCTATGCTAATAAACTCATAATTAAAGGAAATCTAAATCACCCCAAATTCTCCATGGAATCCTCCACATATTCGTCATCATCTACGTCGTCATTTTTCAACAGGTGTGGCTGAGTTATTTATTGAAAAATCAGTTGATGCATTTGCTGAGGCAAACAAATCATCCTGGTCTATAAGAGGATCTTAAGTGCTAGTGTTTCGCATATTGATGATTAAGGGGACCAAGCGAGTCTCGTGCACGATATCCGGAAAAACCAAGAACCCTATTTTTTATTCTTGTCACTTATCACAGTCCAAATGGCCAAGTTGCATGTCTTCAATGTACCATCCTTTGCAGGCCCGCCAACCTTGGCATGATATTCATTTTACAATCTAAAACATGTACAAGAGTTAAATATGCATATTAAACACTTTTGCAAATCATAAAAATGCACCATATATTTTTTAAAAAATTGTTTGTATATGCAAGGTTTACATCTTGATATATTATCCAATGTATGAACTTATTGATGTCATACTTGATTTTCAAGTAGTCTAGACTAGCCTTGACGTTCAACAAATCTTCGATGCTTACCATTCAATGTGAAACTTGATGAGTAATAAACAGGCACAATGTTCAAAGCTTCAAGCAATTTATAGAACAATGTTCCACTCTTGTTATCAGTATTACCTTAAGGTAGTAGAAAAGAATAGAAATATTTAATTCATGCATCTAACATTTGACTTTTGGTGTACTATATTAAAGAATGCATAATTACCAACACAGTAGAACTGAACTATATCTTAATATATGTTGGGAGACATATTGAGACTAAATACAATATCACATTCTCCATAAATATTTGTAACTGGGGTAATTTTATATTGTCTGAAAAGATTTGTGAGATATAAAATAGAGGCTCAACGTCGATAATAAATAAGCTCAGGTGTACCTATTGCCAAGCATTCCATGCAGTTGAATGACAAGATTCTCATCTTCAGGAGTGAACAGACATCGTTTGATGTCTGGCCTAAGGTAGTTTGTCCATCGGAGCCTGCAACTTTTCCCACACCGAACAAGACCTATCCAAATTAATCATGAGATATCAGCAAAAGCTTTAAAATAAAATTTCGATTCTTTGTGGCTAGAGATGTATTCCTTGTATTTCTGGTCGTACAAATTGTGAGTATAGTTTGTTTCTGTTTGTTTCAATTCTTCTCAACGTTTTAGGCATAAATCTTTTTTGTGGATTTATAAATTTAGGCACACTTCTTATATGATTTAATGTGATGTGTAACCTGATGGCCACTCTTTATTATTCCATTTATAAGAGGTGACCTCATGTTTGCAGGTCAGGTTGCTATGATTGTTGGCCTTGCATACCAGGTACACTATACTCAAAGGTAAAGTAAATGTTCATTCACTACAAAAGATGAAAAAAATCACTTTTTCCCCTTGAACTGTTAATGGAACTCAAAACTTTTCAAGAATGGCGACAACAAAAACTAAGAAAATTTTCAATGTCATTTAGTAAATTTTGACTCCAGTAAACTCAATAACAAGAAACATTACCTTCAAACCTGGGCCAACAAGTTTGGCAGGCTTATCACACCACTATAATGCTAATTGTTCCAAGGTAATTCCATATTTACCCCATATGACCAGGTAACAGGAAGAACAAACTGCAGCAATCTCAAAGTAACATGCACCAGTTGACATTTATAACATTTAACAAAAAAAAAACATTCACATAAAAGTGTAAATATAAAGTTATTGTGATAAGGTACCAAAAGCACCAAATTTTCCCATTCAATGTAGCTATTTTTCACAAGTAAGTACACACCCAAATTTTGAACTCTCATTAGGCAATTTGTGATGCATTTTGAAACTCATAACCCTTAAAGATTATTAAATTTTGCCAATTTGAACTCTAACAAGGAACTGCATAACCAAATTTTACCACAGTGAAATTTGCCTTTATTCTCCCTGTAGAAAAAATATGTTGTACGATTCTCCAGTGTAAATAGCAAAATATAC
Source organism: Panax stipuleanatus (assembly GCA_020205555.1). Lineage (NCBI taxonomy): Eukaryota > Viridiplantae > Streptophyta > Magnoliopsida > Apiales > Araliaceae > Panax > Panax stipuleanatus. The sequence goes on along the minus strand of CM035124.1, from coordinate 152,402,682 downwards.
TACTAGTGATGAGCTACACTCAAAAAGTTCCTTGATTGGGAAAAATGGTGGTGGTTGTTTTTATTAATGCTTTTGCTTTTGTAGACCTTATTATGATAAGGCTACACTTTGACCTTTACCTTCACCTCTTTCATCTACTTCTATTTCACCGCCATTTCTACCTTTTTATCACTTATATTGGTGGTTGCATTGTATAATTTACATTTAGATTCCACAATGAAACAACAGGGCACTCTGCATCTATTAACTTTGGCAAAGGCATTATGTAACTATAGGGAAAATGTCAGCCCAAAGGAGAAGAAACAACTATGCTGAATCTACCCAGATTCAATTCAAAAAAAATAAAACTTATTCCATCAAGTTTTAATAAGATTCTATTTCATTTTTTTGGCTAACTTAGTTCCAAGTTCAGTGGCTAACACATAATATTCACTGACACACTGATCACAAAAAGTTGGAACAATATTTCAATTTTCATGTAGGTACTTGAGTAAAAAAAACCCTTGTGGCAGAAACTGTAGAACTCATGATTGAAAATATAAAAAAGTAAAAATTTAGATCAAATAGAATCAGTGGATAATTTATAAGTTGGGGTATTGTTAGTTTGGATAATGGTGATAGAAGCACATGTACAGACTCTGACAGCATATATATATAAGCCATAGATTTTGATATTTGACAAATGATAACAGCAATGCAGCATGTGCACAGAGAAATAGAAGGGCTAAAATGGCTGGTCAAGTATGGGCAGTAACATGAATCTTGATGAACTGACATTTTTTTAACATGCTCAAAACTGCAAACAAAATATATCAAACAGTAGGCTAATTGCTAATAATAGTAATCAAGTTTTGAACTCTCACAACAAACTCTTATTAGACAATTTGTGATGCATATTGAAACTCATAAACCCTTAAAAAGATTAATAAAAACACGCATACAAAATATTAAAGCAATACAGGACAAACTGAGTTATGTTTAAGAATTTGGATCTAAAAGACTCACCATGTGTATACGAACACATACATAATTAATTGACAGTGGGTGTGAGTATACTCTGTGTGTGTATGTGTGTGATACTGTGTGTGAGTATAGCAATGGGTGGGTGTATGGCCAATTTAAACAAGATACAAAATAAAGGTCAAATTAATGAAGTAATGCGTACCCTTCGGTTCTAACAAAAGAAGAATTCCCATTTAAATCTTTTCCTAATTAGTTTTATATTAGATTTGTTTACAGGCTACACAAGAACTGGGGCCAAATTCGAACAAAGAAAGCATAATCACAATTCTAAAATAAGAATTGGGGTAAAATTGAAACAGAGAAAGGAAAGAGGGAGATAATAAACACCCAAGGAAGAGATGACTTACCTTCAAAATTACAAGCCTTAACTGGGATCAGAACTTTGATAGAAGATGGGGAGAGGGTTTCAGTTTTCGCCTATGGAGAAGATGGGGAGAGGGTTTCAGTTCGTCGCCGACGGAGAAGATGAGGAGGTTTAATCGTACGTTGAGGGATTTTGTGCGAGTGGGATACACAACTAATTAATTAGATTAGATTTCTTTTAATTTAATTACCTTAGATTTTGGTTTAATTTTGTTTTGATATACTCTTTGTTCTACAAAAAGAGTAACATTTAATTATTTTTTAGTAAATTTATGAAATATAAATTAATTGATCTACTAGCAATTAAGTACAAAAATTTTATTCAAAAAAGTAAAATAAATTAAAATAATAATAAATTTTATTTTTTTAGATTAAGCTTCAAATTAAGTGTCTTTTCTTTTATTATTTTAATTTTAACGATTTAATTCACTGATTATTTAATGACAAGCCTCATATGGATTTGTTTTAAGTTTTTAATTACTATATTTATTTAATTCGCTATTTTTTCAAATGTGTTAGTGTCAAAATTCATTTTTATTTTGTGTCTGAGAGGATAAGATAACTTCATATTTACTAACTAATAACTTTGTATTTTGAATCATATTGTCATTGACATAATAACAATTTCTTCTAATTAAGAGAATCCTCTAAATAGTACCATATTTGATATATAATTTTTAATAAAAAGATTTAATTGACTGTAATATCGACTAGCCAAAAAAGTATTTTCAAAATATTATTAATTAAATTGAATCTTATAACTCCAAGGTAGCTAAATGTATATACGGAGGAGTAAAATTAGGAGTAAAATTACTTCAAGTTGAATTCAGTTAGGAATTGATGCTTTTGTTGAATCCGATTAGCTTAAGGTCAATCCATTTGTTAAACTTGCATAAAATAATTCATATACTTATGCTTTGTTAAAAAATATGATTTTTTTAATTTTACATATATAGTATATGGATATGAATTATTAGATCATATAAATGTTATGTATTATTGCTATAAATTAGTACAAAGGACTAGGAGAAATAATTGATATTAGAACATGATTTTTATTAATGATGATATAATTTAATTTCTATTATAAAACATAGAACGAACTCAATTTTTGAATTTGAAGGAAAAAAACCCTTCTTTAATCCACGAAAGGAAATGATATTGATATAGAAATACATTGTGAACATTTAGAAAGAGTATAAAATGAGTTTCAGTTTTACTCGGACTAGATTAAGTCATCTCAAGTACATGAAATTAAAAATAAATAATTTTTTTAAAAAAAAAAAAAAAACTAGTACACCCAAGCATAAATGAACTTTTTAAGTGTTTAATATAGTATTTGCACGTACCACATTTTATATTTGAAATTGTAGCACTGACATTTAATTTTTTTTGGGCATATTTTATTTAATTTTTTTATTAATTAATGTCATTTTTTAGTGTATAAATTATTTTAATGTTTGAAAACTTTTTTGGGAACAAAGGATATATTACTTATGTTAGAAAATATTACTCATAATGATATTAAATGTAGTGGGTGTAGATCATAGTAATGTTGGATAAAACTTGTTCAGTCCGACAAAGAAAAATATAAGTGATTGCGTTAAACTTCAATATTTTCCGTTTAGATAAAACATTGTGTGATGGTTCAAAAAGCAATCAAGAAAAACAAATTGAAAAAGACCTCCCTTGATAAATCGCAAAACAAATATATTTTTGCGTTCGTTGAAATTTTTATCAATTGTTCCCGCCTCTCTTTAAAAAACAAAAAATAAATTACGCGAAAAATTTAGAAATTGTAATGGTTGTCACAAATATTTTATAGTGATGGCACAACTAGGTATCAGTAAGAGCCGCCATATATACTACTAGTTTGTGATTGCTATTAAATTCCATCACCTAATATATTTGCTGGTCATATGTGCTTATTTTTTAGTGATTGCCTTGATCGTCATAATGAGTTTACAGTGATGGCAAAATTAGCCATTACTAGGAGCCGTCATCTATATTATTATTTTGTGATTGTTGAAAAAGTCAATCATCTAATACCGTTTTTTGAGATTGTTTTAAATGTCGTCATAAAGTCCATCACATGTGGTTTTCTTTTCGTGATGGTCTTGTCCGTCACCAAATATTTTCTTAAACTTTTTTCTTTGTGATGACTTAAATGCAATCATGTTAAGGAGAAATATATAGGTGATGGTTGCATACCATCTCAAAAACTAAAAATAATTTTTGGACAATATTTGGTGATTGAAATAGTCGTCACATATATATATGTCCACGATGGCAAAATTAACCATCACTAAAGCCATCATATATATACTATTTTTTGTAAAGACTCAAATAATCCATCACGAAATATTGTCTATTGTGATTGCTTTTAAAAATCGTCACCAGGATCCATCACATATGCTTGCTTTTCTAGTAGTGATTGTCCTCTTCAGGGAATGAGAATGTCGCGGGAACTAGTCAGGGGACAGAGTGATGGTCCGAGTTAGAGCAGTAGTAGTCCTCACTATTTCTAATAAATAGTGTGATAATAATTGTAATGAGGACTTAGTTTGAATATTAATATTTTCTACATATTTGTATTGACACTCACAGTTGTGTGGTCGTATTTTGCACGACCGTGTGATATAAAGTTTGTATTTGAATTTTGTACCATGTATTTGGCGACTCAGAATGGGTTGGGTTGACTAGACCTATTCTGGGGGCGTCACAGTTGGTATCAGAGCTTAGGGATATGATCTCTGGCGGAGATCGGATAATAAAACTAGGAGGGGAGAGACGAGTAAATCCTTCACTAGTATGTCCTACCTAAGCTTATATGGTATTTAATTGGTCAGTCGGAGCATAGGGTTAATATGTGGTATGTTAATTTGTTTAATTAACCCTTGTTTTATGGCAGTATTTGAGAATGGCAGCTGAGAATGTTAACAATGAAGTGAATGAGACCGTGGAGACACCTTTAATCACCAACCAGGAGAACGTGCAACAGGAAGGCAATGTTCATCCTGAAAACAATGCTGGTCAGACGATAAACGATGAGATGTTTATAAGTTTTTTACAGTTCATGCAAAACCAGACGAGGGAGACTCGTGTGCAAAATACAGGTGGAGATAATAATAACTCGCGGCTTGTCACTGCCAAGCAGTTCAAAGAATTGGGACCACTAGAATTTCAGGAAAGTCAGATCCGATCAAGGCGGAGACGTGGGTTAAGCAAATTACCAAGATATTTGATGTCTTGGGATGCACGGAGGAACAGAAGGTTCCATTCGCCACGTTTATGTTTCGTGGAGAAGCAGATTACTGGTGGGAGTCTGTGAAGCGTACCCAGCCTGCCGCACTCAAGATGTCTTGGGAAGCATTTCAGAAACTGTTCAATGACAAGTACTTTCCTGAAAGTATTCGTCATATGAAGGAGGTAGAGTTTATCCGACTAGAATAAAATAATATGACTGTGTCCCAGTACGAGGCTAAGTTCGCGGAGCTGTCCAGGTTTGCACCTCATTTGGTGGAGAATGAGGAACGTATGACGCGGATGTTTCTGAGAGGTTTGAAACCCGAAATACGCCAATACCTCATTTCTCACAAATTTTCTCTATATTCGGATGTAGTGAACAGGGCCCAGTTGTTAGAACGAGATAGTGATTATATTCAACCAAGGGACAACAACTAAGGTCGTACCGGTGGCAGCAGTCATCGGAACAATGACAACCAGTGGGGAGGAAAGTATGACAGAAGCGGTAACCACTCCGGTGGTAATCATGGCCATGATAGTAGAAAAAGCGAATCAGAAGGAGATTTCAAGAAGAGAAGGTACAACAATGAGAACGTGAAGACGTCAACATTAGCAACAGCATCAACTATTTTTAGGGGAGGAGAACGACCACCAGTCATATGCTATAAATGTTTGAAAGAGGGACACATCAGCCCAAACTGTTCACAACAATTCAAAGCATGCTATAACTGTGGAAAAGAAGGACATATAGCTCGAGATTGTCCTGTTGCGAAACCAAGTCCAGCGGGGGTGGTGATTCCCAAGGCGGTTTCGGACAAGTCAAAGTCGGTGATTCTTGGAAGAGCGTTTGTCGTGACAACCCAAAACGCAAGGAATCCACACGAGGTGATTACGGGTAAGCTAATCATAAACTCTTGCGAAGTTTACACCTTGTTAGATACCGGTGCTACCCATTTTTTTATTTCACTTGCTTGTGCTCAACGTTTGAACTTGACTTCTGATACATTAGACTTTGACTTATCTATTGAAACTCCGTTGGGAGAAACCTTTGTTACATCCACAGTTTACAAATCTTGCTTGATTCAAATTGGTACCCTTACCTTACCTGTCGATCTTATATCTTTGAAAATACTTGCATTTGACGTGATTTTAGGAATTGATTGGTTAACCACTTACCATGCCAAAATTGATTGTTTTCGTAAGGTTGTTAGTTTTCATATTCCTAATCAACCTGTTATGAGAATCCAAACCACCAAACCACTAAAATCAGTCAATATCATTTCAAGTCATAAAGCTATTCGTTTATTGAAAAACGGATGTCAAGCTTTTTTAGCACATGACACTGATCTAAACCATAACACATTAGGTTTGAATGATATTTCCATTGTTAATGAGTTTCCAGATGTATTTTCCGAAGAACTTCCCGGTCTACCCCCAGAACGTGAAGTTGAATTCTTTATTGACCTTGAACCCGGTACAAAACCCATTTCTAAAACCCCATATCGAATGGCTCCTATTGAACTTCAGGAGTTAAAGGTCCAATTACATGAATTGTTAGACATCGGTTTCATTCGTCCTAGTACATCTCCTTGGGGTGCTCCTGTTTTATTCGTAAAGAAGAAAGACGGGAGTATGCGACTTTGTATTGACTATCGGGAGTTGAACCATGTCACCATCAAGAATAGGTATCTGCTACCTCGTATTGATGACCTGTTCGACCAGTTGCAAGGAGCACAATTCTTTTCAAAGATCGATCTTCGTTCTGGATATCATCAGCTGAAGATTAAAACTGAGGATATTCCGAAGACTGCCTTCAGAACTCGGTACAGGCATTATGAGTTCTTAGTCATGTCTTTTGGATTGACTAATACTCCTGCTGCTTTCATGGATATGATGAACCGTATATTTAAGGAATATTTGGATCAGTTCGTTGTTGTCTTTATTGATGGCATCCTCATCTATTCTAAAAGTCGTGAAGATCATGAGCACCACTTGAAGTTGGTACTTCAAAAGCTTCGTGAGAACAAGCTATATGCCAAGCTGAAGAAATGCGAGTTCTGGGTTGAGGAAGTAGCATTTCTTGGGCACGTGGTATCGAAACGTGGAGTATCTGTTGACCCGACGAATATTGAAGCAATACAAAGCTGGGAGCAACCTAAGTCGGTGACCGAAGTACGAAGCTTTCTAGGCTTAGCTGGTTATTATCGGAGGTTCGTAGAGGAATTTTCTCGAATCGCTACTCCATTAACTCAGTTGACTCGGAAAGATACAAAATTCATTTGGAGCGAAGAATGCGAGAAGAGCTTCCAAGAGCTCAAGAGAAGACTTATCTCGGCACCTGTTCTGACAATACCATCTGGTTCGGATGGATTTATTATCTACAACGATGCTTCGGGCAAAGGGTTAAGATGTGTTCTCATGCAACATAGGAAAGTTATAGCCTATGCCTCGTGACAACTCAAAGAATATGAGAGGAATTATCCTACTCATGATCTAGAGTTGGCAGCTTGTGGTTTTTGCGTTGAAAATCTGGAGACATTACCTGTACGGGGAGAAAGTGGAGATTTATACAGATCATAAAGCCTTAAATATTTCTTCACTCAGAAGGAACTCAACATGCTGCAACGACGTTGGCTTGAGCTGTTGAAAGATTACGATCATACCATCCAATACCATCCTGGAAAAGCGAACGTGGTAGCTGACGCGTTGAGTAGAAGATCATATGTAGGAACGAGTGCGATGATGTCAAGTATACGCGTAGAACCAGCTTTGATTGATAAAGTTAAAGCTGCTCAAGCTACGGATCCGGAGCTGATGAAGATGAAGAAGAAGGTGCAAGAAGGTGCCATTCCAGAAGCAAGAATCGATGAAGAGGGAATACTTTGAGTCAACTCCAGACTTTGTGTTCCTAACGATTCTGACTTGAAGCATAGAATCATGATGGAGGCACACAACACACCGTTTGCAATCCATCCTGGGAGTACTAAAATGTATTGTGATTTTCGACATACATTTTGGTGGAGCAATATAAAAAGGGAGATCGCGGAGTTTATTTCGAAATGTTTAACTTGTCAACGTGTAAAGGCGGAGCATCAAGTACCAAAGGGTCCATTGCAACCACTTGAAATTCCAAAATGGAAGTGGGTACACATTACGATAGGATTTCGTTACAGGGTCTTCCCAAGGTTTCTCAAGGCATAGATGCGATTTGGGTTATTGTTGATAGATTAACCAAGTCTGCTCATTTCTTGCCGATACGAGAGACTTATTCCCTTGAAAGTCTTGCTCATATGTACGTGAATGATATTGTGAGATTGCATGGCATGCCAGTATCCATAGTTTCGGATCGTGACCCCAGATTTACTTCACGATTTTGGATCAGTTTGCAGAAAGCTATGGGCACGGATTTACGATTCAGTTCGGCTTATCATCCTCAAACAGACTGACAATCAGATAGGACTATTCAAACTCTTGAACATCTATTGAGACTCTGTGTTCTAGACTTCAAAGGGAGTTGGGATAAGTACTTACCATTGGTGGAATTCTCCTACAACAACAGTTATCAGGCAAGTGTAGGTGTGGCTCAATTAGAAGCGTTGTATGGACGAAAGTGTCGCTCTCCAGTATGCTGGAATGAGGTGGGTGAAGCAACATTATTGGGACCGGAGTTGGTACGTATGACTACAGAAAAGATCCAAATGATCAGGCAACGGATACAAACAGCACAAGATCGACAAAAGAGTTATGCGGATCTTCATCGAAAGGACGTGGAATTTAATGTTGGGGACCATGTGTTATTACGTGTTGCTCCGTGGAAGGGAGTTACGAGATTCAGGAAGAGAGGAAAGCTCAATCCACGATTCATTGGTCCATTTGAGATCCTTGACCGAGTAGAAAATGTGGCCTATAGACTCTCTTTACCTCCAAGCATGTCTCGTGTTCATAATGTTTTTCACATATTCGTGCTGCGTAAATATGTGAAAGATCCAAACCACATTATTCAGTTAGAACCGGACGAGATAGCTGAAGATTTAACGTACGAGGAGGTACCTGTCAAGATCTTGGATAGGAAGGAGCATGTCCTACGCTCGAAAATTATACCTAAGTTAAAGTTTTGTGGAGAAACTATGCTATTGAGGAAATGACCTGGGAGTTGGAATCGGAAATGAAAGAGAGGTATCCTCACCTTTTCGACATACCAGGTACGTACGTCAATTTCGAGGACGAAATTTCATAAGGAGGGGAGGTTGTAAGACCCCAACTTTTATGAATAAAGATTTAATTTTCTTTATATTATTTCGAAATAGTAAGGTGTTGATTTGATAAATGTGAAAAGTTATGGGTGAAATGTGCAAATATTTTAAAATGAGCAAGTGGTTAGAAAATATTCTTGTTGTCGGGAATATTCGTTTGGTCGTGGAATATTCTTGTTGTCGGGAAATATTTGTACGACGGCGCAGCTATTTGTGGGCCCCACAACGGAATAACTTGTCGGATATAGAAAGCGACAGAAATAACCTTTTTATAAAATAACGACGTAGTTGTTACCATTAGTACTGTTGAAATACCCGGTGGTTAAAATACAGTAATACGCGGTGTTGCATAGTAGCACACGGTATTGCACAGTATTTTGAATTATTGATTCTTACATAAGAAGGCACTTACTCAATTATTGTTACAGTAATTACTGTTCAATATTTTATATTATTGATTCAATAATTGCATGATATGTTATTGATTCAATAATTGCTACGTTGATATTTTATATCAATAATTGCTACGTTGCTATTTTATATGATTGATTCAATAATTGCTACCGTTGATATTTTGTATTATTGATTCAATAATTGTCACTGCACAATATTTCACATTATCAACTCAATAATTCATATTATTTGAATAATATTATTAGATAACATTATTGACAATGTCTAAGGAAGTTCTGTCTAGGAGGGGTTATTTAATTGCGCGCCAGTAAGGAGAAGTCCTTATCGGAAGGCCCCTCTTTCTTGGGAACGACCTGGTTGTCAATATTGTAGTTCTGTAATATTATTTGTGAATAATTAATTATTGATTTATATGATAAGAAAATATTTATTTTATGGATATAAAAGAAAGAATTAGTGCTGATGTGTTTTTATCAGTATTTTGGTGTGAAAAATCATCCGTTTATGGATTTTGGATAATTTATGTTTGGAATTTGGAAAAATTTTCTTATACAAAGTTGTAGAGAATTAAATTTTCTATAAAAAGACGTAGAATTTGTATTTTTCTGATAAAAGTGCTATTTATTATGAATTATTGAAGTTTCGGAAAATAAATATTTTTTTATAAAATGGTGGGCCCCACTTTTGGTTGGTGTGGAAAATGCTGATGGCTTTCACGAGGCAGCTGAATTTTTTTTTAAAAAAAATATTATTTTATTAAAAAAATCTACTTTGGCATCCTAAGCTTTTCCTATAAATAGGGTGCTTAGGTTAGAATTGAAAATCACACCAGAATCAGAAGTTTTCTCTCTCTATAATATCGAGCGTATTTTTGTGAGTATTTAGATACTTTGAGTATTACTATTCAGTGTAAGTTTTCTTCTGTGTTATATCCAATATTTCAGTCAGAAGTACTATTTTTTTGAGGTAAGGGATGTTATTTTCTTTCATAAATGATGTTATTCTTTTTAATATCATTATACCAAAATATTGTCATGAATTTTATTGTGAAATTCTTACTTTTTCCGTCGGAGTTACTATTCATGTATACGGCACTATTCACGAAAAAATTAAATTTTCTTCTGTTTGTCCAAATTGCTTGTTAAGGTTCCTATCTTTGATTGGATATAAGTTTTGAGCTTTATTCTTGAATTTTGCTCCACAATTGATTATTACGAAGTATTTTTGAATTGGATAAACTAAAATACGAATCCTTAATCTTTGTCCTTTATCTCACTGGATTCATTCTTTAAAATGTTTTTCATCATTCTCAGTCCTAAAAGGTGATATAACTGAATATATTTGGCTTGTAGAGCAAAGATGAATGATTACCTGATGAATATCTTTGGCCGTAGTGCAAAGATGGACAGGTGTTGAGATGAACATGATCACTGGTGATACAAATGAATATCTTTGGCCTGTAGTGCAAAGATGAATATTTAATTCGAGATGTATATTGATTGATGTTACAGGGATAAAATATTGATGATGGACTTTTAAATCATAGAAGATAGTAGACTTCATTCTCTACTTAACTCTTCTCATAAATTGTTATTTCCGCTGCGAATATTAATCCAAAACTTGTTGTCCATAATATTTTATCTAAATTGTTGAAGACTAACGATAATTTATTTTCCAGTATCTTAGTCATAATATTCTTTACTGGGCTAGTTGAGCTCACCCTTTTCATCTATTGTCCTCTTCAGGGAATGAGAATGTCCCGAAAACTAGTCGGGGGACAGAGTGATGGTCCGAGTTAGAGCAGTAGTAGTCCTCACTATTTCTAATAAATAGTGTGATAATAATTTTAATGAGGACTTAGTTTGAATATTAATATTTTTTACATATTTGTATTGACACTCACAGTTGTGTGGTTGTATTTTGCATGACCGTGTGATATAAAGTTTGTATTTGAATTCTGTACCATGTATTTGGCGACTCAGAATGGGTTGAGTTGACTGGACCTATTCTGGGGGCGTCACACAAGTAATATACTTCGCTAGTGTGTGACTTACCTAAGCTGAATTTTCTTACTTAATAAATTGACGAATTGTGATATGTCAATTAACCTTTGTTTTGAAGCTGTATTCTAGAATGAGCAATGGAAAAATCATGATACAGAAGAAATGATCGAGAAGATAGAATTTGGAATGAAAGCAAGGTATTCTCTTCTCTTCGAATTACCAGGTACGTAAATTTTGGGGACGAAATTTCATAAGGAGGGGAGATTGTAAGACCCTGAATTTTATGAAATAAAAGTATTCAATTTTCTTATAATTATTATTCTATTCAGTAAATGGTTAAATTGTTAAAAGATTAAAGTTAAGGGTGATATGTGCAAATTTTACAAAGTAAGCAAGTTGGCATAAAATATTCGTTGTGTCGGAAAATATTCGTACGACGGCGCAGTCATTGGTGGACCCCGCAATGGAATAATTGTCGGATATAGAAAGCGACAGAAGTAACATTTTTATAAAAATAACAGCAAAACTTTTACCGTTAAAACTGTTGAAATACCCGGTGGTTAAAAGAGCAGTAATACACGTTGATGCATAGTAGCACACGGTATTGCACAGTATTTCAAATTATTGATTTTTACGTAAGAAGCCACTTACTCAATAATTGTTACAGTAATTACTGTTCAATATCTTATATTATTGATTCAATAATTGCTATGTTGATATTTTATATTATTGATTCAATAATTATCACTGTACAGTATTTCACATTATCAAATCAATAATTCATAGTATTTGAATAAATTATTAGACAGCATTATTGGCAATGTCTAGGAAATTATGTCTAGGAAAGGGATTAGTTAATCTAATTGCGCGCCAGTAAGGAAATTTTTTTATCGGAAGGTCCCCTCTTTCCTGGGAATGACCTGGTTGTCGATATTGTGATTCTGTAATATTATTTGTGAATAATAATTAATTGTTGATAAAAATGATAAGAAAATATTTATTCAATTGGGATATAAATGGAGGAATTTTTAGCGAAAGAGTCAATTGTTGAAAATTGATATTTTATCTTTTCTGATAAAATAATTCATTTAAATATATTATTATAATATTATATTATAAGTGTATAATGTGATAATATAATAATATAATTTTATAATTTAGATGATAATATTTTTACATAAAATTCATGGTATATGAATAAATGAGGTGGAAGAGAGAAAATGAACTATTATAATTGTCCCTCTATATGCCTACTTGTACTATTATATAACAAATAATTCAATCACAAAGTACATATATATAATGTACTATCATTAATCCTATAAAATATTTAATTGATCTTAGGTTAATGATTTAATAATTAATAAGGCTTTTCTTAAGTGATAAACACTTATTAGATCTTTAAACAATTTATTATAATTGTTTAATTAAGGAATTATTTAATTTCTTTCAATTGTTAACTCCCTCTTCCTTCGATTACTATTTAATATTTGTTAAATAGTAATTAACTATTTACCTTTAGTTATTACTTACTAATAACCAATTATAACTCTTCATTATGTAATGTCAATTAAATAATGGACAATTAAATTATTATTTGTCTTTAAATAATAATTAATAAATCCCTCATCCTTGAATAAATAATAATTGATTTATTCACTTTATTCTTCTTTAATCATTCCTTATTATTATTAAAATAATAATTAATTAACATTCATCTTTATTTATTATTTAAATAATAAATAATTAATTTTATAAACTTTCATGTCAAAGTAAGTAATTACTTCATTATTACTTAATCTTACTTAAGTACTCTTTAATCATTATTTAATATTAATTAAATAATAATTAATTAATTGATTAACTCAAATTATTATTTAATCTTAACTAAATAATAAATAGTTATTTTATTAACACTAACTAATTTTAATTATTACTTATCATCATTTAAATAATAATTAAATAATTAATTATATTTCACTTTATATGTAATTAACTTACTAGTCCATTACTGGCTTTAAAGTTATTTATTATAATAACTCACTTTCATTTCGCTTCATATTGTTATTCTAATTTTCGCCCAAAATTTCAGAATTGGGGTCCTTCACGGAAACGGTTGTAGAACGAAGTCTACAACTCGGATTTAGATTCCGTCTGAGGTGTTGGATTCGTATCTTCCTGAAATCCAACTTTCATTTATCAAATATCAAATTCTATTCTGTTTAGGTCCCGAAAATCAGTGTCAAAGTGACTGATCAGCAAGGACTTTTACAACAGTTGGTTCGTTTTCCAAATTTGGGGTCCTTTACGAAAATGCTCATATCTCGATATCTACATCTCGGATTTAGGTCCATTTAGTATCGTTGGATTCTTATTTTCCTGAAATACATTTTCCATATATCAAACACCAAATTTGAGTTTGTTTTGCTTACCAAAAATAGTCCAAAAGTGACTGATCAGTAGCATATTCACAACAGTTGGGTAGTTTGGGATTTAGTTCATAACTTGCTCATTTTAAAACATATTTGAGTGATTCCAAAGGGGCTTTGCCCTTAACTCATGCATCTAGAATTCCAAGAAAGAAAACCTCAAAAATCACTTGTAGATTTTAACATGCACATGTTATAGCATACTAGTTAAATAAAAAAAATTCCTTCAAAAATCCATCTAACTTCCTTTTTCCAAATCTCATCACATGTGCTCATATAAATCCACAAGTCTCATTTGTTAAACTCAAGATCTAACACTCTAATCATGATATTAACCATATTCAACATGCATCACAAGAATCTAATAAAGTTACCTAGTGCATGCATGCCTGAGCTTTTCTCTACTCATTTGGTTTAAATCTCTCTTTTGATCTAACTTTCAACTTCAAAAATATTTTGATCATATATAAAATATTTATACACATATAGATGAAGAGTTTTTAAAGATCAAACTTAAGGCTCTTTGTTTCATCAAAATCCAACAAATAAGAAATCAAAACTTGAAAATGATGAGAATCAATACCTAATTCTTCTTGTTATCCTTCTTTTTCTTCCAAAGTAACTTAGATACTTAGCATGCATGAAGATCAAGACACTCTTCTTCCTCTTGAAGTGTCTGAACCTCTCTCTCATTCTCTCTCTATATTTCTTTTTCTCTAGCTAAGGAGCTTGGAAGTATAATGAAATGAAATGAAGTTAATGGAGTGGTTATAATTGAAAGTGTAAGTATTCTTCCACTAACTCTCTTTCTTAACCATTACTTGGTTGCTTACTCACTAAACATAAGTGTTGGATATGTTAGGAGAGTGACACATGTCTTGGGTGATGGTTTCAAAAGATTATAACCAAGATTTTGGGCAAGCTTGACAAAAGTTGCATTTTCTCCCCCATTTTGCCCTCAAGTGGCCGACTATGCTCCCTTTTTCTCCCATTAAAGATTTATTTTTATTGTGTTATATACTTACTTTAATGATTTAAAGTCCTTTCTTTCATAGACTAAGGTTTGGGCCTCTTTAATTAATGTTTGTGCTCACAATTAATTAGTTTGGGCCACTAATAGTCAAGTTCATTTATTCAATACTTGGGCTACTACTTATTAATTCCACATGTTGGGCTAAGTTAATTAATTTAACTAAGGACATTCAAGTCCACCTCCACTAAAATAAGTGGGCTTGATTATTAATCCAATTGGGCTAGTCCACTAGTATTATATACTACTTGGACTATTACACATTCTCATAAATCAATCATAATACTTTATTTTCATAACCCAATTAGACTTGCCACATACAAGTAAATTGAATATTTAAATAGGGTTCATCATCTTAATCAATTTCCTTGATTATTAAAATACTTAGGCTAGTCCATTAATTTAATTATTTCACTAGTGGGACTTCCTATTAAATTCTCATAACATACTTGTTGCTTAATTACTTATTCAATCACCATATATCACAAAGTTTTTAATATCATTAATAATCGATATATCTATATACAATGTGACTTAAAATTCTTGGTTATTACAAAAACCCCTTCGGTTATTTAATTATCATACCTAATATATATTTTAGGTTACATAATTTAATTCTTAATTCTCTTTATATACACAATAAATGTATACACATTATATAATGTATATTTATTTAATCATACACATAGTTCATATAAATAATAACATCTTCCACTTCTAAGTACAATTTTGACTTTTCTCCATAAAAGTCAACTGTTGACTTTGACCAAAAAGTCAACCCTTACACATTTTGTGTTTATTGTCCTTTCTGACTAAACTTGACGTTCTGGACGCAACTGAACAGTCCGTGCTTCAAACTTCTATCTCTAACTCAAATTTTGAGTTTTAACTTACTCCATTGTTATTGCTAATCTTATTAGCTAATAGCTCTATGCTTAGTCATCTTCTTATTTGTCAGTCAAGGCCAACATTCAAGCTATACTAATTGCAACATAGTCTTAACTTGATTCTCATATCCTTAACTTAATTCATCATTTCTCTTGCTAAAATATATAGCACCTTACTAAGTATATATATATATATATATATATATATATATATATATATTTCTATATATATTTTCATCTTCGTTTAACCTCATAGTATCTCCTCATTTGAATTTTTATTCCCTTAATAAAATTTTCACATGCATCATTATAACATTTCTTAGACCATTCAGTTCACATCGAATTTATAGGTATCGTAATACCTTATCCTTGATATTTCTTCAAGTACATATTAATTCATTTCTAGGGTTTTAAAATTTTATAACCCATATTTTCTCTATTCACATTCGAATAGCAAACCATATAGGTTTTACTTGAAACTTTTAAATAAATCCTCAAATTCTCATCTAGGTTTTATTCTTTAACCTTTATTCTAATCATTCAAGATTTTATAATTTTTGGGTTGTCGTAGCTTTTGCCACTTTCATGCTGAAAGGGAAAGCAAGCTACTGGTGGGGTGCCAACAAAAATAAAGTTGGAGTAGGAGTAATGGCATAGGGATAGGTTTAAAGAACTGTTCTTAGAAGCTTATTTTCCCCATATCATGAAAAATAAGATGGAGGTTGAGTTTCTTGAACTAAAACAGGGAAGTATGACTGTACCTGAGTATGCTGCAAAATTTAATGAACTGTCGAGGTTTGCGCCGCATCAGGTTGACACTGAAGAACATGAAGGCTCAGAGATTTGAACAAAGACTAAAGCCGGTACTTTACAGTAACGTTTCGATGTTCAAATAAATGCGTTTTCTGACATGCTGGAAAAAGCCATAATCGCGAAAGGAGGAACTGACGCACTGGCCAAATATCATCAAGAGAAAAAGACTAAGAAGATAGATGGAGGATCTCGAGAGGGAAGTAGCAAGGGAAATAATTTTAACAAAAGAAAGTGGAACAATAAGAACAATATATTGATGAGCTAGAGAGAATCGAGAAGGAAGATAGAGGCATGTAAGAAGTGTGGGAAAAATCATCTGGGAGTCTGTATGAAGGGGAAAACGGTCTGCTACAAATGCGGGCAAGAGGGCCACATATCTCCTAACTGCCCCAACCCAAAGAAAATTCAAGGATGTTTTGCGTGTGGAGCTGCGGATCACCAGATCAAGAATTGTCCAAAGAAAGAAAACAACAGTGGGAAGCTGACGATCGGGGGACCAACCCCATCCAATCGACCAACTGCCAGGACGTTCAACATGACAGTTCAGGATGCAGTGGCATTCAAAGGAGGTGGTGTCAGGTATCATTCTAGTCAATAACATTAATGCCTTTATACTGTTTGATTCGGGTGCTACCAGTTCTTTTATATCTGAGGAATTTACTCAACGGTTAGAATTAACTCCCGAAAGACTGGATCGTCCTTTGAATATAGAGGTCGCAAATAAAGAAGTCATCCCCGTAACTCATGTTCATAAAAATTTTAGTATGGATATAAGGGGCCATAAGTTTATGGTGGATTTAATTCCCATCCGATTAAGTGAATTCGACGTGATACTAGGAATGGATTGGTTGTATAACCATGGGGCGGTAATTGATTGCCAAAAGAAATGCATAAACCTTCAGACTCCTAGTAAGTCAAAAATAGTTTTTTATGGTAGCAAATTGCCGAGACAGTCATGTTGTCTGACGATGATGCAGGCCAAAAAGTTGTTAAGAAAAGGGTGTGTTGGTTATTTAGCCCATGTAGTCGACACCCAAAGAATGGAAACAGAAATAGAACAAATACCAATAGTAAGGGAATTCACGGATGTATTTCCAAATGAGTTGCCAGGATTACCACCGGATCAGGAGATCGAATTTGTGATAGACTTAGTGCCTGGTACAAACCCAATTTCAAAAGCTCCGTACCGAATGGCTCCGATAGAGATGAAAGATCTGATGATTCAATTACAGGAATTATTAGATAAAAAGTACATTCAACCAAGAGTGTCTCCCTGGGGATCACCAGTGTTATTTGTTAAAAAGAAGGATGGATCGTTACAACTGTGTATCGATTATAGAGAATTGAATAAAGTCACAATCAAAAATAAGTATCCATTACCAAGAATCGATGATCTTTTCGATCAGCTGAATGGGAGCTCGTTATTTTTCCAAGATAGATTTGCGGACGGGTTACCACCAATTGAAAGTAAGAAATGAAGACGTGCCAAAGACTGCATTTAGGACTCGTTACGGCCACTATGAGTTCCTAGTAATGTCGTTTGGACTAAGTAATTCCCCTGCAGCCTTCATGGATTTAATGAACCGGGTATTCAAACCTTACTTAGATAAATTTGTGGTGGTATTCATTGATGATATTTTGATATATTCGAAGACTCGAGAGGATCATACGGAACATCTGAGAATGGTATTGGAGATCTTGAGAAGAGAAAAGTTGTATGCGAAGCTTTCAAAATGCGAGTTTTGGTTAGAAATAGTGCAATTTTTGGGACACGTGATCGACCACGAAGGGATATCAGTAGATCCAGCGAAAGTAGAGGTGGTAATTAACTGGGAATGACCGAAGACACCAACTGAAATACGAAGTTTCTTAGGTCTAGCCGGTTATTACCATAGATTCATTAAGGAATTTTCAAAATTGTCACGACCTTTGACGCATTTGACCAGAAAAGTAGTAAAGTTCGTTTGGTCAGAAAAGTGTGAAGAGAGTTTCCAAGAACTAAAGAAAAGATTGAGTAAAGCACCAGTGCTATCTTTGCCAGACGATACGGGTGGTTTCGTTGTTTACAACGATGTGTCACACAAAGGGCTTGGTTGCATTTTGATGCAGCACGACAAGGTTATAGCATACGCGTCACGCCAGTTGAAGGATTACGAGAAAGGGTATCCTACGCACGACTTGAAGTTGGAAGCAGTAGTATTTGCTTTAAAAATTTGGAGACATTATTTGTATGGCGAGAAATGTGAGATATACACAGACTATAAAAGTCTGAAGTATATCTTCACAAAAAAGGAATTAAACATGAGGCAAAGAAGGTGGTTAGAACTGATCAAAGACTACGATTGCGAATTTTTGTATCATCCCAATAAAGCTAACGTAGCCGCCGATGCTTTAAGCCAGAAGGGACGAGAAAGATTAGAGATGCTAATAGATCAGGAGGAGCTCATCAAAGAAATGGAGAAAATGCAGATTGAAGTGAAATATCCAAGGGAGTCTAAAGAGAAACTAGTTAACTTGGAGACTCGTCCAGTTTTGTTGGACAGAGTAAAGGAAGCCCAGGATCAAGATGAAGAATGTAATAAGGTGAAGAAACAAGTAGAGAAAGGAGGGGTCACTAAGTTCAAAATAGATAAAGAAGGGTTATTGAGATTTGAAAGAAGAGTGTGGGTACCAGCAGTACCAGACCTAAAGGAAGAAATCTTACAAGAAGCACACAGTTCAAATTTCTCAATTTATCCAGGCCACACAAAGATGTATCAAGACCTTCGACAACACTTTTGGTGGCCCAATTTGAAAAAAGAGGTGGCAGACTTCGTCAGTAGGTGCCTAACTTGTCAAAGAGTGAAAGCAGAGCATCAGAGACCAAGTGGATTGCTACAACCGCTATAAATTCCAGAATGGAAATGGGAACATATAACTATAGATTTCTATATGTGACTTCCAACTACACAGAAAGGTTTCGACGCCATATGGGTCATCGTGGATCTATTGACAAAGTCAGTGCATTTCTTACCAATTAAGATCAGATTTAATCTAGATCAATTGGCTAAACTATGCGTTAAGGAGATTATATCAAGACATAGCGTTCCATTATCAATCGTATCCGATCGAGATCCATAATTTACATCTAATTTCTGGAGAAGTCTACAAGAACGTATGGGGACATAGTTGAGATTGAGTACAGCATATCACCCTCAAACTGACGACCAAAGTGAAAGAACAATTTAAACATTAGAAGATATGCTAAGAGCGTGCGTCATAGATTTCAAGGGCAATTGGGATGATCACCTACCTTTGGTCGAATTTACGTATAATAATAGTTATCACGCAAGTATAGGGATGCCGCCTTACAAGGCATTATACGGAAGAAAATGTAGAACCCCGCTGTATTGGGACGAGGTAGGAGAACGTAAACTGTTGGGACCAGAAATGGTTCAACAAACTGCAGAAATTATCCGGGTAATACGAGCAAGATTGGTAGCAGCTCAAGACAGGCAAAAGAAATATGCAGATTTGCCCCGCCAAAAGAGAGATTCAAAAATAGGGTCGTTTGTGTTTTTGAAAGTATCTCCCTGGAAAGAAAAATTAGATTTGGAAAGAAGGGAAATCTGAGTCCAAGATTCATAGGACCTTTTGAAATACTGAAGTGAATAGGTGAGGTGGCTTATGAAGTAGCTTTTCCTCCGGAATTAGGGCACATTCATAATGTATTTCACGTATCCGTGATACGACCTTATAAATAAGATCACAAGCATGTAATTCAATATGAACCTATTTAGGTTGAAAAAGATCTAACCTATGAAGAAGTTCCTGTTCAAATAATTGATAGGAAAGAACAAGTTTTGAGAAATAAAATAATACCTTCTGTAAAAGTGATATGGAGGAACCACAGTGCTGATGAAGCTACGTGGAAACTCGAAGAAAAGATGAAAGAAAGTTACCCCCATCTTTTGTACTTGTGATTCTGAGGACGAAATCCTTATAAGGGGGGAGAATGTAATGACTTAGAAAATTCTATGTAATATTCAGTTATTATAATGTCAATTTTTTTTGCTTAATTTTTTTTTATATATTATTGTGACATTATAATTATTTATTACTTTATAGTTTATTAAGTATCTTAGATTATGAATGGTAAAGAAAGATGATGATATACATTAATATAATGTTATATAAATATCAAAAATGAAAAGGAAAGCCAACATGGCTTATTTGAGAAATATTCTTGGCATGAATCTACCTATGTGATTAATGAATTAATTATATGATAATATAATTAATTTCATTCAAAAGTATTATATAGTGGTAAAGAAGGTAAATGGTGTGTACTACCATGGATATTTGAATTACATGGAACCTCTATTTTGATGATGTGAGTGCTATATATTTTGCTAGCCCAAATAAAAGTGATAGATAAAGTCCATGTATATTACCAAGTAATATGAGCCCATATTAAATATTGGACCATATTAAATGGGATATGTGAACTTGTAAATATACTATTTTAAATTTTAGCAATTATGGACCCATGTCTTACTTAAAGAGGTGTAAAAAAGAGTCCAAGTTATATAACTGGTCCAAATGAATTTTCATGTAAGTTTGCAAGCCTTCCTTATTTTATTAAAAATATGAGATAAGCATACTAAGCCCAAATTAAAGCCGTATCTGTTCCTTTTCTTATCCAATTCGGCAGCTCACTTTGAGGGGGTAATAAGGAACTGAGTTTGGGATTACTTAGTTCATTATAATAGTTAGTCGGTTACTATTCAGTTAATAGCTATGAAATATAGGTTAGCTGATAGGATTTGGATAGGGGCCAAGTAGAGTGCTTCAAGCTCAGTCTAATAGTAGCCAACTGACTATTGTGTCAGGGGGATGAATAGAAGCATTAACATAGCCATATAGAGCAATGATGGAATGCAAGCTAGGGGTCAGGTAGATTGATTAAGAGAGAAGGAAACTCAGCCATATAATGTACCTCAAGCTCAGTTAGTCATACCACTTCACTGAGCTCCAAAGTATTGTAGTCACAAAGATAGAGTAGTAAGGCTACGGATGGGAAGGAGAGAGGACTAAGCAACACATCTCTGTAATTTCTAGGCCAGCAAGGTATACAAACTCAGGGCATTCCATTTTCATTCCATTCTCATTTCATTTTTGTTTTAGTAAACCGACTGTTAGTGGTTTTATTAACTGCATAAGCACTGTTGTGGACTATTTTGAGTTAATATTGGTGGTTATTATGATAGAATTGTTGTGTAAGTATTTTATTGTTGTTCTAATGTACTTAAGCCAAAGGGCTAGAACCAAGTGGCTGAAATATATGTATCATGTGTAAATGGGTAGACTGCTCACTAACTGTTTGTCAAAATGTTTGAGAAAGGACTGTTATATGCTAGAGGTTAGATTAAGTGTGCAGTCAAGATTTATGACTAGAATACCAAGCTAAATAACCAAGTAAGGTCAGGTATGCTTGTATGCTATATGTGGTATGATATATTGAGTATAACTTAGATGTATGCTAGCCTATATATGAGCTAAACAAATTAACTAAGACTTAGCCACTGTTTTTAAGAACTTTGTATGCTAGCTTAGATGACTTGATAAAAAACTGATATGGTGTGATCCATTCTATATCATCCAGATATATGTTATGCATGTTAAATACCATGTAAAAAGATAATATAAGCTTATATGTTACACATTCATGCTATCTTTGTTGACATGTTGGTAAACCATGTTTTTTTTTGGATTTAAATCCTAAAGAGGGCTGTTTTGGCCTAAAGCATGAAAACCTTGCCTTTAGATGTTTTAAACCATGAACATATAATATATAAAAGGTTCATATTTTAGAAATGCATATACTTGAATGATTGGTACTGTTTTGGTGCAAAGATACTAAATTATGCCTAAGGTGCTCTATATGGACCGTTTTTGCATTCAAAAGATGGCTGAACATTGAACTGTTGGTGATTGAATTTGAATAGAGGAGATAGGTTGGGCTGAGGAGTAATAAGGTGGAAGCAAATGAGGCTTGAATGTAAACAAAAACTTCAGAAATCTGCACTTTAAAGTATTGCACGCAAGATGCTCGATAAAAGTCCTTAATAGGCTGTTTAAGCTAAAAATTAGATATTAGACCAAAGTAAAGCTTGGGCTTGATTTATTAATCATATGTGATGTTAACTAGAGGGTTTGAAGGTGTCAAGTTAGAACGAAACTCAATTTCTAGTTAACAACGGAAAGTTAAACTTAGTACGTCAAGTCATTTGAAATCTCTGTTTTGGGCAGCTTAGAAACTTTGTGTGTAAAGCCTAACACTTTAGTTAATAAGCTGCTATAATACTTTTTTTATATACTAAAATTGAGTACCAATGGAATGGTGTAACAAAAGGTATAAATAGGTTAAAATAGGAGCAAGGAAAGGAGAGGCTGGCTGGGCTGAAGCCGCTGCAGACAGTAACAGCCAACGCACAGCGTTGTGCTGTGCTGAGCTGCAGGGCCAGCGAGATGCCTCTTACGATTTGATCTTTTATAGGCTAATGTTCTGGGTTTGTATAAGTGATATATTGCTGCAACTTGTAAGCTATCATATAGAAATTAAATTTTTGGGGGAAAGCAAGGGCAGGACTATTTCCCATTTCGCCGCAGCAGATGGCAACGGTAGCCATGTAACCTCTTTGGGGTTTCCTTGAGCTCTGGGGTTTAGTGTAATTAAACTTCTACATTTGCTTAAGTGGTACGTCTTTGCGATAAGATTAAATACTAGCTCATGAGGGTCAAGAATGAGGGATATATAAGGGGCAGCAGAGTAGGGCAAAGCAGGGGTGTGGCTGCTGCCTATTGGCAACAGTAAATGGTAAGAAGTGGAGGGCTGCTGCCTATGGGCAGCAGCAGTTGATGTCACTAGATTGTCATAATAACCTTGAGTAAGGGTAACAAGTATATTAGTTTCAAAACTCCATATAAGCAAGCCAAGAATATAAGAAATAAAGGTTTAACAAGGTAGTAGTTAAAGAAGAGGGAGATGCTGCCTCACGATAGCTGCAGATAGCAGTAGCCCACATTAGATAGCAGCGAGCATCGGCAGTTGTTGCATAGAAGCTGCAGCAATGGCGGCTTTGTGGAGCCATTTTTGGGTTTTAAATTTTAAATTGTTAAAATTATCCACAAAGGATGGTCTATGTTTTTTTATATAGATAGAGTCATGATTCATATTATATGGAGAATACAACACAAGTGAGTTAGTAAACTCTATAAGGAAAAGTTAACATGAACGGGCATCTTCTATTGGAAGTTTTAAGCCAAAATTGGGACAGTTAGATTCGTTTATGGGCTGCAAGGCCAACTGAATGGTTTGCTTTAGAAGCATATTAGTTTGGATGTTCTAGTCATTACTGTAGATAGTAATTGAGAAGGAGCAAGGCTGCTACAGTGAACAACTAATAACAGCAGGTAGCAGCCTTGGTAAGCCATGTTTGGTGTTGTGTTGCAACTTGAGGGTTTACTTATAAAGCTTGGTTTTCCACACAATAGATTAAGTTGAGACTATTTTGGCATTATAAAGGAAAACAGGAATATTGGACACTGTAGCATACAAAATGAACTACAAGTAATGATAGGAGCTATAAATTACCAAATCAAGTGTTAGTTACCCCCAAGTCATGTAATTCATTATAAATGAATTTGTAAACTATGAGATAGCAGTTGACATAGTTTAGAAATGCAATGAGTTAAGTAAGTGGATTGTTAATATAAGTTGCAAAATAAATTAAAAACTACAATTTTATTCCCATAATATACAATCATACTCAATTCATGAAGTACCTTATGTATCCACCTTGAATACCTAAGTTACGAAGAAATTATGAAGTATACGTTCAACAAGAAAGAAAAAGAAGAATATGAATTAAAATCATATAAGGTTCATGTGACGCCCCCAAAATAGGTTTAATACTCAACCCATTTTGAGTCGCTAAATACACTCAATAAAATTCAAATACAATCTTTCATATCACACGGTCGTGCAAAATACGACCACACAACTGTGAGTGTCAATACAGAATGTAAAAAATATTAACATTCAAACTAAGTCCTCATTACATTTATTATCACACTATTTTAAATAAAAAAAAATAGTGAGGACTTCTACAGCTCTAACTCGGACCATCACTCCATTCCCCGACTAGTACCCGCGATATTCTCATTTCTTGAAGAGAACAATGGAAGAAAAGGGTGGGCTCAACTAGCCTAGTAAAGAATATTATGACTAAGATAATGAAAAACAAATTATCGTTAGCCTTCAATAAATTAGATAAAATATTATGGACAACAAGTTTTAGATTAATATTCGCAGCAGAAATAACAATTCATTAGAAGAGTTAAGTAGAGAATGATGTCTACTATCTTCTTTGATTTAAAAGTTCATCATCAATATTTTATCCCTGTAACATCAATCAATATACATCTCGAATAAAATATCCATCTTTGCACTACGGGCCAAAGATATTCATTTGTATCATCAGTTGGTCATGTTCATCTCAACACTTGTCCATCTTTGCACTACGGGCCAAAGATATTCATCAGGTAATCATTCATCTTTGCACTACAGGCCAAAGATATTCATCACATAATTATTCATCTTTGCACTACAGGCCAAAGATATTCAGTTATATCACCATTTAGAATTGAGGATGATGAAAAATAATACGAATAACGGATTCAGTGAGATAAAGGACAAATATTAGAGAATTTATCCAGAGTTCAAGAATGAAGATCAAAACCTGGATCCAATCAAAGATGATTTGGAAGAAAAAAAATATTTTTTTTACCGTGAATAGTACCCCGTGAATAGTAAGTCATGAATAGTAACTCGTGAATAGTAACTCGACATGAAAAAAATAAAAATTTCACAAGAAAGTTCAGACCAATATTCCAATGAAATAATATTAGATGAAGTGCAAAACTCAAGTAATATCTGATTATTTTAGGAATTATAGAAGCAATACATACCGTAGTAAGTTTAGAGTTAGGAATCTAAAATGAAACAATATACGAAACTGCAATTGAATTTTCACCCGTTTGACGGTAGTCCGCTCAGACAGATTATTTCCATAATTTAATAACAACTGAATACGAAGAATTATTCACCAGGCATGCGGTAGTCCGCGTAGACAGGTTATTACCACAGAATAATAAAGAATAGAATAACAACAGGATTTCACCATGCATGCGGTAGTCCGCGTAGACAGATTATTCCAACAGAATAATAAAAAATGGAATAACAACCCTTACGAGTATTGAAAGAAAATAACTCTCTTCATGAATACGAAAGAAATAATACCCCTTACCTTAAAATTTGGAGACTTTACTAGTGTAATATCGGAATACTCTTCTTCTTTCTCTCTTATTCTCTCTATACTTTCTCTCTCTATAGCTTTAGTGAATTGGTGAGAAATAATGAAGAAATGAGCTTCTATTTATAGGCTCGGCAGAGTAAGGGTAAAATAGTTTTTTCGCCATAATTTATGACATCATCGCTTACATCATCGATCTATGACATCATTGCTTATCTCATCGCTCCGATGACATCATTGCTAACCTCATCGCTCCGATGACATCATTGTTTGCATCATAAGAGTTCAAATTCAATTTGCACTCTTCCACCTCGTTTAACTTTTATACCATGAATTTACTATAATAATATTACCATTCAAATTATAAAAATCATACTATTATATAATCACATCATACTACTATAAAGTAATATTATAATAATATATTTGAATGAATTATTTTATCGGACAAGATAAAATACCAACTTTCAACAAATGTCACATGTTAAAAATTTCTCCGTTTAAATCCACATTGAATAAATATTTTCTTATCATATATATCAAAAATTAATTATTCATAAATAATATTACAGAACTACAATATTGACAACCAGGTCGTTCCCAGGAAAGAGGGGGCCTTCCGATAAGGATTTCTCCTTACTGGCACGCAATTAATCAACCCCTTTCCTAGACAGAACTTCCTTAGACATTGCCAATAATGCTATCTAATAATATTATTCAAATAATATGAATTATTGATTTGATAATTTGAAATAATGTGCAATGAAAATTATTGAATCAATAATATAAAATAGCAAAGTAGCACTTATGGATATAAAATATTAACGTAGCAAATATTAAACTAATAAAATATTATGCAATTATTGAATCAATAATATAAAATATTGAATAGTAATTACTGTAACAATAATTGAGTAAGTGCCTTCCTACGTAAGAATCAATAATTCAAAATACTGTTCAATACCGTGTCCTACCGTGCAACACCGCGTATTACTGTATTTTAACCATCGGATATTTCAACAGTACTAACGGTAACAGTTTTGTTGTTATTTTTATAAAAACGTTATTTCTGTCGCTTTCTATATCTTACATTCATTCCGTTGTGGGGTCCACCAATGACTGCGCCGTCGTACGAATATTCTCCGACAAAAAGAATATTCCTCGACCAAATGAATATTTCCCGACACAACGAATATTTTATAACCACTTGCTTACTTTGTAAACTTTGCACATTTCACCCATAACTTATCACATTTATCAAATCAACACCTTACTATTTCAAAATAATATATAAAGAAAATTAAATCTTATTCATAAAATTTGGGGTCTTATAATCTCCCCTCCTTATGAAATTTTGTCCTCGAAATTGACGTACGTACCTGGTATGTCGAAAAGGTGAGGATACCTCATTTTCATTTCGATTCTAATTCCCAGGTCATTTCCTCGATATCATGGTTCCTCCACAAAACTTTAACTTGAGGTATAACCTTTGAGCGTAGGACATGTTCCTTCCTATCCAAGATCTTGACAGGTACCTCTTCGTATGTTAAATCTTCGGCTATCTCGTCTGGTTCTAACTCAATAATGTAGTTTGGATCTTTCACATATTTATGAAGCACAGATATGTGAAAAATGTTATGAACACGAGACATGCTTGGAGGTAAGGCGAGTCTATAGGCCACATTTTCTACTCGGTCAAGGATTTCAAATGGACCAATGAATCGTGGATTGAGCTTTCCTCTCTTTCCGAATCTTGTAACTCCTTTCCACGGAGCAACACATAATAATACATGATCTCTGATATTAAACTCCACGTCTCTTCGATGAAGATCAGCATAACTCTTTTGTCGATCTTTTGCAGTTTGTATACGTTGCTGGATCATTTGAATCTTTTTCAGTAGTCATACGTACTAACTCCGGTCCCAATAATGTTGCTTCACCCACCTCGTCCCAGCATACTGGAGAACGACATTTTCGTCCATACAACGCCTCGAATGGAGCCATGCCTATATTTGCCTGATAACTGTTGTTGTAGGAGAATTCCACCAATCGTAGGTACTTATCCCAACTCCCTTTGAAGTCTAGAACACAGAGTCTCAATAGATCTTCAAGAGTTTGAATAGTCCTTTTCGATTGCCCATCCGTTTATGGATGATATGCCGAACTAAATCGTAAATCCGTGCCCATAGCTTTCTGCAAGCTGACCCAGAATCGTGAAGTGAATCTTGGGTCACGATCCGAAACTATGGATACTGGCATGCCATGCAATCTCACAATCTCATTCACGTACATACGAGCAAGACGTTCAAGGGAATAAGTCTCTCGTATCAGCAAGAAATGAGCAGACTTGGTTAATCTATCAACAATAACCTAAATTGCATCTATACCTTGAGAAACCTTGGGAAGACCCGTAACAAAATCCATGGTAATGTGTTCCCACTTCCACTTTGAAATCTCAAGTGGTTGCAATGGACCCTTTGACATTTGATGCACCGCCTTGACACGTTGACACGTTAAACACCTCGAGATGAACTCTGCGATCTCTCTCTTCATATTGCTCCACCAAAATGCATATCAAAGATCACGATACATTTTGGTACTTCCAGGATGGATTGCAAACGGTGTGTTGTGCGCCTCCATCATGATTCTATACTTCAAATCAGAATCGTCAGGAACACAAAGTCTAGAGTTGACTCAAAGTATTCCTTATTCATCAATCCTTGTTTCTGGAATAGCACCTTCTTGCACCTTCTTTCTCATATTCATCAGCTCCGGGTCTGTAGATTGAGCAGCTTTAACTTTATCAATCAAAGTTGGTTCTACGCGTATACTTGATATCATCGCATGGGTCCCCGGAGTCTTGAACTCTATCTCCATCTTTTGTAAATCACACTAAATAGGCCTTAAAAGCATCACATTCGTTCCCACATATAATCTTCTACTCAATGCGTCAGCTACCACGTTCGCTTTTCCAGGATGGTATTGGGTGGTATGATCGTAATCTTTCAACAGCTCAAGCCAACGTCGTTACCGGCATGTTGAGTTCCTTCTGGGTGAAGAAATACTTGAGGCTTTTAAGATCCATATAGATCTCCACTTTCTCCCCATACAGGTAGTGTCTCCAGATCTTTAACGCAAAAATGACTGCTGCCAACTCTAGATCATGAGTAGGATAATTCTTCTCATATTCCTTGAGTTGTCGCGAGGCACAGGCTATGACTTTCCCATGTTGCATGAGAATACATTCTAACCCTTTTCCCGAAGCATCGCTGTAAATGACAAATCCATCTGAACCAGATGGTATCGTCAGAACAGGTGCCGAAATGAGTCTCCTCTTGAGCTCATGAAAGCTCTTCTCGCATTCTTCGTTCCATACGAATTTTGTATCTTTCCGAGTTAGCTGAGTTAATGGAGTAGCGATTCGAGAAAATCCTTCAACGAATCTCCGATAATAACCAACTAAGCCTAGAAAGCTACGTACTTCGGTCACCGACTTCAATTGCTCCCAACTTTGTATTGCTTCAATCTTCGCCGGGTCCACAGATACTCCACGTTTTGATACTACGTGCCCAAGGAATGCTACCTCCTCAAGCCAGAACTCGCATTTCTTTAGCTTGGCATATAGCTTATTTTCACGAGGCCTTTGAAGTACCAGCTTCAAGTGGTGCTCATGATCTTCATGGCTTTTGGAATAGATGAGGATATCATCAATAAAGACAACCACGAACTGATCCAAATATTCCTTGAATACACGGTTCATCATATCCATGAAGGCAGCAGAAGCATTAGTCAATCCAAAAGACATGACTAAGAATTCATAATGCCCGTATCGAGTTCTGAAAGCAGTCTTCAGAATATCCTCAGTTTTAATCTTCAGCAGATGATATCCACAACGAAGATCGATCTTTGAAAAGAATTGTGCACATTACAACTGGTCGAACAGGTCATCAATACGAGGTAACGGATACCTATTCTTGATGGTGACATGGTTCAACTCCCGATAGTCAATACAAAGTCGCATACTCCCGTCTTTCTTCTTTACGAATAAAACAGGAGCACCCCAAGGAGATGTACTAGGACATATAAAATTGATGTCTAACAACTCCTGTAGTTGGACCTTTAACTCCTGAAGTTCTATAGGAGCCATTCGATATGGGGTTTTAGAAATGGGTTTTGTACCGTGTTCAAGGTCAATAAAGAATTTAACTTCACGTTCCGGGGGTAGACCAGAAAGTTCTTCGGGAAATACATCAAGAAACTAATTAACAACAGAAATATCATTCAAACCTGACGTATTCTGGTTTAGATCAGTGACATGGGCTAAGAAAGCTTGACATCCATTTTTCAATAAACGAATAGCTTTATGACTTGAAATAACATTGATTGATTTTAGTGGTTTGGTTGTTTGAATTTGCACAATAGGTTGGTTAGGAATATGAAAACTAACAACCTTACGAAAACAATCAATTTTGGCATGATAAGTGGTCAACCAGTCAATTCCTAAAATCACATCAAATGCAAGTATTTTCAACGATATAAGATCAACAGGTAGGGTGAGGGTACCAATTTGAATCGAGCAAGATTTATAAACTGTAGATGTAATGAAGGTTTCTCCCAACGGAGTTTCAACAGATAAGTCAAAGTCTAATTTCTCAGGTGTCAAGTTCAAACGTTGAGCACAAGCAGGTGAAATAAAAGAATGGGTAGCACCCGTATCTAATAAAGTGTAAACTTCGCAAGAGTTTATTATCTCCTTACCCGTAATAACCTCGTTCGGGTTCCTTGCTTGTTGGGCAGTCACGACAAAAGCTCTTCAAGGAACCACTGACTTTGACTTGTCAGGGATAGCCTTTGGAGTCACCATCCCTGCTGGACTTGGTTTTGCTACAGGACACACTCGAGCTATGTGCCCTTCCTTTCCACAGTTATAACACAACTTGGATTGTTATGTGTAGTTGGGGCTGATGTGTCCCTCTTGCCCTCATTTATAGCATACGACCGGCGGTCGTTCTCCTCCCCTAGAAACAGTTGATGTTGGTGCTGCTGTCGATGCTTTCACGTTCTCATTGTTGTACCTTCTCTTCTTGAAATCTCCCCCCGACTCACTTCTTCTATTATTATGGCCATGATTACCACCGGAGTGGTTACCTCTTCTGGCATGATACTTTCCTCCCTGCTGGTTGTCATTGTTTCGATGACTGCTGCCACCGGTACGACCTTGGTTGTTGTCCCTTGGTTGAACATAATCATTATCTCGTTCTAATAACTGGGCCCTGTTCACTACAGCGGAATATAGAGAAAATTTGTGAGAAATGAGGTATTGACGAATCTCGGGTTTCAAACCTCTTAGAAACATTCGCATCATACGTTCCTCATTCTCCACCAAATGAGGTGCAAACTGGGATAACTCAGCGAATTTAGCCTCGTACTAGGACACAGTCATGTTGTTCTGTTCCAATTTGATGAACTCTACCTCTTTTATGTGACGAATACTTTCTGGAAAGTACTTGTCATTGAACAGTTTCTGGAACGCCCCCCAAGTTATCTTGAGTACGGCAGGCTGGGTACGCTTCACAGATTCCCACCAGTAATCTGCTTCTCCACGAACATAAAGGTGGAAAATGGAACCTTCTGTTCCTCCGTGCATCCCAAGACATCAAATATCTTGATAATTTGCTTAATCCAATTTTCTGCCTTGATTGGATCTGGCTTTCCTTGAAACTCTGGTGGTCCCAACTCTTTAAACTGCTTGGCAGTGACAAGCCTCGAGTTGTTATTTCCACCAGTATTATGAACAGGAGTCTCCCTCGTCTGGTTTTGCATGAACTGCAAAAAGCTTCTAAATATCCCATCATTTATCATTTCTTCGGTAGGATTGTTTACAGGTGGAATATAGCCTTCCTGTTGCACGTTCTCCTCATTGGTGATTAAAGGTGCCTCAACGGTCTCATTCACTCTATTGTTTAGATTTTCAGCTGCCATTCTCAAATACTGCCACAAAACAAGGGTTAATCAAACAAATTAACATATCACATATTAACCCTATATTCCTACCGACCAATTAAATAACAATTAAGCTTAGGTAAGACACACTAGCGAAGGTTTTACTCGTCTCTCCCCTCCTAGTTCTTATTCCCAGATCTCTGCCAGAGATCATATCCCTAAGCTCTGATACCAACTGTGACGCCCCCAAAATAGGTTCAATACTCAACCTATTTTGAGTCGCCAAATACACTCAACAAAATTCAAATACAATCTTTCATATCACACGGTCGTGCAAAATACGACCACACAACTGTGAGTGTCAATACAGACATGTAGAAAAGATTAACATTAAAACTATGTCCTCATTACATTTATTATCACACTATTTTAAATAAAAAAAAATAGTGAGGACTTCTACAGCTCTAACTCGGACCATCACTCCATTCCCCGACTAGTACCCGTGATATTCTCATTTCCTAAAGAGAACAATGAAAGAAAAGAGTGAGCTCAACTAGCCCAGTAAAGAATATTATGACTACGATAATGAAAAATAAATTATCGTTAGCCTTCAATAAATCAGATAAAATATTATGGACAACAAGTTTTAGATCAATATTCGCAGCGGAAATAACAATTCATTAGAAGAGTTAAGTAGAGAATGATGTCTACTATCTTTTTTGTTTTAAAAGTCCATCATCAATATTTTATCCCTGTAACATCAATCAATATACATCTTGAATAAAATATCCATCTTTGCACTACGGGCCAAAGATATTCATTTGTATCATCAGTTGGTCATGTTCATCTCAACACTTGTCCATCTTTGCACTACGGGCCAAAAATATTCATCAGGTAATCATTCATCTTTGCACTACAGGCTAAAGATATTCATCACGTAATTATTCATCTTTGCACTACAGGCCAAAGATATTCAGTTATATCACCATTTAGAATTGAGGATGATGAAAAATAATACGAATAAGGGATTCAGTGAGATAAAGGACAAATATTAGAGAATTTATCCAGAGTTCAAGAATGAAGATCAAAATCTAGATCCAATAAAAGATGATTTGGAAGAAAAAAAAATATTTTTTTATCGTGAATAGTACCCCGTGAATAGTAACTTGTGAATAGTAACTCGACATGAAAAGATAAAAATTTCACAAGAAAGTTCAGACCAATATTCCAGTGAAATAATATTAGATGAAGCGAAAAACTCAAGTAATATCTGATCATTTCAGGAATTATAGAAGCAATACTTATCGTAGTAAGTTTAGAGTTAAAAATCTGAAATGAAACAATATACAAAACTGCAATTGAATTTTCACCCGTCTGGCGGTAGTCTGCTCAGACAGATTATTTCCATAATTTAATAACAACTGAATACGAAGAATTATTCACCAGGCATGCGGTAGTCCGCGTAGACAGGTTATTACCACAAAATAATAAAGAATAGAATAACAACAGGATTTCACCATGCATGCGGTAGTCCGCGTAGACAGATTATTCCAACAGAATAATAAAAATGGAATAACAACCCTTACGAGTATTGAAAGAAAATAACTCTCTTCATGAATACGAAAGAAATAATACCCCTTACCTTAAAATTTGGAGACTGTACTAGCGTAATAGCAGAATACTCTTCTTCTTTCTCTCTTATTCTCTCTATACTTTCTCTCTCTATAGCTTTAGTGAATTGGTGAGAAATAATGAAGAAATGAGCTTCTATTTATAGGCTCGGCAGAGTAAGGGTAAAGTAGTCTTTTCGCCATAATTTATGACATCATCGCTTACATCATCGATCTATGACATCATTGCTTACCTCATCGCTCTGATGACATCATTGCTTACCTCATCGCTCCGATGACATCATTGTTTACATCATAA
Organism: Panax stipuleanatus; assembly: GCA_020205555.1. Lineage (NCBI taxonomy): Eukaryota > Viridiplantae > Streptophyta > Magnoliopsida > Apiales > Araliaceae > Panax > Panax stipuleanatus. The sequence continues at coordinate 152,368,993 of CM035124.1, read as the reverse complement.
GAGTTCAAATTCAATTTGCACTCTTCCACCTCGTTTAACTTTTATACCATGAATTTACTATAATAATGTTACCATTCAAATTATAAAAATCATATTATTATATAATCACATCATACTACTATAAAGTAATATTATAATAATATATTTGAATGAATTATTTTATCGGACAAGATAAAATACCAACTTTCAACAAATGTCACATGTTAAAAATTTCTCCGTTTAAATCCACATTGAATAAATATTTTCTTATCATATATATCAAAAATTAATTATTCACAAATAATATTACAGAACTACAATATTGACAACCAGGTCGTTCCTAGGAAAGAGGGGGCCTTCCGATAAGGATTTCTCCTTACTGGCGCGCAATTAATCAACCCCTTTCCTAGATAGAACTTCCTTATACATTGCCAATAATGCTATCTAATAATATTATTCAAATAATATGAATTATTAATTTGATAATTTGAAATAATGTGCAATGATAATTATTGAATCAATAATTAAAAATAGCAAAGTAACACTTATTGATATAAAATATAAACGTAGCAAATATTGAACCAATAAAATATTATGCAATTATTGAATCAATAATATAAAATATTGAACAGTAATTACTGTAACAATAATTGAGTAAGTGTCTTCCTACGTAAGAATCAATAATTCAAAATACTGTGCAATACCATGTGCTACCGTGCAACACCGCGTATTACTGTATTTTAACCACCGGGTATTTCAACAGTACTAACGATAACAGTTTTGTCATTATTTTTATAAAAAAGTTATTTCTGTCGCTTTCTATATCCGACATTCATTCCGTTGTGGGGTCCACCAATGACTGCGCCGTCGTACAAATATTCTCTAACAAAAAGAATATTTCTCGACCAAGCGAATATTCTCCGACACAACGAATATTTTATAACCAATTGCTTACTTTGTAAACTTTGCACATTTCACCCATAACTTATCACATTTATCAAATCAATACCTTACTATTTCAAAATAATATATAAAGAAAATTAAATCTTATTCATAAAATTTGGGGTCTTACAGTTCATGAACTAGGGATGACGTCAAACTCTATAAAAGAAAGAAGTGGCTATTTTGAGAACATGGTTGAGGTATTTGAAAAATGTGTACAAGTATCTCTAATAGTAATAACACAAACTCAAAGTATGATCTATGTGATATGCAGTTAAGTGTTATGAAAATATACAAGCTATATGACTTGACTATCTGGCTAATATGCTTGTAAATGCAAATAATTGTGTAGGATTTGTGAGAACACACAAGTTAAGCTAAATTGTATCCCTAGTCTACGAACAAGGCAAGTATCTAAATCTTACTCTTTATTGAGCAAGTATTCTGAGATTATTTATATACGGACAAGTTCTCTAAATTCTGAACTGTCTCTCATTATTTATGAATAATACAAGGTTAAATAGCCTTTTTATTCCAATCAGCTTCAAGAGAATTGTTAAAATGCTATCAAGTACATCAACTTTTCTTACTCAAATAAGTTTATATTGCAAGTACTTAACTCAAAGGCTTATCTTTTCAAGTTATTGAAAGTATTGAACAGCAATACTTTAGATTCATTTATTCTTATGATATTAAAAGTACGTCAATGCCATTATTTCGGCTAGACAAATGTTGAGATATATTGATATTATTCATTTATGAAAATCTCATTTAATGTTTTCCAAATTATTTTGTGGTGGTGCTGTAATGATCATGAATTTTTAAACTCCATTATTAATTTAATATGAGATTTAAATTTTTAATGAGTTAGTTTTGCGAGCTTATTTAAACCTTAAGTGGTTATGTGAATTTGTGAAATATTTAAAGGAGTCACTAATGGGTAATTTAAATTAGTGGACCGACCCTAAGACTTTAATATCAAAGAATTGATAAGGTGATTAGTAATTAAATATTCAATTTGTTTGAATATAGTGAAGGGATTTAAATGTGTTGATTAATTGCTATTGTAAATAAATAATAAATTAATGAGCAAAGGATTAATAAATATAATATGATTATATTTAATTGATTAATTGTTTTATACAAGCATGTGATATGTAAACCTATAATATATGGTGGGTTACTGTAATATCCGAGATTTTTATGTCTTTTAACAATTATCAATAAACGAATTTATGTGAAATTTTGGTGTGTTTTCTGTTATTTAGATGTATATGCGTTATACATACATATGTTATTTTATGATATGTGATGAGGAGTATTTAAATGGTTGGTTTAGTATAATTCAACTATTTAAATAGGTTAAGTATGGAATTAATTCTATTAATTTCGTGGGATGGCTTTAAAGCATGATTTTGAGATCAGAGTGGAATTTAGAGACGCGGACTGCGTATTTGAGTCCTGGACGTCGAATTTAGTCAGGTTAGACTGTAACCACGAAAATGTGTCACGGTTGACTTTTTGGTCAAAGTCAACCAGTTGACTTTTTTGGGTAAAAAGTCAACCACGAATTTCGGAGAGGATTTTGATGAAACAGATAGTTCCATGACGTCCGGGACGTCGACTTTAGTAGGAATCGATATAAGTATCGCAACGTTTTGCCACGAGGGGCAAAATGGTCAAAATAATTATTTAATTGATTTAATTGATTATAATAATATTTTATGTGGTACAAGTCAGCAGCTGGTGGGACCCTTGTGACTCACGAATTGGGACAAGGGAAGGAGTATACGTATATTACATATAGCTAAGGAGGGAGTACTTCATTTTACTCCTTAAAACCAAAAATCCTTTCATTTTCTCTAACCCCCACATTCTTCTTATTTAATTTGCTAAACTAATGTTCTAACTTAATGTTGTAACTGCTGAATTGAGAATGGAAGAGGCAAAGGAAGCTTATACTAATGATTTCTATATATACTCTCCACCTAAAATTCTATTTCTTTCTTTTGTAAAATATCCTACCGTGAGTGAAGTTGAGAGTGAGAGAGGAAAGAGCTTGAGAGGGTGGCGAATTCTGGAGTTTGCAGAGACTAACCAAGCAAAGAGAGTTATTAGAGGAATTCGAACAAAAAGAATTCATCAAAGAGGTAGCCATGAACTCTCTTTTTCATGTTCTTAAGTAAAAATGAGAAAATATGCATATGAGACCTTGCAAATGATTTGTTTTGATTTTGTGAGGCTATGTTCATGTTGTTTACTGATATGTGGGTGTAGAGAACGAAAGTTCTGGTTTAATTCATGTCTCTTACACATTGAATCGTATGAATTTATGCCATGCATGCTAAGTGTTTGCTAAAATGCCTCTTAGATGTCAAATTATTCAAATCATGGTAATTTAGTGAAGTTAAAGGTTGGGTTACGTGTATATATGTTAGTATGTGTGGTCTGGACAGTAGGAATCAACCCCATGCATGCTAGAATCAAAATCACAAAATTTGTCAAAGATGGTTTAACATAGAATCTGTGACCTTTCGGGTTTTTCGGAGCCTTGGAATCATTGTTTCTATGACCCGATTAGTGGGTGTAATAATTTTGTAAAATACTGTGTAGTATGATGTATAACCTGACCAAATTTCATAAGAAACGGAGTTAAATTGAGCAAGTTATGATTTTTGAGAGCAAGCATGTTGGAAATAAAAATCTGCAAATTTCTGGGTTTTCCAGAATTTTTCTAAGTGTTAGAACCTGTTCTGGCACGCTTTTCAAGGTAGCCGGTTCGTGGTCTTAATTTGCTATTTTCTGGAATGTGATATTTTTGTAAAATAGTATGCTAGATGAAGTATGTTGTGTCCAAGTTTCATGGTCATATCATGTATGGTTTAATCGGAATTAATTCGCTAAGATAACTGCTCAAAAACTGCAAAAATTTTCTGGGCATGAAGAGCAGAGCAGCTGTGCCGTTCATACGGCTTAACGCTGCGCAGCTGCGCCACTCAAAGATGGGTTCTGGGTTTTCCAGGCAGCGCAGCTGCGCCGGTAACACGGCTTGAGGCTGCGCAGCTGCGCCGTTTCGGGTCGGTCCGGGTCAGGTCTGATCCGGGTCGGGTCGGGTCGGACCGTGAAAAATTCCAGAAACTTATTTTTACTCAGATTCTCATATTGAACCACTTTATCTATATGACGCAACATGTTATATGATTAAATTAGTTTGATGATAGCATACGTGGTAGTTGATTAATGAAATTATAATGAAAGAAAATCATTTTCTTTCGAATTAGAGTTCAAGAACCTAATGGCTTAATGTGACACATATGATTAGGTTACGTGAAGGTTAATTGCTAGCTTTAACGATAGCAGACGTATCAGGCAAGTTTCCTAGCCCTAATTTCTATTGGGTATTTATTAAATCCTTACTTATTTTTATCTCAGTGAGGGTAAGTATTGGACTTGTGCTAGCTATTTATTCGTGCAAGTTCCTTTGTTGTGAAGTTATACAACTTCAATTATCTTGCAAGCTTATCGATGATTACTCAGTTATTATTCTAACAACTATGCTTATAAGTTTAATGTCATTATCGAACTGTTTCTAAGTATGTTTCCTGGCCTTTGTTTTCGGCTAGTTATTATTGATGAAAAATGATTTAATTCAAATCTTTCGAAGCTATTTAATGTTTACCAATCCAAATTGCTTTGGTGCGGTCTCGCATGAATACTAAGATGAACAACCCGAATAAACGGGTAAACAGATGTCGGGCATATAGTCCCATTTATGGTTATGCAGTTTAAACTTTATACTTGTGCACAATGTAGGGTACAATAGGCTGATCACCTGGAGTACTTGCAGAGACCGTTTACAATCTATTTGATTGTTAAATTGTCTGATGGTTTTCGATGAAACAAAGTAACGTTCAGGGTATTTAACACCCCTTAGTATGCTATGAAGAATTCTAAACTCTTATCTTTGATATTCTTGTTTAACACTTGATAATTCTTTCAACTGTTGAGATATTGTCATACATATGTTTTTACTCCTGATGTATGTTTCCAAACTTCTTTATATACTTGCTGGGCAATTTGTGCTCATTCTTGCTTAAACCTTTCAGTTAAGGATGAGAAGGCTGAGGGCTCGGGCAAGGACAAGGGGAAGACTAAGATGAAATGATGCTAGTTACCTTATAAAATAAGTTTATATTTCCGCATATGATGTAATGTAGCGATAAACGCTAAGTTTAAGTTTTGGTTTATTAAAGGTTGTAAAGACTTGGGATTTTATTTTGAGTAAGTACGTAATAGTTATAATATTACTATTATTATTGCTGGAGTTTACTTAGATAGATGATGATGTATGTTGTATCGTGAGCACCATGTCCTGTAATCGATGTTACACGGATTTGGGGGTGTTACAGGTTGGTATCAAATCCGTAGGTTATAAACCTTAGGTGGGAAACCTTAGACTATAACCTTAGGGAAGTTAGTGGAGGTAATAAGGAGATGAACTCACGTAGAGTTCTAAGTGTAGCGTCGAATCTATTTTTCTAAAAACAAAAATCAATATCTATTTTAAAAATACTAATCGAGTTCTTTGTCTTGATCGTAGGATGTCAGGAGAAGAGGAGGTTAGAAATATTCACGTTGTGAGTGAGCAGTTGGTGACAGCTGTACCTGAGCCTATAGCTGAGGCAGCAGCTTAGTCAGAACCAGAGGAATATCCTGAAGAGGAAGAGGAGCCTGAGGAGGACTCCGAGGAAGCACCTGAGGATGGTCTACTAGATGAGTTGATGGATAGGATTACAGATTTGGACGACAAGGTCCATGAGTTGGAGGAACTGTATCAGGGGGAGCAGTAGGCTGCAGCATTGCTTGAGGCATTGGTGCACCACCTGATAATTAGGAACGGGGATCTGGCTGTCAAGTTGCGAACAACAGGTCAGAAGGCGGACAGGCTGAAAGACGAGAAAGAAGCTATCAGGACCCACTTGGGACATACCATTAATGGGCTAGAGTCAAGGATTCAGAGTCTCCAAACTGACAAGCAGATCATTACCACATTTTGGGGAGATGAGAGAAGAGGTCGTGCTCAGGCCGAGAAGCTAACAGGCGAGTTAGAAGGAGAAGTAAGAGATAAGAAGGTTAGGATGGATAGAATAAAGTACGCGTTTAAGTCAGCACATGGGAGGTTCCAGCATAGGGTGTATCACTTTCCACGTGAGGAGTACCGGTCTAGACATGCCATAAGCCGTGGGCTGGTGCTGGAGATAGCGGATGAAGAGCATGAAGACGCCATTAGGCGGGGTCTTTAGTTTGTTGGTGTTAGACTTTTACTACTAACGTGTAGAACGCTTATCTATGAAATAAAACTTGGTTTCCAGTTTCACTAAATAGGATGGTTTAAGTGATGTAAATGGCTTGATGCCATAAGACGACGAAATACTTTGGGTATTATGTTTATAAATAAATATGCTGTTATTTAAATATATGATGTGATGATTAAGTTTTATATGAATTATATATGCTGTAGGAATAAGTTATGAGATGATGACATTAAGTTTATTTAAACAGAAAGATGGCTAGGGGAAGACGTCGTCAAGTACCAGAAGGGTCAGGCGGTAATGCTGGGGGTCAACCGAACCCCATGCAACAATTTGTCGACATGTTAGCTGGGGCACTTCAGAATCGAACCCCGAATACCAATAACCCTCCAGCGGGTCAGGTGGCACACTTTAAAGACTTCAAGAGCGCGGGACCACCTGAGTTCAAAGGAACCATCGAACCTATCGAAGCCCAAACTTGGGTTAAGGAAATCGAAAAGGCGTTCGCTATCGCCCGAGTAGGAGATGATCAGAAAATAATCTTCGCCACGTATATGCTGAAGGGTGAAGCCAACTACTAGTGGGAGGCAAACCAGACCAGGGCTGGAGAAGGTGTGATATCTTAGGAAGGGTTTAAGAAGATATTTTTTGAGAATTACTTTCCTGCGAGTATGCAGAGTCGGATAGAGATGCGATTCCTAGAGCTGAAGCAAGAAGACATGACGGTACCCCAATATGCCGCAAAGTTTAACGAACTGGCGAGGTTCGTACCTCATCAGGTTGACACTGAGGAAAGGAAAACGAGGAGGTTTGAGCAGGGTCTCAAACCATGGTTATACAGTAGACTTTTGGTGTTGCAGACGAACAGCTTCGCGACTCTCCTGGAGAAGGCTATAATTGCGGAGGGCGGAAGTGAAGCCCTAATGAAGTTTAATAAGGAGAAAAAGAAGAAGAATGAAGGAGGGAATCGCGGGGAAGGTAGCAGCAGCAGTGGTGTAAACAAGAGGAAGTGGAACAACAACAACAGCAATAACAATTTCAACTCGGGAAACTCTGGGGGAAAACCAGGGGAAACAAAGAAGAGGACTGAGGCATGCAAGGAGTGCGGGAGGAATCATTCGGGTGCATGTCTAAAGGGGAAGAATGCCTGTTTCAATTGCGGGCAAGAGGGGCACATTTCTCCCAATTGCTCTGCACCAAAGAGGAATGGATGCTTCAACTGTGGAGCATTAGATCATCAGGCAAGGAATTGCCCAAAGAAGAATTCTGCAGGAGGAAATGGAGGAAGGGGACCAAGCAGTGGAAATCTCCAAATTACTGGACCACCAACTCAAAATCGACCAACAGCAAGGACTTTCAACATGACGGTTCAGGATGCAGTCGCATCCAAGGACGTGGTTTCAGGTATCATTCCGGTCAATGATATATCTGCTTACATATTATTTGATTCGGGTGCTACTTGTTCCTTCGTGTCGTATGAATTCTCCCAACGATTAAACTTACCCCAGGAAGAATTAGAATATCCTATGAACATAGAAGTCGCTAATAAGGAAGTCATTCTCGTTAACCATGTCTATAGGAATTGTGTTATAGATATCAGGGGGTATAAGTTACCAGTGGATTTAATTCCAATTCAATTAGGAGAATTTGATGTAATTCTAGGAATAGATTGGTTATTTAACCATGGAGCGATGATAGATTGCCAGAATAAGTGTATAAACCTTATGACTCCAAATAAGTCTAAGGTAGTGTTCTACGGGAGTAAGTTGCCGAGACACTCGAGTTGTTTGACGGTGATGCAAGCGAGGAAGTTACTAAGGAGGGGATGTGTAGGATATTTGGCCCATATCATCGATACACAAAAAGAAGGGAAAGGGATGGGACAGATACCAGTAGTAAATGAATTTTTGGATGTATTTCTGGAAGAATTACCAGGACTTCCACCTGATAGAGAGATCGAATTTGTTATAGATTTAGTATCGGGAACGGCCCCTATTTCGAAAGCCCCATACAGAATGGCACCGGCAGAGATGAAAGAGCTGATGGTACAGTTACAGGAATTATTGGATAGAAAGTATATTCAACCGAGTGTGTCTCCTTGGGGAGCACCAATTTTATTTGTGAAAAAGAAGGATGGATCGATGAGACTTTGTATCGACTATCGAGAGTTGAACAAAGTGACGATCAAGAACAAGTATCCGTTACCTAGAATAGATGATCTGTTCGATCAGTTGAAGGGAGCGAAATATTTTTCCAAGATCGACTTGAGGACGGGATATCACCAGTTGAGGGTGAGGAAGGAAGATGTTCCTAAGACAGCATTCAGGACTCGTTACGGTCACTACGAGTTCCTGGTGATGTCATTTGGGTTAACAAACGCGCCGGCGGCATTTATGGATATGATGAATCGGGTATTCAAGCAATACTTAGATAAATTCGTAGTTATGTTCATAGATGATATCCTGATCTATTCCAAGACTCCATAGGAGCATGCTGAACACTTAAGGTTGGTATTGGAGGCATTGAGGAAGGATAAGTTATACGCAAAATTTTCAAAGTGTGAGTTTTGGTTGGAGAAAGTTCAATTTCTGGGTCACGTGATCGACAAGGATGGAATCTCCGTGGATCCAGCAAAGGTGGAAGCGGTACAAAATTGGGAACAACCAAAGACGTCGACTGAAGTAAGAAGTTTCTTAGGATTGGCAGGCTATTATAGACGGTTTATCCAAGATTTTTTGAAGGTAGCAGGAACGTTGACGAATTTAACGAAGAAGTCTGTAAAATTTATCTGGACAGAGAAGTGTGAAGAAAGTTTCCAGGAGCTTAAGAAAAGATTGAGTGAGGCACCAGTTTTGTCTTTACCAGACGATACTGGTGATTTTGTAATTTTTAGTGATGCGTCTCACAAAGGACTTGGCTGTGTGCTTATGCAACATGGTAAAGTTATTGCGTATGCATCGCGTCAGTTGAAGGATTATGAGAAGGGATATCCTACCTATGACCTGGAATTGGCAGTGGTAGTATTTACCCTGAAGATTTGGAAGAACTATTTATATGGTGTAAAGTGTGAAATATACACGGACCATAAAAGTCTGAAGTATATCTTCACGCAGAAGGAGTTGAATATGAGACAGAGAAGATGGTTGGAACTAATAAAGGATTACGATTGCGACATCTTATATCATCTGGGGAAAGCTAACGTGGTCGCAGATGCGCTATGCAGAAAGGGCAGTGGCAGGTTGGCAATGCTAACGGCTCAAGAGCAGTTGATTAAGGAAATGGCCGGTTTTGAACTCGAGGTAAAGAGTCCAAGTGAGTCGGATGAGAAGTTGTTTGCAATGGAGGTTCGACCAACTCTATTGGACAAAATCAAGAAAGAACAAAGCAGCAATGAAGAATGTGAAAAGGTGAGGAAAAGAATTTCAGAAGGGGAGGAGCTTAAGTTCAATGTGGGTGGTGATGGACTATTAAGATTTGAGAGGAGAATTTGGGTGCCTGCGGTATCTGAGTTAAAGGAGGAAATCTTGCAGGGAGCTCATAGCTCAAGTTACTCAATTCACCCGGGAAGCACAAAGATGTATCAGGATCTTCGCCAACATTATTGGTGGCCCAATATGAAGAGAGAAGTGGCAGAGTGCGTCAGCAGATGTTTGACATGCCAGAGAGTTAAGGCGGAGCATCAGAGATCGAGCGGGTTACTTCAACCATTAGAAATTTCGGAATGGAAATGGGAGCATATCACGATGGACTTCGTGGTAGGACTTCCAAAAATATAAAAAGGTAACGACGTAATTTGGGTAATCGTTGATCGATTGACCAAGTCAGCGCATTTCTTGCCAATTAAGATTAGATATACCTTGGATCAGTTGGCAAAGCTCTATATCAAGGAGATTATTTCCAGGCACGGCGTACCTGTATCAATTGTGTCAGATCGCGATCCGCGGTTCACAGCTAATTTCTGGAAAAGCTTTCAAGAACGCATGGGAACGCAACTGAGGTTGAGCACCGCGTATCATCCTCAAACAGACGGGCAGAGTGAAAGAACTATTCAAACATTGGAGGACATGCTGAGAGCATGTGTTATGGACTTCAAAGGAAGCTGGGATGACCACCTACCGTTGGTGGAATTTGTATACAACAATAGTTACCACGCGAGCATTGGGATGCCACCTTATGAAGCTTTATATGGAAGAAAATGTTGAACACCATTGTGCTGGGGTGAAGTGGGAGAACATAAATTGCTAGGGCCAGAATTAGTGCAGCAAACTGCAGATGTGATCAAAATAATACGAGCGAGATTAGTGACAGCTCAGGATCGACAGAAGAAATATGCTGATCAACATCGGCAACAACGAGACTTCGACGTCGGCACTTATGTGTTTCTAAAGGTTTCACCTTGGAAAGGGAAAATGAGATTTGGGAAGAAGGGAAAACTTAGTCCCAGATTCATAGGACCCTTTGAAGTGTTAAGGCGAGTCGGTGAGGTAGCTTATGAAATAGCTTTACCTCCGGAGTTAGAACATATACACAACGTGTTCCACGTATCAGTTTTACGACCCTATAAACGGGATTACAAGCATGTCATAGAGTATGAACCCATCCAATTTGAAAAGGACCTAACCTATGAAGAGGTTCCAGTACAGATAATTGATAGAAAAGAACAAGTGTTGAGAAATAAGATAATACCTTCTGTTAAGGTAGTATGGAGGAACCACAACGCCGAAGAGGCTACGTGGGAACTCGAGGAGAAAATGATGAAAAACTACCCTAGTCTTTTTGTTTGATATGTAATGATTCCGGGGTCGGAATCCTTATAAGGGAGGGTGAATGTAATATCCGAGATTATTATGTCTTTTAATAATTATCAATAAACGAATTTATGTGAAATTTTGGTGTGTTTTCTGTTATTTAGATGTATATGCGTTATACATACATGTGTTATTTTATGATATGTGATGAGGAGTATTTAAATGGTTGGTTTAGTTTAATTCAACTATTTAAATAGGTTAAGTATGGAATTAATTCTATTAATTTCGTGGGATGGCTTTAAAGCATGATTTTGAGATCAGAGTGGAATTTAGAGACGCGGACTGCGTATTTGAGTCCGGGACGTCGAATTTAGTCAGGTTAGACTGTAACCGCGAAAATGTGTCACGGTTGACTTTTTGGTCAAAGTCAACCGGTTGACTTTTTTTGGGTAAAAAGTCAACCACGAATTTCGGAGAGGATTTTGACGAAACAGATAGTTCCATGACGTCCGGGACGTCGACTTTAGTAGGAATCGATATAAGTATCGCAACGTTTTGCTACGAGGGGCAAAATGGTCAAAATGATTATTTAATTGATTATAATAATATTTTATGTGGTACAAGTCAGCAGGTGGTGGGACCCTTGTGACTCACGAATTGGGACAAGGGAAGGAGTATACGTATATTACATATAGCTAAGGAGGGAGTACTTCATTTTACTCCTTAAAACCAAAAATCCTTTCATTTTCTCTAACCCCCACATTCTTCTTATTTAATTTGCTAAACTATTGTTCTAACTTAATGTTGTAACTGCTGAATTGAGAATGGAAGAGGCAAGGGAAGCTTATACTAATGATTTCTATATATACTCTCCACCTAAAATTTTATTTCTTTCTTTTGTAAAATATCCTATCGTGAGTGAAGTTGAGAGTGAGAGAGGAAAGAGCTTGAGAGGGTGGCGAATTCTGGAGTTTGCAGAGACTAACCAAGCAAAGAGAGTCATTAGAGGAATTCGAACAAAAAGAATTCATCAAAGAGGTAGCCATGAACTCTCTTTTTCATGTTCTCAAGTAAAAATGAGAAAATATGCATATGAGACCTTGCAAATGATTTGTTTTGATTTTGTGAAGCTATGTTCATGTTGGTTACTGATATGTGGGTGTAGAGAACGAAAGTTCTGGTTTAATTCATGTCTCTTACACATTGAATCGTATGAATTTATGCCATGCATGCTAAGTGTTTGCTAAAATGCCTCTTAGATGTCAAATTATTCAAATCATGGTAATTTAGTGAAGTTAAAGGTTGGGTTACGTGTATATATGTTAGTATGTGTGGTCTGGACAGTAGGAATCAACCCCATGCATGCTAGAACCAAAATCACAAAATTTGTCAAAGATGGTTTAACATAGAATCTGTGACTTTTCGGGTTTTTCGGAGCCTTGGAATCATGGTTTCTATGACCCGATTAGTGGGTGTAATAATTTTGTAAAATACTGTGTAGTATGATGTATAACCTGAAATTTCATAAGAAACGGAGTTAAATTGAGCAAGTTATGATTTTTGAGAGCAAGCATGTTGGAAATAAAAATCTGCAAATTTCTGGGTTTTCCAGAATTTTTCTAAGTGTTAGAACCAGTTCTGGCACGCTTTTCAAGGTAGCCGGTTCGTGGTCTTAATTTGCTATTTTTTGGAATGTGATATTTTTGTAAAATAGTATGCTAGATGAAGTATGTTGTGTCCAAGTTTCATGGTCATATCATGTATGGTTTAATCGGAATTAATTCGCTAAGATAGCTGCTCAAAAACTGCAAAAATTTTCTAGGCATGAAGAGCAGAGCAGCTGCGCCGTTCATACGGCTTAACGCTGCGCAGCTGCGCCACTCAAAGATGGGTTCCGGGTTTTCCAAGCAGCACAGCTGCGCCGGTAACACGGCTTAAGGCTGCGCAGCTGCGCCGTTCCGGGTCGGTCCGGGTCGGGTCTGATCCGGGTCGGGTCGGGTCGGACCGTGAAAAATTCCAGAAACTTATTTTTACTCAGATTCTCATATTGAACCACTTTATCTATATGACGCAACATGTTATATGATTAAATTAGTTTGATGATAGCATACGTGGTAGTTGATTAATGAAATTATAATGAAAGAAAATCATTTTCTTTCGAATTAGAGTTCAAGAACCTAATATCTTAATGTGACACATATGATTAGGTTACATGAAGGTTAATTGCTAGCTTTAACGATAGCAGACGTATCAGGCAAGTTTCCTAGCCCTAATTTCTATTGGGTATTTATTCAATCCTTACTTATTTTTATCTCAGTGAGGGTAAGTATTGGACTTGTGCTAGCTATTTATTCGTGCAAGTTCCTTTGTTGTGAAGTTATACAACTTCAATTATCTTGCAAGCTTATCGATGATTACTCAGTTATTATTCTAACAACTATGCTTATAAGTTTAATGTCATTATCGAACTGTTTCTAAGTATGTTTCCTGGCCTTTGTTTTCGGCTAGTTATTATTGATGAAAAATGATTTAATTCAAATCTTTCGAAGCTATTTAATGTTTACCAATCCAAATTGCTTTGGTGCGGTCTCGCATGAATACTAAGATGAACAACCCGAATAAACGGGTAAACAGATGTCGGGCATATAGTCCCATTTATGGTTATGCAGTTTAAACTTTATACTTGTGCACAATGTAGGGTACAATAGGCTGATCACCTGGAGTACTTGCAGAGACCGTTTACAATCTATTTGATTGTTAAATTGTCTGATGGTTTTCGATGAAACAAAGTAACGTTCAGGGTATTTAACACCCCTTAGTATGCTATGAAGAATTCTAAACTCTTATCTTTGATATTCTTGTTTAACACTTGATAATTCTTTCAACTGTTGAGATATTGTCATACATATGTTTTTACTCCTGATGTATGTTTCCAAACTTCTTTATATACTTGCTGGGCAATTTGTGCTCATTCTTGCTTAAACCTTTCAGTTAAGGATGAGAAGGCTGAGGGCTCGGGCAAGGACAAGGGGAAGACTAAGATGAAATGATGCTAGTTACCTTATAAAATAAGTTTATATTTCCGCATATGATGTAATGTAGCGATAAACGCTAAGTTTAAGTTTTGGTTTATTAAAGGTTGTAAAGACTTGGGATTTTATTTTGAGTAAGTACGTAATAGTTATAATATTACTATTATTATTGCTGGAGTTTACTTAGATAGATGATGATGTATGTTGTATCGTGAGCACCATGTCCTGTAATCGATGTTACACAGATTTGGGGGTGTCACAGTTACACATCAATATGACTATACATTATATATATTGACTATATGGTAAGAGTAATTTCATTATGTGAGTGACATAATAGTATGACTTATGTAACATGATATGTGTGGGTAGAATTTTAATGAACACCCTACTATCTTATATTAATACCAATAGACATTATTAATTGATAAGGATTTCATTAAGTTATTATGATTATAATAATAACAGTTATGGTAATGGATAATGAGCAATACACAATTATATTATATTTGGTGTTAATAGATAATGTACATGGATTATATGATTGGTATATATGTACGTACTCAATGCATTGTATTATTAGTTGCTCAATTGAAATGACATTGTAACACTAATTAAATGTATAATCTATGTATACATGGAATGAAGTGTGTGTATATTATATAACTTAAGTATACTTATAATGTGTGTAGATGTATATTTATAACCAAGTGTTAACATACAATATACACCTTCCAAGTTGCTGAGTTCAGTTGTTGTCTAATATTGAGTGCCCAACTTCTTATTCACGTGAAACACCCATATGCCTAGCTACTCTACTTCTCCTCATTTTCTTCACAAAGTATAGCTTATGATTATGGGGGAGTGGAGATAATGATGGATTGCACCAACTCTCAACCACCCTCTCTTGTCCATTGAATAACCTTACAATCCATGGGTTTGATTTAGAGGATTATTACATTGTCTGGGTAAGCATTTGCCTATAAATTAGCTCATCCTCTTCTCATTTTCAATTGCTGAGAATTATATTGCTAGGGAAGTTATAGAGAGTGAGTTATTGTGAGATATCAGTGAGGGAGATTTGTTAATTCAAGCACACCAACTACAGAGGTATAATCATGTTCTTCATTTTCTGCAAACTTTCTAATTCTTGATTATTGAATTGATCATGGGTTGACTAATTAATGGATTGGGTTGTTAAGTATTATATGTGATTATAAACATGTTGGAATTATACTATATCATGTTTAGAATGATTTTTGTTGGAAATTTTTTGAGTTGGGCTAAATTTCTGCCGAAGCAGCCTGTTCCTGGTCTGGAAACGGAGCCGCGCGACCGCGCGTCTGCTTAGTACAAATGGGGCACGGCCGCGCCCCTCTACAGAAATTGTTGATGAGTTCTGTTAAGCTGCTGTCATAAACTAAGATATGGTACCTTGTTAGAACAAGCATATAAACTGGATTAGCATATATATATATATAAGTATATTCATGTAGTATGAACAAGTATAACAAATGTTAGTACACATGATTGACGCAACCCTTATGGTTTTGAAATAAAAAATTATAGTTTCGATTATGAACTTGACATGTACATAACAAATGTATATTCTGATTTTAGAACACGACTGTATGGTCTATATGGATATGAGAACAAAGTCTAAAGTGGTTAAACACACTAGCATACTTGATCGAAAGTTAAGACGTTTTCAAAATAAAACTCATAGTTTTGGATTTGAACCTTGTCATAAACATGCCATATGTGTATTCGGATTTAATGAACATGATAGTATGGTTTACATTGACATGTAATGAATGTTTAAAGTGTTAATCGTAAACTAGCATACTAGATTGAAAGTTAAGACAATTTCAAAAGTAAGACACTTAAGAACTTTTGAAGCAAACTTGACCAAGGTTAATGTCTTTTAGATTCTGACCATGTGAGAGCATTTATATGTCTTAGTAGTGTGTTTTCATACATGTGAGACATGGTTACGAAACACTTTGTTTACACTAAACGACCTTTGTGGACTTAGTATACTTTTCAAAGAAACTTAAGATTTAAAAGCTAATAACATCAATTACCATGTGGGTTATGTTGTGAGCATGCAAGCATACATATTAGGATTTCATTATGCTTATAGACATATTGACATGAACATCCTACATGAATATCGCCTATGCATGCTTATTCATAGAGATTAAATTTGAAGCATGAACTATGTGGATTAAAGTATACATGTGTAGTGTACGTACGAGCATGCTTACTAAGTATTGTTAATCTCGTTATGTGATAATATGATTTTTATGGCTAAATAACATGGATTTGATTGGCTTAAGGTTTACCGGAATGAAAACCTATAACCTTAACGTGAACGTAAAATGAGCATGCTATGTTTCGAATTTGAGTTAATAACTTGATAAAGCATGTGTGTTGATTTATATCAGTAACTTGAAGTGCTATGTGTGCAAGCCTATATTGATGTATAGAAACTAGATAATCTAAAGTTATTAAATCTATGACATGATTAGATTAACTTACGTGAGTTATGTGATAAACTTATATGATAAGTAGATTCTTGTAAGTGTAGACTTATATTGGTTTACACATGCTAATTAAAAGACCGACTTGTTAATGTTAGGTTGTTTCAACGAGTTTAATTAAAGCTAGAACTTATTCATAGCTGAACAAACAGGCAAGTATTCTAAATTCTTGCACTACCTTATTCAATGAATCATGTAAGCTAGTTTCTTAACTTCACTTGATATGAATACAAGTTCTCTTACACTCTTTATTGTGCAAGTTCCTATCCTTCTCATATTGTATTGAGCAGGTTATTACCGTATTGACAGTTAATTATTTAAAGCTTGAACTTTATTTCCAAGCATGCTATTAGGTGGTTTAATTACTTTACAATTATTCCACATCGATATTATTGTTATTCGCACTTGGTGCACTTGAGTTCGTACAGTCTTGGACTTGTACATCATTTAAAGTTCTATAATTCTTGAACTGTGTCAGATAGAGTCTGAACCCTTGTTCGGTCAGACAGGTATATGAAATTTTATAAAAGCTATCCAAACCAATTGATGGTAAGGATTCTAAGACTGAAAGAACACTCTTATATTATAAGGGAGTAGCAGGTATCTAATATAAGATACAAATAGCAGAGTTGAATGTTATGCATATACATAGCGTACGCAAGGCTGATCCCCTCAAGTACTATTCTGTAGCCAGTAACCAAAGGGTCAATCAGCTATTGATTCTGTTGGAGTTTTATAGTTCGAAGTCTACTTGACTATCAGTTATTCTTAAAGCAATCATTATTCTTGCTTCCGATATTCATATTGTTGAATTCATTGTCAGATATTTTCTATTCATCATGATATATCCTTTATTGTTGTATTTAAACTTACTGAGCAAACTTGTTGCTCATTCTTGCTATATCATGACTTAAATTACAGTTAAGCCCGAGACTTCAGGGAAGGACAAGGGTAAAGGGAAGATGTAGGATTAGTTTGCAAGGAGCAGACTTTATCTTTATGTTTAATTGAATTACTGTTATGTAATAAGAACCCTAATAACTATCCTAGGGTATGTTTGTATGTTTGTATTTAGGTTATCAAATCTTGGGACTAGTAACATCTTTTGAATGAACGACATACGTTTATTATATTTTTGCATTTAGTTATTGTATGTTGTTTAGAGGTGGATATTTGTATTGTATCGTGACGACCGGATCGGGGTCAGAGGACCCGAATTCGGGGGTGTCACAGGTGCGGACTCTTATATAATGTTGTGAACGAACAACCCTTTTATAGGGGCATATTGTACCAGACATATGATTTCGAAGGACATATAATGTGTCATTAGACTGTTATGTTGTGCACAATATAGGGAACTTAGGCTGATCCCCTAAAGTACAAGTCTAGGATATAGAACAGTTGTACTAACTGTTTGTATCCATGGATTGCAGTGTTAGTACTGTCAATTCTAGTACAGAGTTCACTGGTTATTTGACCTTACAGCATGCTAAAGCCTGATTTACATACCCAAAACTTTTAAAGAACTATTTTGTTCAGTATCTATTGATTCATATCCTCTTTATTATAAATATTTATGTTCTATTACATTCAATTGTTTATTTCCTTGCTGAGCAAACTTTTGCTCACCCTTGCTTTAAATATAATGCTTTCAGTTAAAACCGAGAACGCTGGTACGTCTGGGAAAGATAAGGAAAAAGGCAAAGTTATAGAATAAATGTTTATTAAGCGCCTGTGCTTATATGAACTTAAGTAGTTGATGTAATAAATACATTTAGAATTATGTTTTGTAATCTTTTGGTATTTAAGTTATGTAGAGGTCTATAGAACCTGGGATTTAAGTAAGATATTTATGTAATCTAAGACAGGTTTATTATAGTATGAATGGTTATGTTAGTATCGTGAGCACCAAACTCGAGTTAAAAGTAACCCGAATTTGGGGGTGTCACAACTCCCATGGGGGACTCGTTGGAGAATATATAGCATTACTGGTAGCACCTAAGAAGATCACTGAGCACGCTCCACCTGCTGACCCTAATGGAAGATAATTTGATCCCAATAAGAGATGTGCATATCATTCTGGAGCACCGGGACATGACACTCAGAACTGTTGGACCTTAAAGCACAAGATTAAAAACCAGATCGACAGCGGGGAGATTGTGGGAAAGTGCCAGAGCAACCTCAGCCTGATGTAGAGGGAGTCAACATGATCAGTGCAAGAGGTTGGGAGAACCGAAAGTATCTGAGAAGGTTAGAAGAAGCTCCTGCGATGACTGATCCTTCCATATGGGGTTAGCCAGAAGAAAAGTATACTATGGAATAGAGCTTGGCCTCAATCAAGGTGCAAGTGGATCTATTAGTGGAGCTAGTTGTATACCAACATCAAATGACTCGTCAGTTGATCGATCAAGTCATACGAGGGCAGATCAGCGTTCCACCTCCTAAAATTATTCCATTTTCAAACAGAGTCGTCTCCAGGAGCAAAGCAGGTGGACAAAAAAGATAGCAAGGGAAGGTAGATTTCATTATCGTCGAGAATTTGCAGCTAAGCAAAATTTACCCAACTGGGGCAATCTAGGGAAAAAATTCTGCGAATGTTAATCAATGAGGGAAAGATCACGGAGTTCTCACCACCCCTGGACACTTGATTAAAATGCTTCATGCCTATATCATTCGAACGCCCCAGGACATGCCACCGAAGAGTGTTGGGCCTTACGTCACCTAATTCAAAATCTGATTGAACTAGGAGAGCTAGAAATGATAAGGGAGGAGGAGATTTTCCCTGATGAAGAGATAGTGTACCCTCAGAAGGTGAGGGGTTTAGAAGAAATTGGGGCAATTATCACTTGTGTAGAAAGAACTTTTGTAGTTCCCATACCTACCCGAGGATTGTCCAATAGGGGATATTGAACTCCATTGGAAATAGCTACGCCAATGCCGATAATGTTAACCCCTCGGCCACAAATCTCTGTTTTTAGTCTGAAAAAGTTCCTTGGAATTATGGAGAAGGTATGAGGTCGGAGATCGATTGTACTGCGATCCTGCCAAAAGATAACCCATTGTGCCTCCCAGGGCGAGTAATGAAGCCAATAGTTAAAACAATGGGAAAAGTGCCACTGGGGAAGATTGTGAATTTCCTTAACAAAGTAGGACACAATGAAGTAAGGGCGGTGAAGCAGCTGAAGGAAGCACCACCACAAATCTCTATCCTAGACTTGGTACTAGGCTCCGAGGACCACCGTCAAATTCTAGTCCAAGTGTTGGAGGAGGCTCACTTGCCCAAAACCATTGACACTGAGAAGTTCCAGCATCTGATTAGCCATGTACTGGAGAGTAATGCCATATCATTCTATGACAACAATATACCGGCCGAAGGAACTGGACATCGCAGGCCACTGCATATCATAGTTATATAATCTAGGTATGTGATAAGAGGCGTACTTATTGGTGGGGGCTCTTCCTTAATTATGTGCCCTTATGGTACCCTAGAGAGGATGACTATCAATCCAAATAGGATCCGAGATAGCCATGTGGTAATCCGAGCTTTCGATGAATCACGAAGGGATACAGTGGGGGAAATTGAACTTCACAAGGAGATCGGTCCTTTTACTTTCAACGTATCTTTCCAAGTATTGAATATCACAACTGGGTATAACCTGTTGCTAGGGCGACCATGGATTCATATGGCTGGAGGCGTTCCGTCCACTCTTCACAAATAATTAAAATATATTATCAACGGAAACTTGGTCACTGTCAGTGCCGAACCTGAATATCCGATTCATGCTCTGGAAGAGATGCCCAAGATCGGTCTAAAAGAAGGTATTGAGCCTGTGAGTTTTCAAGCTTCGAAGTAAGCATACCCCAATACCAATCCTTGGGTTCATCAGCATTAAAACCTCAAATATCTCCAGAAGTGATGGCAGTTAGCCAAGAGATACTTTCTAGAGGACACCGACTAGGCCAAAGGCTAGGGCGAAAGGGCTAGGGGATTAAGAATCCTATATATATATCAACGCAGTTAGGCAGGGCTGGATTGGGCTATCTCGATGGTTCCAAACACCGTAATCTTCACAAGTATATGCCTATCCGCATGATGATTCCCCTCAAGCCAAACATCACTGAAGCAGGATTCAAGGGACCATTGAGGAAAGTCCCTACTGATATCTTAAACATCCTGATACCCAAGGTCAATTAGAGTAGAAATGAGGTAACCCATGAGGAAGAACCCCAAGAGGAAGAGGCTAAAGAAGCCAAAAATTAGAAGTTTATAGAGGAGATCCAGTTACAATTTATGTGTAATTTTAGCCTCACTGAAGGCGTCCCTAAGGATTCATCTAGAAAGGGTCCAATAGACGATCATCCCAACGTCCCAATCATTAACTGAAAGAGTGTTAACATCCCAAGGGAGGATCCCGGGTCTAGTTCCAAACCAGTCATGGTTATCCTCAGAGATAGTAGTGACTTCAGCAACGCCTCTATTTCAGCCATCCCTGAAGACCTGACCACTAGTAATTGGACGATCACTCCTTAGATAGTCCGAAAAGGGTAAAAAACAGAAAGTAATCTATTAGCAGGGAGATTAGCCTTTATATTTCAGTCTATTTTATTATATCTACAACTTGTTATTGCCTTTTGTCATATTATCTGTTGAACCTTTTTTAGCTTGACAACAGTTTTATATATAAAGCAATCAAGTTTTCTTCTCAAATTCTCAAATTTGAGTATTTCTAGCTTTGTCCTTGGCTTGTCAAATTCGAGTAATGACTACGATTTTGATATAAAGTTGGATTTTGACTTGATGGGGATTGAGCAAGAAGTGGTAGACGATGATGAGGTTCCTGAGGAAATTAAAGTATGGGTCAAAGACAGATCCAAACCCAACCTTGAGTAAACCACCACCATAAACATCGGAACCTCTGACCACCCTAGAGAGCTACAGATAGGAACCAACATTCCCTCTAGCCAAGAAAAAGAATTAATTAACCTCCTGACCCAATTCGAGGATGTTCTTGCCTGATCTCATGAAGACATGATAGGTTTGTCAACATACATAGTTGTCTATCGGTTGCCAATTAAAGAAGGGTTCAAACAAGTTAAGCAGAAGCTAAGATGGTTGAAACCAAAATGGAGCCTTATGGTCAAAGAAGAAATCATTAAATAGTTCAAAGCCGGTATCATTATGGTATCAACCTACCTGGAATGGTTATCCAATGTGGTCCCAATGCCAAAGTCTGGTGGAAAGGTGCGGGTATGTGTAGATTATCGAGATCTCAACAAGGCCAACCTTAAAGATAACTTCATAGTATCGTTCATCCATATTTTAATAGACAACTTGGCTCAGTACGGGATGTATTCCTTTATCGATTGCTTTGCCAGATACCACCAGATTATAGTTGCTGAAGAGGATAGGGAAAAGACCGCCTTCATCACCTCCTAGGGCACTTTCTGCTATAGAAGATTGGCATCCGGTATCACTAACACTGACGATACTTATCAGAGAACTATGATGGTGTTATTCCATAATATGATGCACAAATAGATTGAAGTATATGTGGATAATATCATCATAAAATCCAAAGAGGTAGATAACCATTGTGCCCATCTCCGAAAATTGTTCGGTCTCCTTCAAGTATAACTTGAAGCTGAACCCAGCAAAGTGTGCTTTTGGCGTGAAGTTTGGTAAGCTTTTGAGATTCCTTGTAAGCAATCGAGGTATCGAATTGGACCCAGCCAAGATAAAAGTCATCACTGAGATGCCTGAACCTAGAACTGAGAAGGAAATTCGAGGTTTCCTTGATAGGATAAATTTTATCAGTCAATCATCTGAAAATTGACAGCCACCTGTGAACCTATTTTCAAGTTATTGAGAAAGAACTCCTCTGGAAAATGGAACGAAGACTGTTGAAAAGCCTTCCATACTATCCAGAAGCGATTAATTGAAGCGCCCGTACTGGTACCCCCAAGCAAAGGAGTCTCATTGTTCATATACATATCAGTCAATTCCAACGCCATGGGTTGTCTATTAGGATAGAAGGACGATATGGGAAAGGAGAGGGCCATTAATTATCTCAGCAAGCGATTCAGTAGTGGAGAATAGAAGTACATACTGATAAAAAGGACATGTTGCGCTTTGGCCTGGGACGCCACAAGGCTACAACATTACCTGCACGGCCATACAACTTATCTCATATCCCGCATGGATCCTTTGAGGTATATTTTCAGCAAACCGATATTAAACTGCCGATTATCCAAGTGGTAGCTAATTTAAGAGGTATGAGTCCTTTATTCAAATTGTATTCGAATTGTTCCTTTTTGACAGGAATCGATAGTCCTTCAGTAGTTCAACATCGTCTATGTGACCTAAAAGTTCATTAAGGGACAGGGAATCGCGTACCATCTATCGACAGCACCGACGGGAGGTTATGAACCCCTCGAAACATACTTCCCTGATGATCAGGTAATGGCGATTCTATAAGTCAATAGAGAAGATATGGGTTAATTCTGGAAATTATACTTTGACGGCTCTACAAATGCAGAAAGAGCCGGAGCAGGGGCAGTTCTTGTATCCATAACTGTGGAACAATACCCCGTTGCAACCAAGCTATAATTTTGCAACTCCAATAATACAAAAAAATATGAAGGATGCCTCCTGGGGTTAAAATTAGATCAATCCATGGGTGTCAAAAGGTTAGCAATATTTAGAGACTCGGAGCTAATCATCAGATAATCCACTAGGGCATACAGTACCAAAGAATTACATCTATTACCATACCACCACCATGTTATCAAGATGGCGGGAGATTTTGAAGACATTGCCTTTATGCATATCCCTCAGAATAGGAATGATTTTGCCGATGCATTGGCTACACTAGCTTCATTGGTAAACATATCAGAGCGGAAGGATATCACCGTTATCACCTTCACGGCACAAAAGGCCCCATCTTATGGAAATTACGTGGGGGGAAATATCAGATGGGATAACCCCGATTGATCAACCTTGGTATCAAAACATCAAGGAATATTTGCGAGACAGATCCCTCCCCAAAGGAATAAGCCAAGCTACAAAATGGCAGATACAAGAGATGGCCATGAATTTCTATTTAAGTGGGGATGCTCTTTACAAAAGAGATCCGGGTGTAGGTCTTCTGAGATGTCTAGACAAGGATCAGGCCCAAAGACTTATAAATAAAGTGCATGGTGGAGTGTGCGGAGCACATATGAGTGGACCCCTCCTTGCTAAGAAGATATTAAGGATGGGACATTACTAAATATCCCTCAAAGCTGATTATGATGATCACGTCAAGCGCTGCTATCAATGTCAAATCCATATTAATGTTATTAATGCATTGCCTAACCAGATGCATTGCATGACATCACCATAGCCGTTTTCTATGTGGGTAATGGACGTGATTGGACTCGTTGAACCTAAAGCCAGTAATGGTCACCGATTCATCTTCACCATGATTGAATACTTTACCAAGTGGGTAGAAGTAGCTTCTTTCCCCAAAGTTACCAAGGAGGTCATTGTTGGTTTCATCAAAAACAACGTCATCTGTCGATACGGACAACCTGAGGTTATCGCGTCAGATAATGCCAAAACTCTGAATAATGAGATGATGAGGGAATTGTGTAGTAAGTTCAATATCAAGCACCACAATTCTGTTATTTATCGCCCAAAGACGAATGGTGTTGTGGAAGCCGCCAACAAGAACATCAAGAAGATAATGATGAAGATGTCGGCAAATCATCGAGGATGGCCTGATTTATTGCCTTTAACCTTGCTAGCTTAGCGCACGTCTACTCGAACCTCGACTAGGGCATCACCCTATTCATTTGTCTATGGAATGGAAGTCGTACTCGCCATAAGGGTGGAGATGGAATCGCTAAGAGTTATATTGGATGCCCAGATAGAAAAAGGCCAGTGGATACAAGATCAATAAAATCAATTGGCCCTTATAGATGAAAAGAGAGCCGCCACTATATTTCATGGTCAGCTATATCAGTAGCGAATGTCTCAGTCCTATAACAAAAAGGTGCGAACCCGAGAATTTAAAAAGCATGATTTGGTACTAAAGAAGATTATTCCGGGCCAGGATACAGCTAAAGGAAAATTTGTCCCAAACTGGGAAGAATCCTTTGTTGTCAAAGCAACCTTATCAGGTGGAGCCCTAAGGTTGGAAGAGATGGACAGTGAAGAATTCCCGCAACTGATCAATTCCGACTCTGTGAAATGGCATTATGTCTGAGACCCCTTTTCACTCAAACTGGAATCTTTGTCTTGAAAAACAAAATCAAGTCAAGTTTTTAGGCCAAGCCTGAACTACAAAAAACCTGATCTCCCCTCTTCCGCGGGAGTACGTAGGCAGTTATTTATGGTGCGGTCAAACCCTCAAAAAATAAAAATCAAACCCTTTTACCTCATACTAAACTCAAACCTTAAACCTGTCAAAAAACTAAAAATAGCCAGATAAGACCCTCAAAGTCGACTGCCCATACTGAAAGAATCTTCCGGTATCTCGACATCGCTCTACCCGATTTTTCACAATGATGATAAGAGCCGCTTGAAAGTAGTATGCACACAAGCCGTGACGCCCCCAAATTCGGACCGCCTTTTGGTCACTCGAATTCGGTTCGTCACGTTTTACAATCTCATACAATAATAATAATACGACTAAATGTCGCATCGCACAACAGAATAAATACACAACTACTATCGAATAGATTATATTTAATTAATATAATTTATTCACGTCCCAAGATCTTGTAACTTAAACATCGATTACATAGCTTAAATATATCTTAAGCATATATAACCCTAACTAGTACATAATAGAATAAGTTCTTATTACAAACATAAGTTCTACATAATTAACAGCTACTCTGTAGCCTTTCCCTTGCCCTTGTCGGTGCCCGAAGGTCCGCACTGCTCTGCCTTAACTGAAATGTTTTAGGGAAAGCAAGATTGAGCAACGAGTTTGCTCAGCAAGTAATATTACAACAAGGGTGAGTATTTTAGTTCTCGAATCCAACAGTGTATAGCAAGGTATGATAGTTCAAGGATAACAAGAATATCAACAGTTTTTAATAACAGTCACTAAGGACAGAATAATATCAATATGATTCAATGATAAATCAATTTAAGAATTCAAGATAACTAAGTACTGAGCAGTCACTAAGGACTATGAACTTCTACTAGAGTTAGCAGTAATATACTGTTAACCCAATCAAAAATAAGTACAACAGGTGATCAGCCTAAAGTACCCTACGGTATGTATATCGTTCAATCGTACTAAAGTGCGCACGTCGGTCTCCCGACAAATATAATTTCCCTTCAAAGAAGGTTGTTCATCTCAGTCAAACACAAGATCCCACACCAATCAATTGGTTTGGGTCGCCTTTCAACAATATAAGTCTAGCCAAATCAAATGGCATAGATCACAACAATTATAAGTTCAATCTCAAGATTTAAAACACGAAGAATATGAATCGACTTTTATCTTATCCATGAAGTATATGGTTGGGAGCTGTGGTTTACACTCCTAAATTAACCTCACTTTTACTTTACAAAATTCAAACAATTAGCACTGTAGTAAGCAAGGAACGATCCCACAGAGATTGATTTATTTTATATTTATCCTATGATTTCTAATTAAAAGGGGGTTTTGAATTGATTACACTAAATTATCAAGAATAAAGTAATAAAAATTAACAATGAATAAAAAGCTTCAGTTCTTCAGTTCAGTATCACCTTTTCACAACAATTGATTAATCAAGTGTAACATTATTTACCCTTCAATAAAACTAATAGCCCTAGGTAACAACAAGTTATGCTATTCGAAATTCTCCTTAGATCGTCACTGTATGAAACAAGCTCTTCACCAGATTCTAACTGTAATATAACCTACAACAAGCTCTCTAGATTTAATACAACAGAAGCATTAAGAAATAGAGAATTAGGCTAATCCAAGCAACAAACACATAAGCTCGATTTGTTTAACTTGTTTCCTGATAACCGTAGCAATACACAAAAGCTTATCCACAATTAGTATCACTAATTTGCTACTTGTAATTAGGAACAATATCAATTACACGAAATACTATTCCTTGATCTAGCATATGATATCAATTCACTAATTTAATCCTGCAGAAACCAAATTAGTAGATTGAATAACATACAAGAAGTTAAAGTAAATTATCAAAATAAATCTCATGTAAGAAGGAATAAATAAAATAAACTTGATCAACCCGTTAATTATGAATAAGGTTCAACATCCCTTCCGAACTGAATTAAAAATATTAAATCATCCTTCAAGCAAACCTAGATCTAATATGAAAGAAAATAAGAAGATGAAAATACCAGAGAATAGATCCCCTAAACTAAGAGAATAAATCCCTTTTATAATTTTAAGAGTGCAACCCTAATATTTGCCTTAGCCTCCATCCAATTCCTTTTCGCGAAAGGTAAAGACTGCTGACCGTAAGCCTCCCCGCCCCAGCGGGAAGTTTCTTAGCTACGACCCTCCCCAGCGGGGGTCTTCACTGTCCGGCTACTTTAGTCAATCAACAAGTTGCTCCAATTTTCCTATGTAAACATGCTAGCACGTGGCCCACATATATGCTCATCTTTGTAATATTTATAAGAATTTGTGAGCTACTTAGGATTTTAGTTGCCACATGCTACTTTGAATCCGTGAGCTGCTAGAAGAATTATAGGTTGGACATTTAATTACTTGCTAGCGTGACCCACATCATATCTACTTGATTGCTATGAATCCTTTTCCCATTGAAAGTATTAAATCCAAGCTCCAATTGGAAAAGGCTGCTCATGTAATTAGATTCCTGTAGCCCTCCTATTGCTGAAATCGAGAGCTGCTTGTTGCTTTCTTAAGCTGCTGAATCAATAATGCTAGGAAATCTTTTGCATTGAACAATTGAATACATCCTTGTTGCCTTCTTATTTTATGGCCCATACGTGAATAGTTGGAAATTCATCTTTTCTTGCTCCTTTTATACCCATTTTGCTTTCTTGGTTCAATTGTACCTAAAATAATAAATATAAGATAAATGAATATACTTAGGTACAAAAGAGATATAAAAGATTAAGTAATCAGGGAATAAAATATAACATATTTCATTCTCGTCAAATTCCCCCACACTTATCTTTTGCTCGTCCTCGGGCTAAATAGAATAAACTATAACACAGAACAATTCAACTAAACAAACTTGACAAACTTGAGCCACGAGTTAATATAAACTTCAACATTGACCTCAAAGATTCAAAACAATAACTCTTGGGAAACTTCAAAACAATGTATCATCCTAAACCCAACTTTACTTATCAATCCTACTTTACTCTCAATCCCTTGTGTGTGTGTGTGTGTGAATTCACCTGTATCAAACCAATCAAACTACAGAAAAATTTATAAAATCAAAGTCTTAAAGGAGAAAGATAAACTCAACCACTGGTTCTCCCACCAATTTTCAGTTAACATCAGCAGATAACATCCAAGGATCAAAAGGCTTTTGTTTCTTTTTTTATTTTTTTCTTCTAGTAAGTGCATTTTATGCTCCATCTTACCCGCGAGTGCGTTTTACGCTCCATCTCGCATGTCACGTGTTTATGAGTGAGTGCGTTTTACGCTCCATCTCAGCCCACTACATGAATCATCATTGATTTTTTCTTCCACTTTTTTTTTCAAGCTTACAAACTTTTGCCTAAATCATCTCCCATTTTCTTAAACAATACCTCATATCAACTTCAAGTAATGATCAAACAAATGATAGAGTTCAAAGTTTCTTCCCTAGACATTCAATTAGATAAATTTCTTCCAAGTCAAAACTGGTTCGAATGGATATGTGCTTAATAGTGAAGGGTCTCAAATAAAGTAGT
Source organism: Panax stipuleanatus (assembly GCA_020205555.1). Lineage (NCBI taxonomy): Eukaryota > Viridiplantae > Streptophyta > Magnoliopsida > Apiales > Araliaceae > Panax > Panax stipuleanatus. The sequence continues at coordinate 152,340,547 of CM035124.1, read as the reverse complement.
GATCAACAAAGAAAACCAAATTCAGATTACCCATTGTCTATTTGTCTTCCAAGAAGTTATCAAAAAGAACTCAATTTTTTTTATCATTGGTCAAAAATAAAAATAAAAATTAACTTATTGCAGAAGAGAGACATCCTAACACTAACCCATTTTCGTAGGAAACACGATTGTACTTAGCATGTGCAACAAGCCTTTAAACCCCAAGGTTACCCCAAGTGGACGAGTTTTGTCTCGTGAGGGTTTGCAGTGAATATACCCACAAAATTCAAAATAAAAATAAATAAAAAAATTGAAAAATATTTAAATGCTTCCCCTCACACTTAAAACTTACATTGTCCCTAATGTAAACTAAAATACAAAGAAAAGTAGAGAGATACTCCCCTATGGGTTGCCTCCCAGGTAGTGCCTTTGTTTATAGTCGTTGGCTCGACATCTTCCCTCTCATTCTATGTAATTGGACTTGTGAACTTCAAGTGGACTGGTAACGGTTTCAATTCATTAGGAGGATCCTTTAGATCCGGATTTTGCTCCATTCTAGCCCTCAAATCCTCATTATTTATTCGCTCAAGAGATTCTTGCACTATAGAGTCAACAACATCAGTAGAAGAAACAGACTTAATATTACCAAGTTACCTTTTAACTTCATATATGTTGAACTGGACATGTGCCTCATCCAATTCCATAGTTAAGGTCCCATGGTGTTTATCATTTAGTGTCTTCACTCTTTGCACCGATGAAGTTGTAACATTATCCATATCCTCCTTGTAGAAATCTGCAGAAATTATCAAATTATCCTCTTATTCCTCCTCATCAAATTCCATGTTCACTTCATTGTTACACATAGCACTACTGTCTGTTTCTGAAGCAAGCATTGTCTCCTCTCGCTCCTCATCTTCACATCCCAGGGTAATTGCACTTACGTTCTCAATAGTTTGAGAGAGTGAACTCCCTAATCCTTAAGATTCCAACCTCCCTACAGTGGCTGCAAGCTGACCAACTTGGTTCCTCAATTCTTGAACAGAAGTCCTTGTATCCTGCTGGAACTGCTGTGTCTGAATCATGAATGCTTTGAACATATCCTCAACAGATGGTCCAGAATTGGTAAGTACTTCTTCTGTATATGTGTGGTACTGAGGTTGAGTCTGCTGAAAATCTTGCTGTATACTTGAAAAGACAGGTTGCAATGGTGGCCGAGTACCTTTATAGCTAAGGTCGGGATGATCTCTCCATTCGGAATTATGAGTGTCTGCCCAAGGATCACATTGATGTGGATTTTGTCAGGAGAATGTCCCCACAGCATTAACTTGATGAACAATTACATCCTCTTGCACTATGGGACAATCATTTGTCGTATGTCCTAATTTTGAGCAAAGTCCACATACTTTTGCAACTTGCATATTCCCTGTTGTTAATTGTTGCACCACAGCAGTTAAGTTAGAAATCTGTTGTACCAATTCACTCGTGCTTACCTCACTTGCCCTTTGTGGAGCATGATCATCCCTTGTTCCGTATTATTGTGAGTTAGCAGCCATGTTTGCAATCAGATTTCTTGCAGCCTCTGGTGTCTTGTCTACTAATGCTCCTCCACTAACCGTATCGATCATACTTCTTTCCATTGGTATCAGTCCCTTGTAGAAGTACTGGATCAAGTGATGATCATCAATCTCGTGAGGTGGACAGCTGGAACACAACTTTTTGAACCTTTCCCAATACTCGTAGAGAGTTTCTCTATTGAACTGCCTGATTCCACATATCTCCTTCCTTGTATTGGCAACTCTTGATGCAGGAAAATACTTCTCCAAGAATAGCCTTTGCATATCAGTCCATGATCGTATCGATCCTGATGGAAGATAGTATAACTAGTCTTTCGCCAAATCTGCTAAGGAGAATGGAAAAAGTCTAAGCTTGATCTGCTCCTCTGTCACTCCTTGTGGTTTCATCGCGAAACACACCACATGGAACTCTTTTAGATGCGTATACGGATTTTCACCTATAAGACCACGAAAAATAGGCAAAAAGTGAATTAGTTCGTAGTTAAGTTCAAAAGCAACATCTAAGGTAGGATATTCAATACACAAGGATGGTTGATCAAGATCAGGAATAGCCAGTTCTTTTAAAGTCCGGTTGTTGTTCGGCACCACCATCTTTTCTTTTTTAAGTGTTGGAACAAGAGCTTCTTTTGTATCTGCAGTTTTCTCTATCTCTTGATCAAAATTTAAGTTAATAGAGTGAGAGGCTTGAGTCATAAAACAAAAAGAAAAAATAAAAAGAAAATAATAAAAATAAATGAGAACAAAGAATAAACAAAAACAAATAACACATCCTCGACAACGGCGCCAAAATTTGGGAGCTGTCGTTTACACTCCAAAATTAACATCACTTTCACTTTACAAAATTCAAACAATTAGCACAGTAGTAAGCAAGGATTGATCCCACAGAGAGTGATTTATTTTATATTTATCCTATGATTTCTAATTAAAAAGGAGTTTTGAATTGATTACACTAAATTATCAAGAATAAAGTAATAAGAATTAACAATGAATAAAAAGCTTCAGTTCTTCAGTTCAGTATCACCTTTTCACAACAATAGATTAATCAAGTGTAACATTATCTACCCTTCAATGAAACTAATAGCCCTAGGTAACAACAAGCTCTGCTACCCGAAATTCTCCTTAGATCGTCACTGTATGAAACAAGCTCTTCACCAGATTCTAACTGTAATATAACCTACAACAAGCTCTCTAGATTTAATATAACAAAAGCATTAAGAAATAGAGAATTAGGCTAATCGAAGCAACAAACACATAAGCTCAATTTGTTTAACTTGTTTCCTGATAACCTTAGCAATACACAAAAGCTTATCCACAATTAGTATCACTAATTTGCTACTTGTAATTAGGAACAATATCAATTATACGTAATACTATTCCTTGATCTAGCATATGATATCAATTCACTAATTTAATCCTGCAGAAACCAAATTAGTAGATTGAATAACATACAAGAAGTTAAAGTAAATTATCAAAATAAATCTCATGTAAGAAGGAATAAATAAAATAAACTTGATCAAACCGTTAATTATGAATAAGGTTCAACATCCCTTCCGAACTGAATTGAAAATATTAGCTCATCCTTCAAGCAAACCTAGATCTAATATGAAAGAAAATAAGAAGATGAAAATACCAGAGAATAGATCCCCTAAACTAAGAGAATAAATCCCTTTTATAATTTTAAGAGTGCAGCCCTAATATTTGCCTTAGCCTCCATCCAATTCCTTTTAGCGAAAGGCAAAGACTGCTGACCGTACGCCTCCCCGCCCCAGCGGGAAGTTCCTTAGCTACGACCCGCCCCAGCGGGGGTCTTCACTGTCCAGTTACTTTAGTCAATCAACAAGCTGCTCCAATTTTCCTATGTAAACATGCTAGCACGTGGCCCACATATATGCTCATCTTTGTAATATTTGTAAGAATTCGTGAGCTGCTTAGGATTTTAGTTGCCACATGCTACTTTGAATCCGTGAGCTGCTAGAAGAATTATGGGTTGGACATTTAATTACTTGCTAGCGTGGTCCACATCATATCTACTTGATTGCTATAAATCCTTTTCCCATTGAAAGTATTAAATCCAAGCTCCAATTGGAAATGGCTGCTCATGTAATTAGAATCCTGTAGCACTCCTATTGCTGAAACCGAGAGCTGCTTGTTGCTTTCTTAAGCTGCTGAATCAATAATGCTAGGAAATCTTTTGCATTGAATACATCCTTGTTGCCTTCTTATTTCATCGCCCATACGTGAATAGTTGGAAAATCATCTTTTCTTGCTCCTTTTATACCCATTTTGCTTTCTTAGTTCAATTGTACCTAAAATAATAAATATAAGATAAATGAATATACTTAGGTACAAAAGAGATATAAAAGATTAAGTAATAAGGGAATAAAATATAACATATTTCATTCTCGCCAATGGTTTATAATACATGACTTGCAATCTCAAAAGTTTACTTGTACGACAATAATAGCACAAGTTTAATGAATCCTCAATAAAGAGTAAGGTTAGGAACTTGCTTACAACATTTTTTGAATAAAGTAAACACAAGGATAGGATACTTGCCTTATGCGTAGTCTATCCACGAAAAGCTAAATCAACACTTTTCGAATCCCTATCGTAATATAGTTATGCGTATAGGATATTCATTAGTTACGTATACTCATACATGATATGTAAGTTTGAACGCATACATAAACGTCTAACTTAGTTGTATACTCTTTACATACTCCATTACACATTTTGCCTACTTATAGCACAAAAGTTTAGTTTATAAATCACCATGAAGTCAAATAACATAGTTTCTAATCATTGCTTTATAATTTGCAAATACCTTTTGAACTTAACATTCAAAAGTTTATAAACATATATCAACATACTTTTATTACACATATGTTTATCCATGTATTCGACACACATTTAAAATCATAGATGTATAACCTTAGAAATACCTTGGCAAAACTTAGTTCCATAAAGTCACTATATGCTTGAACACTTAAAATATTGCTTGAGCCATGTATTATAGCTTAAGGCATTCATACATGCATGTTGAGGAACTAGGTTTGGTCTTTTTCATTTACTTTCAACAATGGATAATTCTATTCATAAATCTTCATTTTACAAAGCCAAGAAAGCTTATTATGTCAAAGACTAACCATAGTACTCATTAAACCATATAATAATGTTAAACAGTCTTCTTACGTATGCTTGCATGTATTTGTTTCATGTATTCCAAGTCAACATAACTTTACTCTTTGAAAACTTGTTTTAAGCAATATTGAGTAGTGTACATATTTGTCTTAAGAAATCTCATGTTAAACAAACTAAGTATGCAAAGCATTTCGAAACAACATTTCATACTCACTTATAAACTTAATTAAGTCGCGAATACATGCTAAAAATGTTAGATTTCGAAAAGGCGTAAGGTTTTATAAACATGGCATTCGTCCTTTAACTTTTTCTTTCAAAAGATTATAACTCAAACTCTAATCCTACTAACACATCTTGCAATGTGTATTGACACATGTTTAAGGATTATGTAAGCTCTTAAGTTAAGTTAGGTTAGGTTACTAGGTTTGAGAAATTAACAATACAAATTTGGTTCCCTGGCCACCCCCCGCCGGGGCTGGTGATTGCACTACAAGAAGGCCCGCCGGGACGGCAATGGCTAAAAATTCCCCTGGCCACCCCCCGTCGGGGCGGGCATAGCCGATTCAGTTCGAAAGTTCTTCCCTTGCTGCGGACCAAACTTTCCCAAATCACAATCAAACAGCAATTTTAAGCATACCCACTATATATAATCTCCATAAATTTACTACCCAACATACATAGCATGATTCCAACAACTCCAAACACATAAACAATCAAATTCAAGAATCAATTTCAAGATTTTTGCCATATTTCAAAGTTTAACCCATTTAGTGATTCTCTTCGCTACAAATTCGTTACTTGACCAATTTACTTCGTTTAACTTCCGTTGATTTCATATTCAACCATATTAACATTATCTAGCATCAATTTACATATTCAACCATAAATTTTTCAACTCAAACAAGTATTTTAGCCATTTTCTAAGAACTTTGTAAAACTTGAATTTAAGAACATATAAAGGGATATTACCTTTTGTGAAGTTGAAATGCTACTCTAGCTTCAATTTGCAGATAATATATGCTCCACTCACACACAACTCTGAAGTTTAATAGAGAACTTAGCAAAATGTCTGTGAATGAGAAGGTCTCCATTTATAGGGAAGCTTGTGACCAAATTTGGGCTTTGCTCAATGAATTAAACCATTGGAATGAAGAAGAAGCTGATGGTTATGGAGAAGTGGGTGAGTAGTTGTTGGATTATACTATTTTTCCCACTCCCCTTTGAATCATGATAGCTAGTTGATGAACTTGGGAAAAGAAGAGGGAATAGGCTTCTAGCCTTTGTCATTCACGTAAGAGAGAATTGGACACTCATTGTGGGACAAGAAATAAGAACTCAGCATTGTAAGGAATGAAATACCATATATTACACACTTAATACACATATATGCTTACCTTGGCTTAAATTCACTTAGGGTATACATGGACCTAAAATGTCACAACCACATTACATGATAGCAAATTGGGGTACATGTATACACATTGATATATAATCCATGTATATTTTAATAATGTCAATTTATGATGTAATTGAATAGTGACATACTACATTATCACAAACCTCATTATTATTATTTCAATTATGTTACTCATGGAAATAATTAGGGATATCAATTATTTACATACTTTAACTTAATATTCCATATAGTATAGATTAATGTACTATGCCTCTCACATGGTCACATAAGTCTCTTTTATACCACTTTGTAATTTACATAAGTTAAGCTTACTTTTATCATATAGTTTTATATAATAATTATTCACATTCCAATGTCACACTTCATTTTACAACCTCTATTATACAACTACATACATATATATCTACATGTATATATATACATATTCCTATTATCATGCATTACACATTGGGCCACATCAAATTAAATCAATTGGGCTTATCACACTAAAGCGCATGGACTCTATTATTTAATCTAGCACATAAATTTATTGGGCCACATCTCTTAATTCTTACAACATATCACATTAATGTTGTTGGGTTTGGATATATCCTAAGTCCAATACATTATTAATTCAATGATCCAACTAGATTAGGAAATTAATTAGGCCACACAAGGCTTATCACTTAAGCTTAATTAAGCTCGTTATTGTTTCTATGCTCGTATCACACAAGACATTTCAACGAGTTTAACAGAAACTCCACATTCTTTCTCAATTATTATATATTCAATTTGAATTCATTTGAATGAGCTCATCTCACGACACATATATATTTATATTCAAATAAATATTTATTTCCATAAATATATTCATTTAATAATATTCAGAAATTCTCGGGTATTACACAAGCCAATCGTATTTGATATGATGAAGCATTTACTTTGTAATAATCTTATTCATTTATTAATAAAATATTTGTTTATATAAAGGCGTTTATATTATCTACATAACGTTTTTATATTTAAATGTGATAAACTCATAGTTTTCATCAATGCTTTTAGAATCATGATGATGATCATACTAATTAGATCTAAATTCTTAGATAGCTTAAAACTAAAATAGTTCCTAATCGATGGATTACTAAATAAGGAATTAGTGAATCCGGATAGATTGGTACATACGTTGCTTGCTCTTTGGAAGAGGATGATCGATCTCATAATCATTTGTGTGGAGACACTAAAGCAAGTATGTAGGTGCTTATTAGAGAATAAGTACACTGAACGTGGCTCGCTAAGGAATACTTAATGGAGTTTTACTTGCCTATCAATAGGAATTTTTATAGTGATAGTAGTACAAATAATCCTTAGGCTTGAGATCATCATAGTATCTTATGTATGATGAGTTATACTTTGACTTATCCCTTAAGACCCTAAGGGTATATCAAAGGGTATGCTTGGGTATAATTAATTATATATGAAGATAATGAATGATCAATAAAGGATCTATCACTTCTAGTAAAAGAAGAGAATGTCCTATATGATTCGATAAATGACAACTCAGTAGTCGTTGGCCAAGGCAGAATAAAATTAAAAAGTAGTTTCTAATTTGCATTATATATTAGAGTTTGTGCATTTAGGATCGTAATACATATAATTAAATAAAATAAGACTTGATAGTAAATTCATGTCTTATATTTAATTGGGACATTGTATGGTAGAAGGAATGAATTATACGGTAACTATTTACTCAAAGGTTCTTTTATGATTAATGTTGAAATCTATATTATCTAAAAAGTCGTTGAGTGCTAAGGGGGCTTACCCTTATTGTATAATAAATATTATTTATTTAAATGAATTACTAGTTAATTTATTTATTTAAATAAAATTAGAATTGTTCTAGTTAATTTATTCATAACTGGTTTAATATGGAGAACCTAAAGGGTCACACTATAAAAGGATGAATATTTATTAAACAAGCAAATGACATAATCGTAATAATAAGTTTAGTATATTTAATTTAATCTATGGTGCTAGAATAAATTAAATAGCTTAATATTTATTATTTAATATTTTAGAAATATTAAATATAAATTAATAAGAGGAGTCTTGTTATTATTAATACTATTATTATTAGTTTAATTCCTTAAGGAGTTTGGAAATTAATTAATAAAAGTACTCTCTCATATTCCTAATAAGATTAGGAGTTAAATTAATTAAAGGAGTTTAATTAATTATTTCTAATAAAATTAGGAAGCCTAATTAATTAAAAGAGTTTAATTAATTAATGTGAAACCCTAATCCTAAAATGTTTAGGAGGGTTGCCTACATCTATAAATAAGAGGAGTCTTATTTTGATTTAGGGTTAATGCAATTTCCAAGAGTTGGGAGAGCACACCTTTTCTAGAGAGAGAAAAACTAGGGTTTTGTCAATAACCCAACTTCTTAATACTTATTCATCCTTGGTGGATCACCTCTAGAGGCCAAACACTTGGGTGGCTGACGTTGATCAAAGAAAGAAATCACACCCGATGGATTCAAGTCGAACAAAGAAAGGATTGAAGTTGAACTCGTACCTGAGGAAGCTCGTATCTTCAAGGGTATGAATCTCATCTTCTTCTTTTCGTTTAATTAATAATTGCGCATAAAGGATGATTCGGGTATATGGTTTGTAAAATTTTAAAACTCTAATTTTTACACTTCCGCTGCTATGTATGTAATTTTTGCATGCTTATGAATCTTACAAACCTAACACCGATCTATATCAAAATAATAAACCATGAAGCGGAAACGATAATCAATATACATGTCTAGATGTGCTCAAACGAGGGAAGTGAGCTAAACCTGTTATTTTTTATATATACAACTGTTTTGAATACAAAATCTATTCCAATATGTGATAAAAGATAATAACTTAGTCTGTGCAAGAAAGTAAAATAGTACTACAAATCTGTGGTCAGGCGAGATAACATCTCCAAGTACCCAGCTGTATCTGCAGTCACAGGACTAGCCCTGATCTTCTACTCCAATGTATTAACCCGTTTCAGCAGCTCTACCACTAACCTAAAGATACTATCCTCACTCTGGATAACCTCTCGAGCATTACCAGTTAGCCCATCCACAAAAGATTGGACTGCATCTCTATCGGCTATAGCCTCATCCCGAGCAGTAATGGTTGCATCTCTATCAGCAATGGTTGCATCCCTACCTGCCATGGCGGTCAACATCAAGGCCTGAGCCTGATCCCTCTCAAAAGTCAAAAGAGACACCTGACGATCCAACGCATCAGGAGAAACTGGCATAAAACTCGGGACGGTGCCAACCAAAGTCGCTATCAAATCAAAAAACAGATCCTCCTCAGTAAGAGATATAGGGTACTCTATCGACTCCTCATCATCAGACCAATCCCCTATCTCGTCTTGATCTACTGCATTCGTAGCCAAAGCCGCCTCTAACCATGCTGAATACTCTGCTGATCGGCCCGGATGGCTATCTCTAAACTCTGCAGTCCACTGATGGCACCAAAGCCCGTAGACTCTAATCAACTCTGCCTCAGTACGTAGACAAATAGGAAAGAGATAATCCTCAGCACCCTCGAACGCATGAACCTCCTGATGCTGATCGAACTGACCCATCACCGCCAGAGGATGATATGTGGTCACATACCTCAAATCGACCAAAGGAAGGAAATCCAAGTCAGCCACATGAGTGACTAAGCTCAGGAAAGAGTAATAGCCAGAGTACATAATGATCTCAAATGGCTCCTCTATAGCCTCTAGAAATGCAATCCAAGACGTCACATCCACATATGAAGATGGACGAAGAGAATAGGTCAATGACATACCATGGCCAAAGCAAAATCCATCACGATGGGGCCTGCCAATAGGTCTCAAATGAGTTATAAACCAAATATATAGAAAAAGGGGGCTGCCACTAACTCCTGATCCCCAATAGTCTGATAGAAGGATGCCGATATGGTAGTCTCCGCTAGGATAAGGGGAAGGATGGTAAAGCCATCTCTGAGAGCCCTGACAGCCATCGACATCCCTATGTCCAGATGATCGGCATAGAAAGGCATATACGAGTAAGACAAAATGCACATGATCAGGGCATCTACCCGTGCAGTCTGTCATCGCTCCTCAAAAATAGCAAAATCTCTCCGATGAACAATGAAGCTGTCAGCAAAGGTGAAGTGATCTATCATAAAGTCGATCGAGATAATATGGTTACCACCAACCTCAGCTAAGACGATCGCCCTCCCCAAACCAGTGACAGACATGAACTGGAAGGACATATGCCCCACTGCCACTCTAGCGTAAGGCCCCTCCATCGAGAAACCAAAAATGCGACCATACTCCTCCAAAGTGAGAGTCAACTCGTCAAAGCTAAACCTAAAGATATGGCTCTCTAGGATCCAATAAGTGAGCATCCAGTCGATAAATCCCTCTAGAACCTGGAAGGATAACAGAGATAGGGAATGACCTAGCATGTGGCCGATACGATGCTATCAGAATCAGACCATACATGGGTCAACCTCTATCCAAGCATTTCTATATATAAAGCATGCATCGTAATGAGTGATAATACATCATATGAAGTGAACAAGCATAAAAGACAGCATCATATATATCAAAATGAAATACATCAGTTTTATATATACATCATTGTCATACCTATGATACATGTTAAAACTAAAAATAAAAAGTACAGGATAATAGGGCACATACGCCTAATGTCTAACAAAGGCCTATAGAAGAATATTCATATCATCCAGGAAGGTGCTGGAATCAACAAAATGATCAACTTGAGCAGAATCATCCTGAGTGGGCATACCCTGCATATCTGGGTGGTAATGCACATCTTGCTTATCCTGACGATGAGGCATGTCCTGCGCATTCGGGCGATAATCAAAAGGGCCCTCTCCATTAACAAAGCCTCCAGTACCTAACGGTCCAGCCTCATGTCCCTAGGAATCAAAAGTACCAGCTAATGACGGATCCCCGCCCAAATGGCGATAATACATCGACAACCTCTCCACCTGATGAGAAGGCTCCTGAAAGCAAGCAATCCACTCAATCATCACAATAGACCTTGGACCATGTCTCCCAAGAACTGGGTAGCCCTGGTCTGAGCTCTAATAAAGCGAGGGCGCCACCAGGCATAGAAGTCATTCGAGGTAATGGGGTCGTCTGATAGGTGAAATCCCTCATACCCTACTTTGGTAATCTCTACAACCGAAAGGGTCAAAGGCCAAAACTGCTGAGGCGAATGTAGGAAGGGAAGACGAACCTCCCCAATAATACATCTGAAGGCACGCTCTCCAAGGTAGAGCTCCTAGCCTCCATCGAACAGGAAAGGAATTCGAGGAGTAGATAAATAATACTCTGGCCCTGTCGGTAAACCATCCTCAAAACCATCGGCCAAGTGCTCGGCAGTATAGGGAATCCACACTATATCAGATGCTGACAACAGCTCTAGCTGGAGGCGAGCATGGGTAAAATCCACCGAAATAAGGACCTATGGTAATGTGGACTGATGCCATCTACGACCCCGAGGGTTGGTTTCCAAACCCAGAACAGTGAGAGGTCGTAGGCAAGGAAGCCTCTCGTAAGCCCAAAACTGTCAATTCAAAGAACCCGATATTAGTCATGAAAAGGTAAATCAAGATTCAAAGAATCATAAATCGATCAAGATGACTCACCAAAAGAAATGGGTAGAAGTTGAGCCAAGCATCGGTCAGTCCATCAGAGCGCAGTCGCATCCCATGAAGGAAGATCGTGAATGTGAAAGATCCCCAGTCGTAGTCTCCGATGCGATCTACGTCCCGATTAGCCCCCACTAAGCAAAAAGGAACAGTAGAGGAGTTATTCGCGATGAAATAACCCCTCATAATGGTCAAGAATAGACGCCGTAGGATGCGATCTCTCTCCACCAAGTCCTCAGGTAAAGGCTCCTGCAAAGTGTCCTGAGTCGCGTCAACACTCAAAGAGCCTGATCGAATACTACGGGCCTTGAAGGCCCGCTCCTAAGGAGAAAAACTGAAAAGGGTGCGAACAGCAATGGCGGTAATATGAGCCTCCAAAGGCACTCGATCTCCAACGAACTGTAAACCAGTGATGTACCGCCAATCCATGGGGGTCATCATAACCTCATAATCCACTAGATGAAGAGACTGACTCTGATGGAACCATATCTCGAACAGAGCTCAGAGATAGTGTAATACCCGAGAATTTCCTAATATTATTAAATAAATATATTAATGGAAATAAGAATTTATTTGAATATAAATGATTTTATGTTATGAGATGAGTTAACTCAATTATATTAAATTGAATAATTATAATAATAATTGAGAAATTTATGGAGATTACGATAAACTCGTTGATAGCCTTGTGTGGCACAGTGATAAGGATTATTAATGGTGATTAATTAATAATATGTAATTATTATTATTTCAAGAAATATAATAATGATAATGAGCAACGTGCCTATAATATAATAAGATTTATATTTATATACTGTGCGTGATAAATGAGCAATGATTATCGATATTAATAATTATATTAATTAACGAATGAATTATTAAGTGAACAATTAATCTATATTAATTGTTAATTGTTATTAGAGAATATTAATTGTTATAGAATATTAATGATAATTAATTGATGATGTGGGGATTATTATTATTGCAAATAATATAATAGTAATAAGCAACGTGTTTATAAATATAATAAGAATTATAATTATTCATGTGATATTTAATCATGTAAGTGTTAATCTATTATTGTGAATATTAATGATTGTATGGACTAATGAGAAGCGAATTAATTATTATTATTATTAATTAATTGATGAGATAAGTAAATTATTTACTTCTATGTGCGAGCATACGAATCAAAAAGTACAACGTATAGTAGCAAACTATATATTATATAAAGTGTAAATTGCAATGCGACTCTATTATATATAAACTATATAGTAAAGTTATTTAATTATGAGAGTTACATGAAATGCCTATGTAACAATGTGAATATACATTAAAGTGAGACATCATGAATATATGGTGAACAATTTAATAATACATGAGATAATATAATGTGATAACATCCGATTAAATTATACCGGTAAGATAAAATGTACATAGATTATATATGTGCAAATTAAATTTACTATATGATAGTATTATTTACTTATTGGAATTATATTGTAACTCTAATTGTAATCTAAATATATGATATGTGATAGCCTAAGTAAATAACACATATGTGTGATAAGCTAAGTATGTATATATGCATGATTGCTGAGTTTGTATTGCTTATCCCTCAATGAGAGTCTCATTCTCCCTCACACGTGAACACTCAAGGCTAGTCTATTCCTATAACATCAAACTCAGCAAACCTCCATAGCTCTTTAGCAAATGATGAACAAGGGAGTGGGCAAAATAGTGTAATTCACCAACTAATTACCTACTCTTCCTTAACCAACATACAAATCTTCAGTTCATTGGTTTGAATTAATGGGAGAATGTATTGTCTGGATTATAGTTCTTCTATAAATATAGCCTCTTCTCCTTCTAAATTGATTTGCTGAGAATTTCTAAGAGAAGAGAATATACTATGATTGTCTATTTAGTTGAGAAGGAATTTCTATAGTAGCATTAGCAAGCTCAAACCATTAACAGAGGTATATTAAGCATTCCTTGTTCTTCATTTTTCCATTTCTGCAATTATGAAATTCTTGGATTCTTGATTTTGGTTGGAAGGCATGTTAATTGGATTATAGGATGATTATTAGTTGTTATATAGACTTGGTAACATGTTAGTATGTAATGTAGCATGTTTTAAATCAAGATCGTGTAAAGTTTCTGTGTTTGGGCTAGATTTCTGCCGAAGCAGGGAACCTTCTGGTTCAGTCCGGACGTGGCGCAGCTGCGCCGGTTATACACTGAGGCGCAGCGCAGCTGCGCCGGTTACTGGATCCAGTTCCTGCTTTCTGCTAGAAATCTGTTATGGTATAAATAACTAATGTGACTTAAGCAAGTGTACTAATGAGCTTGGTATGCCTATATGGATATATTGAGATAATGTAAGCATGTTCTACTAAGAGTTGCACGCATACTTATAGTTTTGAAATAAACTTAGCATTTTATAAACAAACTTCGAATTTTGGAAACAAACTCGATATGTATACTTGCCATTTAACATTCTGACTTTGCAAGCGTATTAGTATGATTTAAAGATGTATGAGAAGCATGTTAACTCGCGTATATAGGTGTCATAATGTAATATGAACATGTGAACCTCACTAGCGTACGTTCCTAACGAAAATGTAAGTTTTAAAGGTGGACATTGATATGTAAATACCATGTACGCATTCTGATTTTACGAGCATGTTAGAATGGTTTAGAAATGTATAAAAGACATGAGGTCTTATGTATATAAGGTTCATAGTATGACAAAAGCATGTTAAACCTCACTAGCGAACATTCTTAACGAAATATGAGTTTTTAAAAGTGATCTTTGACATATAGAGATCATGTATATATTCTAATTTTTCGGGCATGTTTATATGGTTTTGAAATGCATGTCGGACATATTAACTTATGTATATAGATTTCATAATAAAGCATGAGCATGTTAGGCCTTATTAGCAAACTTTACTAATGAAAGTATAAGTTTTGAATTTGAACGTCGACATGTTACATTGAGATTTGAATTTCGATACTTATGAACATATTTGATAGTACTTTTAGACTCGCTAATGTATCATACATGTTTTCCTACTATGTTTCATGTCGTGAAACCAAGTTTAGCGTAAACGAAGTATGCTTTCAAACTAATGACGATGATAGTTGCATGTATGCAATATGAATACTCATGAACATGCTTAATACAAGTTATATGAATACCTTATGTGTTTAAAATAACAAAGCATGATAGCTTACATGATTTCATGATGTTGTAAAGCCTTAATTTGTTCAAAATATAGATCTAGAACCTATATCATGTAAATTGAACGTGAAAAGGTTGAACGAGCATGAAAGTATCCTTTAATATGAATACATGCTATGTGATATCATATGTTGACACTTGAATTTGATTTTGACGGTTAACTTATAGAAATGCCATAACTTGCTAAAAATAAAATGTATTTAGTATTGATTGTGATTTTATGTGATATTAATAATATGAGAGCATGTTTGCTAATTGTTGCGATCTTATATGATATGAGAATGTGTTTAAATTCTAAAGGAGGAACGTTAAGGATAGAAATTATATCCTATATAACTGTGTAGCTAGGTTAAAACTTAGCTTATGTGTTGATCGTATATTCGAAGATAAAATGTGAAGTTAAATTATATGACTAATGAATATCATATATATACGTAACTATATTACGATAGGAATTCGAAAGTGTTGGCTAACTTTACGTGGATAGACTACGCTTAAGGCAAGTATCTAAACTTTATCTCTTTGGAGGCAAGTATCCTAACCGACGCATTTACTTTATGCAAGTATTCTATCCTTGTATATTGCGAGCTAATTTCTTTACTTAATCATTTGAATTGAATTCGCATACTTGAACTCTTATTTCATTAACGTTACTATTCATGTTGAACTTGGTATTGTTCTTGAATATCGTTAAAGTGTCTATGCCATTTGATTCGACTAGACTTATATTATTGAAAAGCGACCCAAACTAATTGATTGGTGCGGGATCTTGTATTTGACTGAGAAGAACAAGATATAACTGTCGGAGAACCGACGCGCGCACATTAGTATGATTGAGTGTTATGCATAACATAGGGTACTTTAGGCTAATCACCTGTTGTACTTGTTTTTGTTGGATTTTCAGTTTATTACTGTCAATTCCTGTGGAAGTTCATAGTCCTTAGTGACTGCTCAGTATTCAGTTATCTTGAAATCTTGAATTAATTTATTATTGAATCACATTGATATTATTCTGTCCTTAGCGACTGTTATTGAGAACTGTTGATATTCTTGTTATTCTTGAACTATCAAACCTTGCTATACCCTTTCGAGAATTGAGAATTATATTACAAACCCTTATTGTATATTACTTGCTGAGCAATTAGTGCTCATTCTTGCTTTTCCTAAAATATTTCAGTTAAGGCAGAGCATGGTGAACCTTCAGGCGTTGATAAGGGCAAGGGCAAGGCTACCAACTAGCTTGTGTCTTTTATGTTTTTAAATATTTTAATGTTGTATTAAGATGATGTAGTAAGACTAGATTTGATTATGTTTAAGCTTAAGTTAGATTATGTAATAAGTCATTAATTGATATTATTATGTAATCTATTAAGTACTGTAGGTTGCGAGACTTGGGGGAATAATTATAATAAATTATTGTATATTATTCTAAATTAGATATTCCGCTGTGAATGTGTGATTTTAGTTATTATTGTATTACCATGAGCACGTGACGAACCGAATTCGAGAGACCAAGTGGCGGTTCCGGATTTGGGGGCGTCACAGATAGCCCCAAGGGCAATGACGCAGGGCAATGGTTAAGAAATCATGAAAACCCCAAGAATCTACTCGCGCCTGAAACTCAGGATGGAGCGAATGGTACAAAGAGTTTATACTAAACTAATTACCCTTGGGCAGGGTAAAATCTGGGCCCTGCACGACATTAAGGTTAAAAATCGATTATTGGCAAAAATGGAGAATTATAGCAAATTCATATGAAAACTTCAGTACCTCATTCGCGTGCAAGTGAACGGACGGATGACGACTCAAATTAGTGCCCATCAAATCAGGAACAGATACCTGGATACCTAGAAGGAATCTAGACACAGCAGTAGGTCGAGCCTCAGGCTCAGTGACATCACCCTCCTCATAATGGGACCAATCCTCATTAAGAGGATGATGCACCTACTCGGTCAAGCGACGAACTTGTTCGGTAATCCGTGGAGTGGGGATATTCGAAGCGGTCCTCCGAAGGCGAACCCCGAATGAAGCCCTACAAAAAGCAAAGCTGCTAGGTCTGTCTGACTCCATGCCTAGACAACGAGTTCATGGGAATCAGAATAAGACGAGGTAAGTCTCTATCTTCATTTTATTTTAATATGCATTTGCGATAACCTAGAGACAAAAGACTCTTATAAATTTAATTTGGGTCATAGCATCATGCATGTCCTACACGTGTCTCAATAGATGCATATTTCATTTTGGCATAAATATCCTAGCATAGCTAAGCATGCATATAGGATCCTGTCATTTAACTCATAAAATATTTTTGCAAGAGTTTCCTCTATAATATGGAATATCCACGTGCACATAATCACACATTAAACCAATCTATGAGGGTATATCAATACAACCAAGAAATTAAATAGCAATTTAAATAGTTTTTCTAATACAATGTTAGAATACATGTCTAGACTAACTATTAAAGTGAAATATATTGCATCCATACAGTCCATATGATGATACATAAGCATGCATTGCATTACAACATGCCTATTAAGCTATCTTGTATATATGTTTAATATATTGCGGTTAACGAAGAAAGTACGATAAAACACTGGTTAAAACGCAAAAAAATTGGGTATACGTTACCTGTAGTGCGTAGAGCGAACATACAGTGGCGAAATACCCAAAATCAAGCCCGATTTGAGTAGATCTGAGAAGAAAGGTCAGATTCAATAAAGAGAATGAAAGAAAACTCAAAACAAATGAGCAAAAGTGAGCCTGACCGAGGGTATTAACCAATCCACGACTAGCCTCAGGTACATCTGTTCCATCTGCAGGTGTACATGTGGCTGCCCAAAGTGGGCCTCGCGGCTCCCTGTTTGGTAAAATGCAGTCTGAAATGCATTTTTACTGGTCCGAAGCAAAGCGATCATTTAAAAAGGTACTTTTTTGGGTCATTTTTAAGCCTCAAAAACCATAAAAACCCTCAAAAATGGGAGAAAAATAGGGAAAATCAAAATCCTAGCCACAGAATGGCGGAAGACCAGGAAGTTCGATCAAAGTCACTTTTATCAATAATCAATTGTGTAATCCGTAGGCGACAACCTAATGAAGGCGTCGGCTTTACCCCGATGTACGTAATCCGCTGACTTGACCCTAGTGAAGGCATCGGCTTAACCCCAATGGCGTAATTCGCTGGCTTGACCCATGTGAAGGCGTCGACTTAACCCCGATGGCGTAATCCGCTGGCTTGACCCCAATGAAGGCGTCGGCATAACCCCGATGGTGCAATCCGATGGCTTGACCCCAGTGAAGGAGTTGGCTTAACCCCGATGGTGCAATCCACTGGCTTGACCCTAGTGAAGGCGTCAGCTTAACCCCGATGGTGCAATCCACTGGCTTGACCCTAGTGAAGGCGTCGGCTTAACCCCGATGGTGCAATTCGCTGGCTTGACCCCGATGAAGGCATCGGCGTAACCCCGATGGTGCAATCCGCTGGCTTAACCCTAGTGAAGGCGTCGGCTAAACCTCGATGGTGCAATCAGCTGGCTTGACCCCAGTTTTGACGCCCCCAAATCTATACACCCGCGGTATCCAATTACGGTGCTCAAGTATTTATTCAATCAATATGATGCTTCCAAATCTATACACCCGCGGTATTCGATTCGGTGATCATATCTAAATGAATCAAAGATAACTTCTCGATAAGATATAATTCTTATCCATCCAAGGTTCACAGTATTCCATAACAGATGGTGATCCTTGATCAGGACAATACGTAGCTGTGTTTGGATACCCTCACTTGGATGTGTATAGACTGTATCTTATGAGTTTCTATTATTCATATTCCTACACAGCCGAAATCCATAATATCAGCAATAACATGATCAGTCCATATTGCCAATATCCTCACTCAGAATGTGTAAAGACTGCATTATATGAATATCTATTATCCCTAAGACCTATATAGCCAAAATCCAGAATATCGGCAATAACATGAACAGTCCATATTGCCAATATCCTCACTCGGATTGATAACTCTTAGGGATGCTGTAGTAATTCAACTATACTAAAAATGTAAAGATACACAGTTGCGAAAATAAAAGATGATAATGTATATATCATAAGTTTGATTACAAGGTTCTCAATATAGAGTACTGAATTACAGAAAGGTCTTTAAAAGACTTTACAACATTAAAACGATAATTTAAACTAATTAGCACAAGGCATCTTCCCCTTATTTGTTCCAGATGTTCCAGGGTTACCGTCTAACACTGCAAAGGAAATAATTTGCAAGAATGAGCTATGACATGCCTAACAAGTTTATAATTATAAACACAATGTTTGATTTGAAGAAATGATAGTTTAACAAGTAATTTTAACTGAGGGTTGATAACCGAATCAGAGTCATATCAACCATTTTTGTTAGTCGCAAGGACTAAGAAATATATATATTTCATTCGGATATGATATACGGGATCAGCATAGTCAATATCCTAGGAGTATGCATATCATCCTAACCGTGCCCACTTGCACTTCAAGTGTTTTATTAACACTATACAAGTCCCATTTCAGGGTAATTTTCATCTCAGTATAAGATGTCTTACCAAAACAATTTGGTTTGACCAACAGTTTATGCTTGATAAACAATAATACAATAATAACTGAATAAGTAATTCATTTATTAAGTTATGCTGAAATAATAGCAATAACTTCATAATAACTGGTAATAACTTGGTTCGGTATATTATATCGAAAAGAATTCAATTAGGTTTCAAGTATTTGCGTAAAGTAAATCGATAAGGTTTAGAATACTTGCCTGAGCGAAGAACGATTATAAACGCTACTTGAAGTATTGGAAACACCTAGATATGTTAAAACATATTTATATAATTTGTTAGTATTGATAGCAATACCTAACTACTTAAACTATTCAAGTTCAGTCTAAGTTTGACATGGTTTCGGTGTCCTAAAACATTTTTATGTATTTATTACGTCAATTTTATAGTTAAACTTTATTTATAAGCTTTATTATTATTTTTGATAATTTATTTATCATTTATAATAATTTCTGGAAGCTTAGAATAATTATTAAACATTTAATTATCTGTTTAATGGATTTTTAAATCACTTATTTTATTTATAGATAATTAATATTTACTTAGAATAATTTTTAAAACCTTAGTTTTATTTTTTTAATAATTAATAATCATTTAATATAATTTTTAGAATATTAATATCATTTTTAAATAATTTATTATTATTTATAAAAGATTTATTTAATTAAATTATTAAATAATTTAATTATAAATAAATAAAATATTTATTGAATTTATGTCAAAATATTTAAAAGTTAATTTTTATAATTTAAAATAATTTTTAAAACTGGTTTTATAATTATTTCTATTTATTTTAATTTATTTAATTTTTAGAAATTATTTTTGATTCTGTCCTTCGCTATAGGTCTTTAGCGACGGAAAGTGTTGCCTTAGGTGTTCTTCAACTCTGAAGAACTTGTTTGGTCAATGTCGAGTGGTCAGTTTGACCACTCTTGATTGTGTGGTTTTAATCCGTTTCCAAGTCTCTAAGTGCTTCAATCGTGTAGTATTCATGCAGTACTACAACATGGTACCCATTTCAAACTCTAATCATAACATTACTAGAAGTTATTAGTGTTCAAAGTAGCTGCTAGGCCTGTTCATCAGTTTTTGGGTAACCAAGAAACATGGTCAATGTCGGTCAACGCTTTTATGGCCTCCAGATCCCTCAGTTCGTGTGATATGTTTTGTGTTTTGTTTGTTGTAGTTTGTATTCTATATATCAAGGTACATATATGTTACATTGATTTGGACAGAGTATGACTCTAAGGTCCAGATCTAAGTCGGTCAAAGTACAGCCAAGGGCTGTTCTTCGTGTTCATCAGGTTTCTGGAAAACCCAGAAATCTCAGTCATGCTCGGTCAACACTATTTGACCATTAATTTCGGTAATCCTATGATTTCTTTATGTGTTAGAGTGCTTTAGTGGTGTACTCTTAATGTCAGACTTCAACATAGATACAAAATATAACACAAACAACATTAAGATTGAGATATGCATGTCGGTCAAAGTACCCTGCTCGGCTGTTCATAAGATTTTTGGGTAACCCAGAAATCAGAAACAAGCGAATCGAGTGGCCACCTTGATTTGATCATATCTCTCAACCTGTTGCTCCGTTTAATATGATTCCACTTCTAGCTTACTAAGCTCATGTCATACTACAACTACAATATAACTAACACATCAATTAATTAACATACACGGATCTACAGGCCCTGACATTCGACTGTCAGACCTATTTTCCCAGAATTTTTAGTATGCTTAAAACTTCTTTTTGATGCATCTAGACGTTATGGAAACATGTTCTATGAACCCAGATCACTAACTAACATATTATTACATATTACCTAATAACAAAACGACAATTTTACTATAGCATCAAAGATCTAGCATAGAATTAGGGTTTTTACCTTTCTTGCTTGATTTCTTCTTTCTAGCTACTGATTCTGATCTTGTGATTGCTTGGGCTTCTTATGGCATGTACTATGAGTGTTGTAGCTTCAAAATTTCGTGTTTGACCAGAATATGGGCTGCTATTTATAGAACTTAGAAACTAGGGTTTTTTTGGTCCTTTTTACCTACTTGCCTCCATAAATATCCTAGCTATGTTACTTGTGCTACTTTGGGGAGGGATCTGATAGCAAGTACATTGAACCTAGTCCTAAGTGGTGGCACCTACTTGTGAGCTAGTTCCTTTTAATTAGTAGATAAATCCCATTTTAATTAACCCTAATTATAATTAGGGTTTTGTTTTTCATGATTAGGATGTTATAATTATGTAATTAACACCTAATTAGGGTTTGTAATAAGTAATTAGGGTTAGGGTTTTTAAATTTAGGTTTAGGGTTTCCTAATCTAGGGTTTACACAAATCTCAATAAGCACGACAAAGCGTTTTGTCGGTGTAAGCACGACAAAGCAGCTTGAAAATCAAATATACCGAAAAGTCCAAATACAGAGAAAAATTTCAAGCACGTGGTGTCAAGCACGTCAATTTTTGGATAAAGTTTTATTTGACCTAATTCTTCAGTAGAGTCTATAATAACACAATACGCATTTCAAAACGGAGAGATTTTATTTAATAAACACAGAATTTACATAACGAGTTCTTATTAGGGTTTTGGGATCTCACATTCACCCCCACTAATAAGACTTTCATCCTCAAAATTTACAGTACATGTTAAGTAAATAATTGGGGATAGTTCTCTCGTATTTTACTTTCGAGCTCCCATGTAGCCTCTTCAACGTTCTGATTTCTCCAGATCACCTTAATCGATGCTATGACTTTATTTCTTAAGACTTTCTCTTTCCGGTCGATGATATGTACAGGTTCTTCTATATAAGATAAGTCCTTCTCGATTATAATAGGCTCGTAGTTGATAACGTGTTTATAATCAGGTTTATACGGCCGTAACACAGACACATGAAATACGTTATGGATGTGATTCAACTCAAGCGGTAGTGCTATTTCATAAGCTACCTCACTTATCCTTCTCAAAATTTCAAAGGGTCCGATGAATCTTGGACTTAACTTTCCTTTCTTGCCAAAACGTATTTTTCCTTTCCAAGGGGATACTTTTAAAAATACGTGGCTTCCTACGTAAAAGTTCCGTTGTTATCGGTGTGGATCCGCATACTTTTTCTGTCAATCTTAAGACGCTTGCAATCTTCTGTGTATAACTCGAATGATCTCTGTAGTTTGTTGAATTATCTCGGGTCCTAGCATTTGTCTTTCTCCGACCTCGTCCCAACACAAAGGTGTTCTACACTTCCTACCATATAGGGCTTCATAGGGTGGCATACCTATGCTAGCATGATAACTGTTGTTGTAAGCAAATTCTACTAAAGGTAACTGATCTTCCCAACTTTCTTTAAAGTCCATGACACAGGTTCTTAACATATCTTCTAAGGTTTGAATGGTTCTTTCACTTTGGCCATCTATTTGTGGGTGATATACGGTACTTAATCGTAACTGAGTCCCTAAGTGTTTTTGAAGACTTCCCCAAAAATTTAAAGTAAATCTTGGATCTCTATCTGACACTATAGAAACAGGAACCCCATGCCTATAAATAATTTCATTTATGTATATTTTAGCTAATTTATCTAGGTTATCAGTAACTTTAATAGGTAGAAAATGAGCTGATTTAGTAAGTCTATGAACTATTACCCAAATGGCATTGTTTCCTTTTTGTGTAGCAGGAAGACCTACCATGAAATCCATAGTTATGTGTTCCCACTTCCACTCGGGTATAGGTAAGGGTTGTAATAGTCCACCCAACTTTTGATGTTCAGCCTTAACCCTTTGACACGTGAGACATTTTCTTACCCATTCTGCTATTTCTCTTTTCATGTTTGACCACCAGAAATGTCGACTTAAGTCTTTATACATTTTCATACTACCTGGGTGCACGGTAAATTTAGAGTTATGGGCTTCATTTAAAATTTCATCTTTTAATACTTGATTTGACGGAACCCAAATTCTATCTTCATATCTTAACACCCCTTCTTGGTCTATTCTGAACTTAGCATTTTTAATGTGAGTTATTTCAAATTTACACTTTTGACATTCATCATCCCTCTCCTGAATGTCTTTAATTCTATCTAGAAGAGTTGAAACACCTTCTAGAATGAACAACTGTTGGGTAGGGGTAGTTGGATCCCTTACCTCTATCTCAAGTTTATTAAATTCCTCTATTAGAACCTCATTATTAGTTATTACGTTTCATTTCTCTTGGTTCTTTCTGCTTAACACATCTGCAACTATATTGGCCTTTCCGGGATGATATAAGATTTCACAGTCAAAATCTTTTATCAGTTCTAGCCATCTCCTCTGTCTCATGTTCAATTCCTTCTGTGTGAAAATATATTTCAGACTTTTGTGATCTGTATATATTTCACATTTCTCTCCGTATAGGTAATGCCTCCAAATTTTCAGGGCAAATACTACAGCGGCTAATTCGAGGTCATGAGTAGGATATTTCTTTTCATAATCCTTAAGCTGTCATGATGCATAAGCTATCACCTTTCCATGTTGCATCAACACACACCCCAATCCTTTGTCTGATGCGTCACTATAGACTACAAGACCTCCTGTATCATCTGGTAAAGATAACACTGGTGCCATGCTTAGTCTTTTCTTCAACTCCTGGAAGCTTTCTTCACATTTTTCTGTCCAGACATATTTCACCGTCTTTCGAGTTAAATTGGTTAGCGGGGTTGCTATTTTTGAAAAATTTTGTATAAAACGCCGATAATAACTCGCTAAACCGAGAAAACTTCTTACTTCAGTTGGAGTGGTTGGTTGTTCCCAATTCACAACTGTTTTGATCTTTGCTGGATCTACCGAAATTCCATTTTTGTCAATTACATGACCTAAAAACTGAACCCATTCTAACCAAAATTCACACTTGAAAAACTTTGCATAAAGTTGTTCCTTGCGTAATATCTCCAATACGCTTCTCAAATGTTCAGCATGCTCTTCTCGTGTTTTTGAATATATCAAGATATCATCGATGAACACGACAACGAATTTATCTAAGCATGGTTTAAACACTCGATTCATCATATCCATAAATATTGCCGGTGCATTTGTTAATCTAAAGGACATTACAAGGAACTCATAATATCCGTAGCGTGTCCTAAATGCTGTTTTTAGCACATCTTTCTTTCTTACCTTTAATTGATGATAACCTGACCGTAGGTCAATTTTTGAAAAATGTTCAGCCCCTTTTAACTGGTCAAACAAATCATCAACTCTAGGTTAAGGATACTTATTTTTTATGGTTAGTTTATTTAACTCTCAATAGTCAATACATAACCTCATGTTTCCATCCTTCTTTTTTATAAATAACACTGGTGCTCCCCAAGGTGATACACTAGGTTGTATGTACTTTTTGTCTAAGAGTTCCTGTAATTGTACTAGCAACTCTTTCAGTTCTACTGGTGCCATTCTATATGGTGGTTTAGAAACTGACGCCGCCACCGGTGCAAGATCAATAACAAACTCGATCTCTCTATCGGGTAGAAGACCTGGTAAGTTATCAGGAAATACATCGGGAAACTCCCTAACTACAGGTATTTGTTCAAGTTGTACTTCTTCTTCCTGAGTATCTATTATATAGGCCAAATATCCTGTGCAACCTTTTCTAAGTAATCTTTCTGCCTGAGCTAAGGTCAGACATTGAGACTGCTTAGGTGAACAATCTCCGTTAAATACTACCTTTAACTTTGATGTAGTCAAAAGGTTCACTTGCTTATGATGACAGTCTATCATAGCGTTGTGATTCACCAACCAATCCATTCCTAGGATTACATCAAATTCCTCTATCTGTATTGGAATAAGGTTCACCAAAAACTTATGCCCCTTAATATCCATACTATAATTTCTATAAATAGTTTTAACATAAATTTTCTCATTATTCGTCATCTCTACACAAAAAGGTACATCTAAGTTTTCACATGGTATATTCAAATTTTTAGAAAAACTATTAGATACAAATGAACAAGTAGCTCCAAAGTCGAATAATACATTTGCGTTTAAAGTGTTGATAGGGATGATACCTGTCACCACGTCCTGTGAAGCAACAACATCCCTCACCGACATATTAAACGTTCTGGCAGTCGGTCGACTCTGCTTTCCAGCTACAGCTTCTGTTGATTTGTTGTTGTTTGGTGTCCGGTTTACCCATCCAATCTGGTCTTTTGGTTTTGGGCAGTTTCTAACTTTATGATCCAAAGAACCATAGTTGAAACATCTAACCTTATTAGGACACTGAGGAGAATAGTGTCCTTCCTAACCACAGGTATAACACTTGTCCTTCTACATCTGACACTCCCCTTTATGCATTTTTCCACAGGTGATACAAGGGTCAATTTTAACCTTATTGTTCTTGTTGTTAAAGTTGTTATTATCATTACTCACTTTCTTCCCAGAATTGCTTGAAATAGTATTATCCCAGTTCCTTTTGTTGTTATTAAACTTATCTGAAATGGGTTCTCCCTTATATTTTCCTCCTTCACTCTGACTCTTTTTATCTTTGTAGAATTTAATAAGGTTCTCATTTTCATTTTCAGCTATAATAGCTTTCTCTAAAATTTCTGAAAAAGTTTTTACTTGGAACACTGATATCTTGGTTTTAAACCCTCTTCGTACCTTCGAGTCTTTCTTGCTTCCGTATCAACTTGATGCGAAGCAAATCTTGCTAACTCATTAAACTTTGCTGTATATTGGGATACAGTAAGTTCCCCTTGTTTCAATTCCAAGAAACGTACTTCCATACGATCTTTTAATGATTGGGGAAAATAGTTTTCAAAGAATAGTTCCTTAAACCTATCCCACGAGACTACATTAGTTTAACAAGTAATTTTAATTGAGGGTTGATAACTGAATCGGAGTCATATCAACCATTTCTGTCAGTCGCAAGGACTTAGAAATATATATATTTCATTCGGATATGATATAGGGGATCAGCTTAGTCAATATCCTAGGAGTATGCATAGCATCCTAACCGTGCCCACGTGCACTTCAAATGTTTTATTAACACTATACAAGTCCCATTTCAGGATTTTCATCTCAGTATAAGATGTCTTACCAAAATAATTTGGTTTGACCAACAGTTTATGCTTGATAAATAATAATACAATAATAACTGAATAAGTAATTCATTTCTTAAGTTATGCTGAAACAATAGCAATAACTTCACAATAACTGGTAATAACTTGGTTCGGTATATTATATCGAAAAGAATTCAATTAGGTTTCAAGTATTTGCGTAAAGTAAATTGATAAGGTTTAGAATACTTGCCTGAGCGAAGAACAATTATAAACGCTACTTGAAGTATTTGAAACACCTAGATATGTTAAAACATATTTATATAATTCGTTAGTATTGATAGCAATACCTAACTACTTAAACTATTCAAGTTCAGTCTAAGTTTGACATGGTTTCGGTGTCCTAAAACATTTTTATGTATTTATTACATCAATTTTATAGTTAAACTTTATTTATAAACTTTATTATTATTTTTGATAATTTATTTATCATTTATAATAATTTTTGGAAGCTTAGAATAATTATTAAACATTTAATTATCTGTTTAAATGATTTTTAAATCATTTGTTTTATTTATAGATAATTAATATTTACTTAGAATAATTTTTAAAACCTTAGTTTTATTTTTTTAATAATTAATAATCATTTAATATAATTTTCAAAATATTAATGTCATTTTTAAATAATTTATTATTATTTATAAATGATTTATTTAATTTAATTATAAATAAATAAAATATTTATTGAATTTTATGTCAAAATATTTAAAAGTTAATTTTTATAATTTAAAATAATTTTTAAAACTGATTTTATAATTATTTCTATTTATTTTAATTTATTTACTTTTTAGAAATTATTTTTGATTATGTCCGTCGCTATAGGTCTTTAGCGACGAAAAGTGTTGCCTTAGGTGTTCTTCAACTCTGAAGAACTAGTTTGGTTAACGCCGAGTGGTCAGTTTGACCACTCTTGATTGTGTGGTTTTAATCCGTTTCCAAGTCTCTAAGTGCTTCAATCGTGTAGTATTCATGTAGTACTATAACATAGTACCCATTTCATACTCTAATCATAACATTACTAGAAGTTATTAGTGTTCAAAGTAGCTGCTAGGCCTGTTCATCAGTTTCTGGGTAACCTAGAAACATGGTCAATGTCGGTCAACGCTTTTATGGCCTCCAGATCCCTCAGTTCGTGTGATATGTTTTGTGTTTTGTTTGTTGTAGTTTGTAGTCTATATATCAAGGTACATATATGTTACATTGATTTGGACAGAGTATGAATCTAAGGTTCAGATCTAAGTCGGTCAAAGTACAGCCAAGGGCTGTTCTTCATGTTCATCAGGTTTCTGGAAAACCCAAAAATCTCAGTCATGCTCGGTCAACGCTATTTGACCAATAATTCCGGTAATCCTATGATTTCTTTATGTGTTAGAGTGCTTCAGTGGTGTACTCTTCATGTCAGACTTCAACATAGATACAAAATATAACACAAACAACATTAAGATTGAGAGATGCATGTCGGTCAAAGTACCCTGCTCGGCTGTTCATAAGATTTCTAGGTAACCTAGAAATCAGAAACAAGCGAATCGAGTGGCCATCTTGATTTAATCATATCTCTCAACCTGTAGCTCCCTTTAACATGATTCCACTTCTAGCTTACTAAGCTCATGTCATACTACAACTACAATACAACTAACACATCAATTAATTAACATACACGGATCTACAGGCCCTGACATTCGACTGTCAGACCTATTTTCCTAGAATTTTTTGTTTGCTTAAAACTTCTTTTTGATGCATCTAGACGTTATGGAAACATGTTCTATGAACCCAGATCACTAACTAATATGTTATTACATATTACCTAACAACAAAACAACAATTTTACTATAGCATCAAAAATCTAGCATAGAATTAGGGTTTTTACCTTTCTTGCTTGATTTCTTCTTTCTAGCTACTGATTCTAATCTTGTGATTGCTTGGGCTTCTTATGGCATGTACTATGAGTGTTGTAGCTTCAAAATTTCGTGTTTGACCAGAATATGGGCTGCTATTTATAGAACTTAGAAACTAGGGTTTTTTTGGTCCTTTTTACCTACTTGCCTCCATAAATATCCTAGCTATGTTACTTGTGCTACTTTGGGGAGGGATCTGATAGCAAGTACATTGAACCTAGTCCTAAGTGGTGGCACCTACTTGTGAGCTAATTCCTTTTAATTAGTAGCTAAATCTCACTTTAATTAACCATAATTGCAATTAGGGTTTTGTTTTTCATGATTAGGATGTTATAATTATGTAATTAACACCTAGTTAGGATTTAGTTAACATAGTTAGAGTTAAGGATAATTTAATTTAGGTTTATAATAAGTAATTAGGGTTAGGGTTTAGTAATTAGGGTTAAGGTTTTTAAATTTAGGTTTAGGGTTTCCTAATCTAGGGTTTACACAAATCTCTATAGGCACGACAAAGCGTTTTGTTAGTGTAAGCACGACAAAGCAGCTTGAAAAATCAAATATACCGAAAAGTCCGAATACGGAGAAAAATTTCAAGCACGAGGTGTCAAGCACTTCAATCTTTGGATAAAGTTTTATTTGACCTAATTCTTTAGTAGAGTATATAATAACACAATACGCATTTCAGAACGGAGAGATTTTATTTAATAAACACAGAATTTACATAACGAGTTCTTATTAGGGTCTTGGGATCTCACACCAGTGAAGGCGTCGTCTTAACCCCAATGGTACAGTCCGTTGGCTTGACCCCAGTGACGACATCGGCCTAACCCTAATGATGTAATCCATTGGCAATAACCCAACGCAGATCGGCTTGACCCCAATAATGAATCTGTTAGCTACAACCCCAACGAAGGTCTTGATAGTACCCGACGACGTTCGTACAATCTTTATTCTCCCAAGTAGATGGGGTGTAACCTTTTTTCAAATTTTAACTCATACATTTCATTACATACTTTACACATGACATTGCATCATTAAATATACCTTGTCATGTATTTTTTTGTCTGGTAATCTTTTTCGTGTTTATTCCATTGCATTGCATAAAAATGATAAAGAGGGGCATCAGTAGACACTCGAAATTTTGCTTTCCTTGGACTAACCTTTCTGGAGGGTAAAAGCATAATTTTACTTCGGAGACAACCCCGAGGTAGGGCAAAGGTATCTTTTCACCCTGGAGACAACCCCATGGAGAAATCAAAGTGCCAACGACGCCCAGACACAACGCGGACCGAACAAGGATCGCAAAGCTGAGAAAGTGGCCATAAGAAGTCACTGCAACAACCATTAAATTGCATGCTGAGCCGATTCAATCAGACTCGACCTTATTTTGCAGCCTTCCACAAGAACTTTCTAGGATTTTTGGGTACAGAGCTCAACTTTCATCGGATCGAGAGCGAAGGAACAAACTTTGAGGCAGCGAGACCCACGAGGCCCAGCCGTAGGTGTACTTGCGGCTGCCCCGGGATCTTTAAGTCAGTAGCAGCAACTCATTAAGAAAAAAAGAAGAAGAATGAGTTAGAGAGAGAAATAGATTTTAGAGACCCTTGAGCATTGTATACCAATTGTGAGTTGTTTAATCTTCTATATCATACATATTGATTGTCTAGAGTGATATAAGTTGATCCCGAGCCAAAAGAAGCTTGTTCACGCGTCCCCCAAGGTGAAAAATGTTCATTTTGGTCATTTTCTTTGTAAAGTTTGTTCTAAATACTAGATTTATGTTATAAATATATTGCTTGAATCTAGTTAAACTTGTTATTTTTTATATAGATTGTGTAATAGTTGGTAGATTTAGAGTTTCTACCGGTTATTTTGTGCATATTTAGCTGTAAATCAAGTCCGGAGCTAGATCTACCTAGATCTAAGCCGGATCTAGCCTTTTGGATGGTTATGGAGCATGAATCCCTAACCTATATGCTAGATTGGTTTAGATTAATAGTAGATCTAGATGTTGTACTGCTTATGGTCAGTCTCGATCACTCCGTAGAGCCCTAGATCTATATCTAGAGGTGAGGGGGTCCTAATGGCTCGTAACGGGGATTTCAAACGATGAAATCACCTAATAACGAGTTTAGGATATGTTGTATATACCTATTTAAGTTTAATAATGTGAGCCTCGGAATCCCGATGTCGAGATCTAATGATCGGATCTTGACTTGATTCCCACGATAGACGTTTCATTTTTAATGTAACGTTTAAATAACGTGAAATTGTTGTACGTGTAATAATGGATCTTAAAACGAGTTCGAGGGGTTAGTCCCGAGAATTCAGATTTAAGATCCTGTGATAGTGAAAATCATATTTGTGGGCGCTGGAATCATTGAGATGACTTTCATGCCCGACGATGATCCGACCATTTTTGGCACTTTATTGCATACATTATCACCGTAAAATAATTTTCAAATAAAACCACAAAGAGCTTTCATGAAGAATAAAGCAATTTAGGTAAATCACCTAATTAACATAAAGATAAAAGGAATTATCGAAGTCCTCAATTCCTAGTCGAGCGAAGAATTTAAAAACCCTTTTCCAAAAAAAATTATTTCAAATTATATATATTTTATCTAAAAACAAACTTTTGTTAAATCAAATCCTTCGTACCTAGGTGCAAAAGAGAGGTACAACACTACTTTCAAATAACTCACAATGAGGCTCAGAATAAACTTTCAAATTAAAGTACTAAGCACAATAACACACACACACACACACACACACACACTTTATGCATAGGAAATCAATAAGAAGCGGTAACCGTGTTTTCACGGAGGTCGAGGTGTTCAACATTTTTTTCTCACTTAACCAAGCCCCCGAACTCTATTAATCTCGGGTTTCCAGACCAATCCTGCAGAGTCACATATTGGACCATATTGCGAAAACCTTCAAAATTCGGATGAGTTGGTACATCCATTTAAAATTATGCAAACTGGCGGCTTTGTCTAATTCGGTCCAATCATCATCAATAAATTAAACTTTATAAACTAAGTCGACTAATGTCTTTCTTTTCCTTAAAACAAATCAAATCGACACATCGAAAGATAAAAAGTAGAAGCAAGGAAAACAAGGAAAAAATTTAATAAAGATTAGAAACAGGAACCGATCTTTTTCCCAGCGTCGACATTATATATAAAGCTGGATTGAAAAATAATATATATTATGAATTTACAATTACGTGGATAAATTTAATTTATAATATTTTTTAAATATATTTGATATAGTAGGATAATTTTATAATCCTTGTAGACACTCGAAATTTTTTGCATTCCTGGTACTAACCCTGCAGGAGGGCAAAATCGCCAAACTCAGCCCCGGTCACCAATATCGGGATGTCAACTGATCCTCGGTCACCAATACTGAGACAACCACAGCTCCGATCATCAATATCTGGATGTCAACTCAACCCCGATCACCAATACCGGGACAACCACAGCCCCGATCACCCGGTCACTAATAACGGGACAACCACATCCCCGGTCTCAATGCTGGGCCATCAGTTCAACCCCGGTCCTAATACCGGGAAGCCAGTTCAACCCCGGTCCCAATATCGGGAAGTCAGCTCAACCATGATCTCAATACCGGGACATCAGGGCATCCCTGGTCTCAATACCGGGCCGTCAGATCAACCTCGTCTCAATATCGGGCGATCATATTAACCCCAATCTCAATACCAAACCGTCAGATCAATCTCGGTCTTAATATCGGGCCCTAAGATCAACCCTGGTCTCAATATCGGGACATCAGATCAACCCTGGTCTCAATACTGGGCCCTCAGATCAACCCCGATCTCAATACCGGGACATCAGGTCAACCCCAGTCTCAATACCGGACCATCAAGTTAACCCCGGTCTCAATACTAAGTAATCAATTCAGCCCTGGTCACAACC
The DNA here is from genome assembly GCA_020205555.1 of Panax stipuleanatus. Classification (NCBI taxonomy): domain Eukaryota; kingdom Viridiplantae; phylum Streptophyta; class Magnoliopsida; order Apiales; family Araliaceae; genus Panax; species Panax stipuleanatus. The sequence continues at coordinate 152,307,981 of CM035124.1, read as the reverse complement.
CGGGAGGTACAATTAAGCCCCGGTCACAATCGGGAGATCCAGTTCAGCCCCAGAGATAACTCTGGGAAGCCAATTCAACCTTCGGAGATAAACCTAAAGCATCACATCATCCCTGGAGTCAACCTTGGGAGGACCAAGTCAACCTCATAGACGACCCTGAGGACAAACAGAATCGGCTGGGAGCCAAACCTCGGGGAACAACCCCAGGAAGACAGTCGAAGAACGTGCTAGCACAGTAAACAACCCTAGAGGGGCAAAAATGGTCATTTTACTAACTTAAAACTGATTCAATCAAAACCAAGCTGAATTGATGCCATCAAGGTCAGAAAGAACCATAACATTCATCCCGAGTGAAAACAGCGCAAGACAGATCAACGGACAAACTGCGGGGAATCAAAGACCTGGTTATCAACTAGTCTTTTAGACTCAGAAAAGATTTTATCCCATGTCATTGCGACACTCTCGGCGAGGGCTTTTCGAAAAGATATAGCACGCCTCAAACGGACGCTCTGATCAAAAGTTAGAAAGTTTTAAATCTGACATGGCATTGCTCGGAGTGCACACACTTCGATGCAATGGGGCCCACCACCTCTACCTGCCACGTGGAGCCGCAGTTAGAGTGGAGGCAACCGGAGATAGAGCTGCTTCCACCTGGCTTATATATATGAGGTGACCCCCAGCTCATTTCATAATTCAGAAACTCTTTGAACCCCTGCCCGTTTGGTTTTCCAGCTATTTTCTTGTCTTCCAAACCCAAATTTTTTCACTCTAACACGTAGAAATACCCACATACTATCACATATCAAAAATTAACCGGTAGATTTAGACGTTTAAAGTCTACGATTTGGCAAAAAGCCCGTATAGTAGTCCATTGTGAGTATTTTTACGATCAGAAAGTTATTACTACTTCTTTACACTTTTATACACTTGCATATCAAGTTTTGTTTTCTAAATATGCTCAAAACTCAGTTCTATGGCCGTTTTTGTTAACTTTTGGTACATTTTAGTATCTAAACGCATTTTCTAGCATTTTTACAACTCGGATTGACGATCCGTCACTTCTAACAGCTTTTATATATTTGCATCTTCGTTATTAGCAACTTCGGCTTACTGGGTTATTTTCCCAGTTTGGGTTTGGATTTTTTTGTATATATTTAACTGTATATGTACTAATTTTTTAATTCTGTCAAGCCCGGATGTCAAATTCGCGGTAGTTTACTGCTTTTATATATATATATATATACAATTATATGCAACATTCACCATACTGGGTTATCTTCCCAGTCCTGGTTTGACTACTTTTCTGTCTATATTTAACTATATATATATTTACATTCTATTTCGGCCTAGATCATTTTGTGGCCTTTTTACTATTTTTGCACCATTCACCATACTAGGTTATCTTCCCAGTCCTGATTTGACTACTTTTCTGTCTATATTTAACTATATATATATATTTACATTCCAGTTCTGCCTGGATCATTCTGTGACCTTTTTACTGTTTTAATATATTTATATTTATATTTTCGTCCAGGCCTCGGAGTGAAAACCCACCGCCCTTTACTGTTTTTTCTATATATATTTCAATTCTGCCTAGCCTGGATCATTCCGTAGCTTTTACTGCTTTTTATAAATATATATATATATATATATATATATATTTCATTTCTGTCAAAGCCTGGATCATTCTGTGGTTATTTACAACTTTTATAAATATATATATATATATATATATATTTCAATTCCAGTACGGGCTTGCAAGTGAAAACTCATCGCCCTTTACAGCTTTTTTATATATATAATTATATATATATATATATATATTGCTTTACTTATTTTTATTAAATTATTACTTTAAATATTCATTTGATATGAATCGACACTGACATTTCTGCTGGCGAACTAGAATTCTTTAAATCTCGCCAACTCTAGCTTTCAAACAGTTCAAAATAGGTTCAGACAGAACTGGGAAGCTAGAATGGCTGAAATTTATTTAAATCTAGCATTTTTCTAGTGTCAGTTATAAAAGCTACCTCGCGGCCCTTAGATCGCTATCTAGTGGGAACGAGACGCTTTGGGTCATATGCGAGCCAGGATGTACTGATGAATCCTTGGTTCTGGCGATATTTGGATATATATATTTCTGTACAAATTTGAGCTGTGCAGGTTTATTGGCTTCTCTATGTGAGCCTAGGAATCGTGGGATTCATGATCAAACTTATCAGAATCTGATTCCCACGATGGACAAACACCACTGTACAAATGTACCCTTCTAGTTTTTCTGTAAAAATGTACATACAAAAGACCTTAAAACGATTATTCAAATTTAAGGTCTCAACATAGTGAAAATATGGTTTGTCGTATTAGAGTCACTCTGATGGCTGTCATGCTCATGAGAAGACCTACACTTGTATATGTTTTGTGGTCGAGGATGCTTCGCAGCCCGACAATCACCATTCAAATTGAGCCTTAAGGCTGAAAAGATAAAACTGAAGTATCGATGTGCTTCAATTCATATGTTAGCGTAAGGGGTTTGAAAACCTTCTTTCAAAACGTCATTTTAATAATCTTATCAAAAATAAAAGCTTTTGTAAATCAAATCAAACACTTTTGCAAATCAAATCAAACACTTTTTGCAAATCAAATCAAACCCTTCGTATATAGGTTCAACGATGCATAAACATACTTCTAATCAAAACATAGGCCCAATTTCTTCCAGCATTCATACACACATTTCAGATTTAAAAGGAAAATATTGAAAAGATGCGGTATCGTGTTTACACGGGAGTTGTGGGGTGCCTAACACCTTCCCCACACTTAACCAAGCCCCCAAACTCAAAACTTCGGTTTCAAAGATCAAGTTTCGACAGTGTCCAGCAATTGGGCCTCTTTTCAAAATAAAACTAGGTTGAGTTGGTACAACCATTTCAAATCCACCAACTGGCGACTCTGTAAAACGTTCAAATCGTCGACATGATACATGTTAGTCTTTTCCTAAAAAACCCTTCAAAACCTTTTTTATAAATAAAAAGAGTAAGGGTAGACAAAACTTAGGAAGAGAGAAAGATCCGGGTTATGACCCGACCAGCGGATTTTTAATTAAAGCATGATTACATGGATTTGATTAAGCTAAAACAGATTATAATTGATATAAATCATGTTATGGACATCTATTAACACATAGAATCATTATTTCATGCATTAATCACAAAATAGTTGTTTAGAGAGAACTCAATTGGCTTTCATGGAGAATATATAACAACGTGAAATATAAAACTTGGGATGAAGAGATTACTCTTGCTAACTCTGTTTGATGCTATAAACTTTAATTCTCCAATTTTTCTTTCTTCAATTCTCAATTCTCTCTCAAATTTTCTCTCTAAGTTTGCTTAACTGATATGATATAATATGAAGGAATGAAGTCTGAATATAGATAGAAGCAACTTATAATTATTTAATCGGTGAAGTCATGGGTAGCAGTTAAGCGCATCAGGCCTTAACTGCTCTCATGTTCCATAGGCATTGTTTGGTTGGTCACAAAAGAGCTCCTTTCCCATTTAATTTAATTAAAGTGTTTATTATATACTTTATTTGTCACATTTTAATTTATCAAATAATTATCATTTAAATTAAATAAATAAAAGATAATATTACACATTAAATCACATCATCACATAATTAAAATTTTTATTTATTAATTATGAAAAATTATTAAATCTCTAATTAATTATTAAATTAATTAGAACAACATTCTAATTATTAAACAATTCAATTAATTTAATAATTTTAATTAAATTCACACTTTAAATCATAAAATTTCTCCACATTAAATTAGTCAATGTAACACACATAATTATATATTCTACCATAATTCCATCAAATATTTATTTAACTCAATAAATAAATCATCAAAAATATTTATTTAATTCAATTAATATTTAAAATCAATTACAAAATTCTCGTTCGTCACACCTCTAGAGGCCAAACACTTTGGTGGCTAACGTTGATCAAAGGAAGAAATCAATCCCGGATATTCAAATAGATCACGAAGAACAAGGAGTTGAACTCGTACCTGTAGAAGTTTCGTTCTACAAGGGTATGAATCGAATCTCTTTCTATTTTGTTTTAATTATTAACTGTGCATAAAGAATGATCCGGGTAATTGGTTTGTAAGAAAAAAATTTAAACTTTGATATACCATACTTCTGCTATTTTGCAATTTGATTGCGCCATGATTTCACACAAAACCTAACAGTGGTATCAGAGCCAAACCTTTATGCGAGTTATTAATTGTCTAGATTTGATATATATACTGATATGTGTTTTGAAAATTTTAATTGGGCATAATAGTTAGCTAGGAATTATATTTTTTGGAGAAAACTGCACAATTCGCTAACCAGGAAAACAGATACTACCCAGCGGCATTGCAGCGCCGGTCACAAGCCTTGCAGCAGTGCTGCAGCTCTGGCTCCGTGTTCCTAAAGGTGACGTAGCGCTGCAGCGCCGAATGCTAGTTCATTCACATCGCTGCAGCGCCAGCTCCGTGTCCCAGTTGATGATGACGTGGCGCGGTAGCTCCGGATGCCAGTTCACTGGCAGCGCTGCAGTGCCACCCCACCAGAATTTTTTTAAAAATAAAAGGTTTATTTTAATTAAAAATTAAAAATTTAATGTTTTCTTTAAATCCAAATTAATAAAGAAGTTTACTAGATTTGGAATTGGATTAAAATAAAGATGTTTATTTTAATTAGAATTGAATTTCATGCTAACTAATTAGAGTTGGAATAGGATTCTATGATAACTAATTAAAATTGAAATTGGTTTCCGAAACTAACTAGGATTGCCTATTAAATCGATATCAATGTATATATTAAATGTTTTATTTATTGATGCATCTAGTGATATGTATGAAAATAAATGGGGTTGATTATGGACTATTGACCAATGTGATTGGATTTTATTTTAGTTGAATGCTTGAATGAATGAGTTTTATTAAATGGGGTCTGCGTACCTCGTCTTCTCTAATTTTTCTTGATGTAAAATTCTATCTCCCTCTTATATACTTCTCCTTGACTGCTGATCAAGGTTTCTATTTATATTAAATAGTTTATGTAATAGGACTAGTTAGAATTATTTTGAAGAAATTGGAGACCAAAGAGCAAGGAGTACGTGAAGACCCGTTTGTAATGGAGTCCAGGTTTAAATGTAATAGTTATGTTTAAATTTATTCTTGCACTCCTAGGTTTGACCTTTTGGTTCACTTGGTTGCTCTAGTGAACCAAACTAGAATAAAAGTCCATAATCAATCCGGGTAGAATATAGTATTCTATATGTGCATGCTAAGTATTATATATATATTATATTTTATGCAAACATACTTCACATGTTTTATAAAATAACGAGTATTTTATATATATGTGCATGCGTGCTAAACAAGGTGAGACTAATAATAACAAACCCCTCAAAGAAATTATATTAAGTCTAAAGCGTTCAAAGATATTTGGAATATCGAACGTCGCCTTCTAGCATGATAAAATTAATAGAGTATTAAATATTTAATATGAGTTTGTTGTGCACCCGCAAGGCAAGTATTAAGTATTTAAGATGTTAATTTAATCACATTTGATGTTTATGAAGAAAATTGAACAATATTATTTTGTTGTGCACACACAAGGACAATATTTTTCTTTTTTGAATATATGTAAGTGCTAGGTTGGATTTAACTTAAATCATTTTAGTTCGGATGTGCACACACTTGACCATTATGATCTAAGAGAAAAAATACAAGGAGTTACATGATGATATAATTGATAAGAGTTGTCTACCTATTTACTTATATATAGTTTGTTGTGCACACACAAGACTATATACATTTGAAATAGGATCCTTATTCTCACTAGCAAATCTTTAACTAGATTTTGCTGAACTATATAAGTGAGGGTAATATAATTTGAAGAAAATAGTGGGAGATACTAATTTAAAATAAGACCTGATTTATGTTGGTATGTAAATAATTAATTAAATGAATGTTTGCTAAAATGTTGTCTTTTCACATGCAGAAATTTAAAAATGTCGAATTCACTAATTTCACTGCGTAACATACTTGATGCTAACAAACTGACCGGACCAAATTACACGGACTGGCTAAGGAATATGAGAATAGTTCTCAATGCTGAAAAGATTTCTTATGTCCTAAATTCACTTGTCCCTGGAACTGTTCCAGAAACAGCCTCTGAGAAAAAGATTGCCACTATTATTAAGTGGCAAGATGATGCATCTGTGGCTCAATGCATCATGCTTGCATCCATGAATAACAAGCTTCAGCGTCAGCATCAAAAATATGGATGCTCCTACTATGTTGCTTCACCTTAAGGAGTTGTATGGTGAACAAAGTAGGACTGTTAGATATGAGATATCTAATGAGCTCTTTCGATCTCGGATGACCGAGGGCACTGTCATTTAGACTCATGTCCTAAGGGTGATCAATCTGATTGAACGCCTTGGACAGCTTGGGTTCGTCATGAATGGGGATTTGAGTCAAGACTTAATCTTGTAGTCACTCCCTGAGACCTTCTCATAGTTTGTAGTAAATTTCCACATGAATAATTTAGATGTTAGCTTGCCTGAATTACTTAACATGTTGAAAACTGCAGAAGGTCGCTTCCCGTCTAAGAAGAACTATGTCTTAATGGTGGATGATTCTTCCAAGAGAAGGAAGAGGCCCAAGGTATCTTCTGAAAAGAAGAAATCTAAGAAGGCTAAGGGCAAGGTAACTAGGAAGGATCAAAAGAAACCTGATCAAGCTAGCAAAGGAATGTGCTTCCATTGCAATGAGTCGGGTCATTGGAAGAGGAACTGCAAGAAGGTTCTGGCAGAGAAGAAGGTTGGAGAAGCTTCGACTTCCAATCAAGGTTTGTTTATGATTGAAATTAATTTTTCAGAAAGTCAAAATTATACTTGGGTATTGGATACCGGCTGTGGTTCTCACATATGTAATACTGTGCATGGACTGGTCAGAAGTAGAAAGCTGAATAAGGATGAGGTTGTCCTACGAGTGGGAAATAGAGCAAAGGTTGTTGCATTAGCTGTAGGCACTTATTGTTTAGCACTGCCTACGGGCAAGTCCATTTATTTAAATAATTGTTATTTTGTTTCGAATATCATTAGAAACATTATTTCTATTTCTGTATTAGATATGGATGGATTTGACATTATAATAAAGAACAACATTTGTTCTATTTATAATAGCAATATTTTATATGGTGTTGGTAATTTGCGAAACACACTTTATATACTTAACTTGCATGAAAATATATTTCAAATAAAACAAACTAAGAAAAGGAAAAGAGATGATGTTAATTAAACCTATACGTGGCACTGTAGACTCGGTCATATCAATGAAACATGATTATCCAAGTTGCATAAGGATGGGCTCTTAGAGCTATCTGATTATGAATCATATCCAACTTGTGAATCTTATCTCATAGGTAAAATAACTAAATCTCCTTTTAGTGAAAAAGGAGAAAGAGTTACAGAGTTGTTAGCGTTGGTTCACACAGATGTTTGTGGACCTATGACAACGAATGCACGGGGAGGGTATTCTTATTTTATTACTTTCACTGATGATCACTCAAGATTTGGATATATGTATTTAATGAAAAACAAATCTGAATCATTTGAAAAGTTCAAAGAGTTCAGAAGTGAAATAGAGAAACAAACTGGCAAAAGTATTAAGATTCTTTGATCGGATCGAGGCAGTGAATACTTAAGCGGTGAGTTTCTCAATTGTCTCAAAGATAATGGCATAATCTCACAATGGACTCCACCAGGAACACCACAATTAAATGGTGTATCTTAAAGGAGAAATCGAACATTGTTGAACATGGTTCGTTCCATGATGAGTTTTACCGATCTTCTAGTATCATTCAGGCTTATGCCCTAGAAGCGACTGCATATCTACTAAATAAGATCCCCTCAAAATCTGTCCCCAAGACTCCATATGAGATGTGGACAGGGAGGAAACCTGGTCTTAAGCATGTTAAGATTTGGGGATGTCCAACTTATGTGAAAATGTTTCAAAATAATAAGCTTGGGACAAGATCTGATAAGTGTACGTTTGTGGGATATCCTAAAGAAAGTTTGGGATACTATTTTTACAATCCTACAAAGAAAAAGGTGTTTATTGCGAAACACACTACCTTCTTGGAAAAGGAGTTTATCCTTGAAGGGGCTAGTGGAAGGAAAATATATATTGAAGAAATTCAAGAACTAAAAACCACTACAGATCAATTGGATGAACCTGTCCAAGTAAAGACACCTTCTGTACAACACCCTATTCGTAAATCTGGAAGGATACCGAAGATACCTGAAAGGTTTGGATTCATCATAGAGAATGACGATGAGGTACACATCATTAATGTTGATGATACATTAAATTATGAACATGCTATGAGTAATAAAGACTCAGGGAAATGGCTTTAAGCCATGAAATTCGAGATGGACTCCATGGATGAGAACCAAGTATGGACTTTGGTTTCACCACCTGAAGGTATTAAGCCTATTGGGTGTAAATGGGTCTTTAAAAGAAAGACTGGAGCGGACGACAAGGTAACAACCCGGGTCAAATTCTGAGTCCGAAACAAATCTCAGGTCAAATCCCAAGTCCGAATCGAATCAAATCCATCAAAAATAAGGCCTTTAAATCACTGTCCCAATAGTATCTTCTTGGGTCATCTTAGCCCACCACAGGCTCACCCAAAAGTCATGACTGAAGGTACTGTTGGTAGTAACTTATTTCCTTATACACAGACAAACTTTTTCACTATCTTTCAATGTGGAACTAGGGTGTTACAGAGATCTATAAGGCCCGACTGGTTGCAAAAGGTTTCAAACAAAGACAAGGTGTTGACTATGATGAAACCTTCTCAACAGTAGCAATGCTCAAGTCCATTCGGATTTTGCTTGGGATTGCAGCTTATTATGACTATGAGATCTGGCAGATGGACGTGAAAACTGCCTTCCTCAATGGAAAACTTGAGGAGGATGTGTATATGACACAGCCAGAGGAATTTATTTCAAAGGTTGGAACAAATCAAGTCTATAAGCTGCAACGATCCATTTATGGATTGAAGCAAGCTTCTCGTAGATGGAACATCCGTTTTAATGAGACAATTAAAGAGTTTGATTTTATCAAAAACGAGGATGAACCATGTGTGTACAAGAAAGTTAGTGGGAGCGCAGTTTTATTCCTTGTATTATATGTTAATGATATATTACTGATAGGGAATGACATTCCTATGTTACAATCGATTAAAATCTGGTTTTCTAAACACTTCTCTATGAAGGACTTGGGAGAAGCATCCTATATTTTAGGGATAAAGATCTACAGAGATAGATCTAAAAGGATGTTTGGTTTATCCCAAGGAACGTACATTGACTCGATGCTAAAGAGGTTTAGCATGGAAGATTCTAAAAGAGGTCTCATGCCGATAAGCCATGGAATACATCTCTCCAAGAAACATGCCCCAAAGACACCTGAGGAGAGAGACCGTATGAGTAAGATTTCTTATGCTTCAGCAATAGGATCTATCATGTACGGTATGATATGTACTAGACCGGATGTCGCTCATGCACTTAGTGTAACAAGCAGGCATTAGTCGAATCCAGGAGAAGAGCACTGGAAGACAGTGAAAAATATCCTAAAATACTTACGAAGGACTAAGGATGTATTTCTTGTCTACGGTGGGTCTGAATTAAAACTCGAGGGCTTCACGGACTTAAGTTTTCAAACGGACCAAGATGACAGTAAATCTGTTTTAAGGTATTATTTACCTTGAACGGAGGCGCAGTGAGTTGGAAGAGTTCCAAGCAGCAAACAGTTGTTGATTCAGTGACATAGGTAGAGTACATAGCTGCAAGTGAAGCTGCAAATGAGGCTATTTGGATGAAGAAGTTCATAACAGAATTTGGTGTGGTTCCTAGCGTTGGAGGAGTAGTCCTCTTATATTGTGACAACACCGGAGCTGTTGCACAGGCTAAGGAACCCAGGTCTCATCAGAAATCCAAACATGTGTTACGACGATTTCACTTGATCAGGGAGATCATGGAAAAAGGAGACGTCACCTTGGAGCGTGTAGACTATCAAGACAACATTGCAGATCTATTTACTAAAGCTTTAAAACAACAGCAGTTTGATCGTCACTTAGAGAAGATGGGTATGAGATACCATTGCGATTGGATTTAGTGCAAGTGGGAGATTGAAAGTAGTATGCATACAAGCCATTCATGTATGATGATAAATCATATACTTTGTAAACGATCTTATTTATTTGTTAATAAAAGTATTCATTTATTAAAGGCATTTAATTATCTACAAGATGCTATTTTTATAATATGTAAATAACCCATAGTTTTAAACAATGCTTTTAGAATCATGATGTTGATCATGCTAATGAGATCTAAATTCTTAGAAAGCTTAAAACTAAAATAGTTCCCAATCATTGGATTACTAAAAAGGGGATTAGTAAATCCGGATAGATTGGTACATATGTTGCTTGCTCATTGGATGAGGATGATTGATCTCATGATCATTTGTGTGGAGACACTAAATCAATTATGTAGATGCTTATTGGAGAATAAGTACACTGAATATGACACGCTAAGGAATACCTAAAGGAGTTTTACTCGCCTGTCAATAGGAATTCCTAATGTGATAGTAGTACAAGTGATCCTTGGACTTGAGATCATCATAGTATCTTATGTGTAATGAATTATTCTTTGACTTATTCCTTAAGACCCTTAGGGTATATCAAAGTGTATGCTTGGATGTAATAAATTACATATGGAGATAATGAATGATCAATAAAGAATCTACCACTTTTAGTAAAAAAAGAGATATGTCCTATGTGATTCGTTAAATGACAACCCAGTAGTCGTTGGCCAAGGCAGAAGGAAATTAGAAAGGAGTTTTTAATTTGCATTATTTGGAGTTGTGCATTTTCTAATCGAAATACATATAATTAAATAAAATAAGACTTGATAGTAATTCCATGTCTTATATTTAATTTGGACATTGTATGGTGGAAGGATTGAATTGTATTGTAACTATTAACTCACAAGTTCTTTTATGATTAATGTTGAAATCTATATTATCTGGATAGTCGTTGATCGCTAGGGAGGCTTATCCCTATTGTAGAATAAATGTTATTTATTTAAATAAATTATTAGTTTAATTTATTTATTTAAATAAGATTAGAATTGTTCTAATTGATTTATTCACAACCGGTTTAATATGAAGATCCTAAAGGGTCACACCATAAAAGAAAGAATCATTATTTAAGAATGTAATGACATAATCGTAATAATATGTTAAGTGTAATTAATTTAATCTATGGTGATAGAATAAATTAAATAGCTTAATGTTTATTATTTAATATTTTGGAAATATTTAATATAAATTAATAAGGGGAGTCTTACTAATATTGTTATAATTATAATTATTTTAATTTCTAAAGATGTTTAAGAATTAATTTAATATTAGTGCTCTCATTTATTCCTAATGAGATTAGGAGACAAATTAATTAAAGGAGTTTAATTAATTATTCCCAATATGTTGGAAAGCCTAATTAATTAAAAGAGTTTAATTAATTAAATGAAACTCTATTTCTAATAGGATTAGAAGGGTTGACCAATATCTATATAAGAGGAGTCTTGTGTTAGATATCAGTTGATAAAATTTCAATTGTTGGAGAGTACTCCTTTTCTACAGAGAATAAAAAACTAAGGTTTAGCCAACCACCCTCCATCTAGAACAATTCCTCTTACTTGGTAGATCACCTCTAGAGGCGAAACACTTGGGTGGCTAACGTTGATCAAAGGAAGGAATCAATCCCGGATATTCAAAGAGATCACGAAGAATAAGGAGTTGAACTCGTACCTTTGAAAGCTTTGTTCTACAAGGTTATGAATCTAATCTCCTAAAATTTTATTTTAATTAATAACTGTGCATAAATGATGATCCGGGTAATTGGTTTGTAAGAAAAAATTTAAACTTTGATATACCATGCTTCTGCTGTTTTGAAATTTGATTGCGCCATGATTTCACACAAAACCTAACACAGATTGCAAGTTATGAAGGTTCAAGAAAACAGCGCGTTGGTGGAGCGCACGTACTTTGAGACTGCGGAGCCCACGCGTCTGGGACCACCAGGCCCAGTCGGGGGTAGACCTGTGGCCATCAGAGTCTATATATACCCCTCCCCCTCTTAGCTTATAGAAGAAGAGAGGGAAGAAGAAAGGGCTGCGACGGGAGAATTAGAGGCTAGGTCAAATGGAGGCTCTAACTCACTCCGATTCTTGTAAAACTTCTTTGTAAACGTTCATACTCATATATACTACAACATATCAAATTCTAACCGGTGGGAAACGAGTACCATGGTGCCAAAAGCCGTTCGAGAGCCGTTCTAGTGATGTACTGTAAGATTTCTCAAGATCTGTCTTATTCGCCTACCCTAATAAGTATATAAGTGCTATATACATATATTTAGTAGCTTATATTTGCCAGATCTGAAGTTTTAAATGTTCATTTCTTGTAAATAGTAAATATTTGAGTTGTATTGACTAGATCTATACTGGATCTAGCCAGATCTAGCTTTTAACCAGTTCAAAAGTTATAAAACTTAAACTTGGAAGCTAGAATAGCTAAGATCTGTACAGATCTAGTTTTCTTTCTAGTTTTTATAAATATTTAGCGACCACGTGACCCTAGATTTGTATCTAGAGGATACTGGAAGCTATGAGCTACGCACGTATGAAGATTTGACTGATGAATCTTTCGTTTAGCGACGTCTGGTAAAGTTTTGCGTTTTATTGCAATATATTCATTATACAGGCTGTTTATTTAAGATTCTATGAGCATAAGAGCCACAGGATCTACGATTCAACTCATGGATCTAGATCCGGTTCCCATGATGGACCTGGTTGAGTTGTACAGCCAGCTTGCAAATTTTATAATTGTAAATATAGGACCTTAAAACGGTTATCCGAATTTAAGGTCCCCATAATAATGGAAATCCTATGTGTGGTGTCCGGGCATACTTTGATGGTTTTCATGCCCATAAGGAGCCCGACACCTATATATATATATATATTTTTAGAGAATGCTTCGCATCCTGAGAATAAAATCAAAATAAGCCGAATATAGAAGAAAATGGAAGTATCAAAAGGCACAAATTCCCATGAGAGTGAAAGGGTTTGAAAACCGCTCTTCAAAACATCATTTTTACATTCTTGTCTAAAAATGGACTTTTCAATAAATAAAACCCTTCGTATATAGGTCCAACGAAGCACAATATGTTTTTCAAATAAAGCACTTAGGCCCAATTAACTACAGCACACACACACACACATACACAATGATTAGGGATTGAAAAGCGCTGTAATCGTGTTTCACGAAAGTCGGGGGGTGCCTACCACCTTCCCTTCGCTTAATCAAGCCCCCGAACTCTATGAATCTCGATTTCCAAGACCAATTAAACAGAGTCCAATAATTGGGCCATATTGCAAAACTTTTCAAAACTCGGTTGAGTTGGTACAACCATTTTAACTCATACCAACTAGCGGTTCTATCTAATTCGGACCAATAAAATCAAATCTTTTCAAATCGTCGACGTTATATGTTGAACTCTTTCTAAAATCTCACCCTCAGATCAAAAAAAATCATATAGAAAACATAAAGGGTAAGAAACATATATGAAAAGGGATCAATTTTCCCGGCGTCGACACTAGAGCAATGAACATGATCCGTGTGTCATCAAATTAAACTCAAAACAAAATAGTATTTGCTAATTTTTTCCCAATACCCACTGTTCAAGTTCAAACAAAACTCATAAAAATACCAAATTAAACCTTCAGTATATAACAGTAGGTGCCTTTTTCTTTTCTAAACAACATATCAATCAATAATTTAATTTCTTCTATTTTGTGCTAACAACAATTTAGGAATTCTTAAACCTAACTACAAAAAAAATTAAACCCTAACCTGTAAATAAAAGGTACTTAACTATGGAGGAAGAAGAAGACCCAAGTCGCCGCCGGCACCACCAGTCCTGACCCCAGTCGTCGCCGCCGCAGGTACCACCACACCTGACCACAGTCGAATTTAATTCCACAAATGGACTATGGACCAAATTCAGGAGCTTACAGAAAGAAGAAATTTGGAAGAGATGAGAAGGAGAAGAAATATGGAGGAGTGGATTCGCCGCTGAGGCTAAAAGAAATAAGAACGGAAAAGAAGGAAAAGAGAATAGGGCTGCTGGTGCACCTAATTAAAAAAAAGGAATAAGCTCGACGAAATTCTGTCGAGTTTATTTCTGTCACCTTTACTTATTTTCTACGAACCATTCCATCGACTCAACACATATTCCGTCGACTTTAATACTCGCACTAGCGGGAAAGCTGGGCGCCAAGGAGAGGGGCTTAATTCCGACAGATGTTCGTCGACTATAGTCTAACCTGGACAGAATATTCAATCAGAATTATATTAAAGTCGACAGAATTCATTCCGTCAAAATTAATTCCATCGGAGATAACCCTTTTTCTTGTAGTGAAAGGGCTTGCTAGTTAGAAAAAGGTGGTGGAAAAATATAACACTCCCAAACCATCACTACCTGTGTTGGCATAACCATTAGGGTTGTTTTGTTGTTCTCCTTACTCATATTATTTTTAGTCATGTGCTAGTTATGTGCATTTTAATGATGATATAATTTTTAATTTGACTATATATAATTGAAGTCTCGACACTTAATGTCTCTCTTGTCTCTTAGTAATACCCTTTGGGACCTTTTTATTTTTATAAGATAATTATACCCTCATTATTTAGAGTGCACGTGATCAACACATTAGTTCAGATTGAAAAATATCCACTCAACAATAAAAAATCACCAGTTGTGACGGTAGTATAACTATGTTGGCACTAACATTAGGGTTGCTTTGTTTTTCCCCTTAACTTATCATTAATCTCAAAGTGGACAAGAGATTTGGGATATAACAAAAGGGGCATGAAAGTAAGATAGATGCTAGGGCAAAATGAGAATGTGAGGAACAGATCTATATCAGTCCAAAGTATATATAGAGGTGACAATGAGGTCAAATAAATATTAATTTCATATTCCTTATTAATGTTAGTAGTACTCCTACAAGGAATCAACCTGGATCATAATACTGGTTTACTTTGGTAAGTTGATTTCAAGCACTTCATAATGCAGATGCACTTGATTAGGGGAATCTTTTAGAACTAATTTTCAATAAAGAAATAAGTATTTAGTTTATTATAAATAATTTATTCATGTGCATTTTTTGGATAAATGAAAGAGGGAACGCTAATGTTAGAGCACACAAGTGTCGTTGGAACAGTTAGTATTTGCTGAATTAGTATATTTACTCTGATAGTATCAATACTATTTAGCAGATAACAGCCTTAAGCCATACATTCTCATTATATATATTTATAACTATGACGCGTATATTGCAAGACTTTTTAATTTATAAAGAAAAACTACCCTTCACTGTCATATTTAGTATATGGCTGGTATACATCATGTTAGGTATATGGCTTTTTTGCATGGTATATGTATTGTATATGACTTTTTTGTTCCACAAAGTTGTCACGCGCACAGTCAGAAATTCATCCCTAAATTTTAGTTTTTCTTAATTAGGTTTTCTAAGTGGTTGACTTGTGTCAATTCTATTATTTTGACAGAAACTCCCCCAAATTGAGGCATATGTAGATTTAGAAGGGGCAAAAATGTCAAAATACTATCTTAAATTAAAACAAATCTAAAATTTTGAATTTTAATAATAATTTTTAGAAAAATTAAAATTTTTGAATTTATATAATCCAAAATAGAGTTAAATTTCATAAAATATTTATATAGAAAAAATTAATTTAGAAATGTTATTATATGTGAGAAATTGGATAAAATTTAGTCCAAGTAATAGAATTGACAAAAACTTTTTATATTTGGAGGACTCAATTGACGAAAAATGAACTTCGGAGGTGGAAGCTCATTTTATTCTAAATGAAAAAGGGATATGAGAAAGTGAAATATAACTCTACAAACTAAACCCTATTCAGACTCTAGAGGAGGAATCTAATTTAAATATAATCGTTATGATAGGATGTTGGAAATTTCTGATGCGACTGTTGCAGTAGCATTCTCAGCCATCGCCTGACCTGGCCGCACAATCAATAGTGGCTCCTCATGTGCGCTTTTGGATTGATCACCAAAACTAACAAATTCATCACGTGAAATGGCAGGATAGGGATTAAGATTCTGTCACTTTCTATTAGGATGGGATCTCATGTGGCCCGAGAGGCCTTGTGGTTAGAAAAGGGTCAGGGCAAATATAACACTCCCAACCCGTCATTAGTAGCGGTAGAATAGTTGCGTTGTCATGACCATTAGGGTTGTTTTGCTTTTACCTTTACTCCAATTATTTTTAGTCTTGTGGTACTTATGTGCATTTTAATTACGGTATAATTGTCAATTTAACTATATATAATTGAAGTCTCTCTTGTTGCTTAGTACTACCCTTTGGGACCATTTTATGGTTAAAAGATAATTATACCCTCATTATTTCGAGTGCACATAATCAACACATTAGTTGAGATTGAAAAATGTCAACGCAACAATAAAAATTCACCATTTGTGACGGTTGAACAACTATGTTGGCATTAGCATTGCCATTGATCTCGAAGTGGACAAGAGATTTGGGAAATAACAATAGGGGCAGGAAATTAAGATAGATGCTAGAGCAAAATGAGAATGTGAGGAACAGATCTATATATGTCCAAAGTATATATAGAGGCGACAATGTGGTAAAATATATATTAATTTCACATTCCTTATTAATGTCAGTACTCCTGCAAGGAATCAACCTGGATCATAATACTGGTTCACTTTGGTAAACTAAGGTCAAACACTTCATAATGCTGATGCACTTGATCAATGGAATCTTTTAGAATTAATTTGCAATAAAGAAGTAAATATTTAGTTTATTATAAATAATCTCTTCATGTGCATTTTATGGATAAATTAAGGAGGAAAAGCTAATGTTAGATCACACAAGTCTCATTGGAATAAATAGGTTAGTATTTGTTAAATTAGTATATTTACTCTAATAATATCAATATTATTGGGTAGATAACAACCTTCTGTTATAAATTTTCATTAAGGATATTTATAAATATGACACCTATATTGCAAGACATTTTAATTTATAAATCAAAACATACCATTCACTGCCAAATTTGGTATATGCATGTATATATCTTGTTAGGTATATGACTTTTTTGCATGGTATATAAATTGGGTATATGCATGGAATATGACTATTTTGTCACACAAAGTTGCCACGAGCGTGGTATGAAAGCCATCCCTAAATTTTATCTTTTGCAAAAGGTTAATTTCTTATTACACTCTGAATTATACACCATTTTACCATTTGTACATTGATGTTTAAACGCTTTCATCTCGCTACCCTAAGTACCATTAAGTAAGCATAACTGACCCTTTTGTAATTTTTGACCATTTAAATTGTGAAACGTGGCCATTTTTCGCCAAATAAATTGAAGAAAAGGGGTCAGTTATGCTTACTTAACAGTACTTGAGGTAGTGTGATGGAAGCATTTAAACATTAGGGTACGAATGGTAAAAGGGTGTATACATCGGGGTGTAATATGCAATTAACCTTTTTGAAAATTAGGTTTTTAAAGTTGTTTATTCGTGTCAATTCTGTTATTTGGATAAAAACTTCTTCAAATTGAGGCATGCGTAAATTTAGTAAGGGCAAAAAGGTCGAAAAAACTAATTAAAATTAAAAAAATCTAAAATTTTGAATTTTAATAATTATTTTTAGAAAAAAAAAATTGAATACAATTTCAAAAAATATTTATATAATAAAAAACTAATTTAGAAATATTATTATATGGGAGAAGTTGGATAAAGTTTGGTGCAAGTAATAAAATTGACACAAATCCACTTCTTATACCTATAGGCCCCAATTGACGAAGAACGAACTTTGGAGTAGGAAACTCGTTTACATCCAGTATGAAAAAAAAGGATATAATACATAGAAATATGACTCTACAAACTAAACCATATTCAGACTCTAGAGGAGGAGTCTCATTTAAATATATTTGTTATGATAGGACGTTGGAACCTTCTGATGTGACTGTTGGAGTAGTAGCATTCTCAGTCGTCGCCCCGACCTAGCGGCATAACCAATAGTGGCTCCTCATGTGCGCTTTTGGCTTGATCACCAAAACTAACAAATTCATCACGGGAAAAGGCAGAAGGGGGATTAAACTTGTGCCACTTCCTATTAAGATGGGACCTCATATGGCTCGAGAGGGCTTACTGGTTAGAAAAGGGTGTTGACAAATATAAAACTCCCAAACCATCACTATTGGCTGCAAAACAGCTGTGTTAGCATGACCATTAGGGTTGTTTTGTTGTTCCCATTAATTGCTCCAATTATTTTTAGTCATGTGTTAGTTATGTGCATTTTAATGACGGTATAATTGTTAATTTGACTATATATAATTGAAGTCTGGACACTTGAAGTTTCTCTTATCGCTTATTACTTCCCTTTGGGACCTTTTTATGGTTAAAAGATAATTATACCCTCATTATTTATAGTGCACATGATCAGCACATTAGTTGGGATTGAAAAATATCAACTCAACAATAAAAAATCACTGGTTGTGACAGTTGTACAACTATGTTAGCATAAACATTAGGGTTATTTTGTTGTTCCCCTTGACTTACCATTGATCTCAAATTGGACAAGAGATTTGGGATATAACAAAAGGGGCAGGAAATTAAGATAAATGCTAGGGAAAAATGAGAATGTGAGGAATAGATCTTTATCAGTCCAAAGTATAAGTGTTAGGTTTGTAAGATTCATGGACAAAATCAAATTGCATTAAAATAGCGGAAGTGTGAAAAATTAGAGTTATAAAATTTTACAAATCATATACCCGGATCATCGTTTATGCACAGTTATTAATTAAACCGAAATAGATGGAGATTAGATTCATACCCTCGTAGAAACTAGCTTCCTCAAGTACGAGTTCAACTCTAATTCCTTTTCGCGTTCAACTTGAATCTACCGAGTAGATTCCTTCCTTTGATCAACGTTAGCCACCCAAGTGTTTGGCCTCTAGAGGTGATCCACCAAGAAAGAATAAGAATTCAAGAAGAAGGGTGTTTGGCTAAATCCTAGTTTCCTTCTCTCTAGAAAAAGAGTGCTTTCTCAACTCTTGGAATTAAATTTCTAACCTTGTTCTATAATAAGACTTTCTTATTTATAAATGTAGGCAACCCTCCTAAACAATTTAGGATTGAGGTTTTATATTAATTAATTAAACTCCTTTAATTAATTTGACTTTCCAATTCTATTGGGAATAATTAAACTCCTTTAATTAATTAGCCTCCTAATCTTATTAGGAATATATATGAGAGAGAGAGCGAGAGTATCTTATTAATTAATTCCCAAACTCCTTTAGAAATTAAATAATAATAATAATAATAATAATAGTGTCGACGTTGGGAAAAAATTGCGAGTCGAGTTGGACCCGAATCTTTCTCTCTTCCTAAGTTCTACCCTCATTTTTATCTTTTTATGTGAAAAAGGTTTTGAAGGAGTTTTTTAGGAAAAGGCCAACATGTACCATGTCGACGATTTGAACGTTTTATAGAGTCGCCAGTTGGTATATTTGAAATGATTGTACCAACTTAATCGAGTTTTGTTTGAAAGGAGGCCCAATTGTTGGACACTGTCGAAACTAAATCTTTGAAACTGAAGTTCTAAGTTAGATGGCTTGGTTAAGTGTGGGGAAGGTGTTAGGCACCCCACAACTCCCGTGAAAACACGGTACCACATCTTTTTAATATTTTCCTTTTAAATCTGCAATGTGTGCGTGTATGCTGGAAGAAATTAGGCCTATGTTTGATTGATTGAAAGTATGTTTATGCATCATTGAACCTATATACGAAGGGTTTGATTTGATTTGCAAAAGTCTTTTTTATATAAGATATTAAAATGATGTTTTGAAAGCAAGTTTTCAAACCTTTACGCTCACATAAGAATTGAAGCATATGGATACTTTCTTTTTTTATCTTTTCAGCCTTTTGGCTCAATTTGAATGGTGATTGTTGGGCTGCGAAGCATCCTCGACCATAGAATATATACAAGTGTCGGTCTTCTCATGGGTATGACAGCCATCGGAGTGACTCTGACACGATAAATCATATTTTCACTATGTTGAGACCTTAAACCCGGATAACCATTTTAAGGTCTTTTGGATGTACATTTATACAGAAAAACTGGCAAGGTACATTTGTAAAGTAAAGTTTGTCCATCGTGGGAATCAGATTCTGATCAGTTTGATCACGAATCCCACGATTCATAGGCTCACAAAGGGAAGCCAATAAAACCTGCACAGCTGAAAATGTGCAGAAAAATGTATATTTACATCTAACCATCGCAAGAACCAAGGATTCATCAGTAAATCCTGGCCTGCTCATAGCCAAAGCTTCTCGTTCCCACTAGATTTCGATCTAAAGGCCTCGAGATTGCTTCCTAAATGAATAAAACTTGAAAAATGCTAGATTTAAGTAAATCTCAGTCATTCTAGCTTTCCGGTTCCGTCTTGACCTATTTTGAACCGTTTGAAAGGTAGAGTTGGTGAGATTTATAGAAATCTAGTTCACCCAAAGAAATGTCAACGCCGATTCAAATCAAATGAATATTTAAAGCAATAATTTAATCACAATGAATAAAAGATATATATAGTTATATATATACATATATATATATATATATATATATATATATATATATATATATATATACGAAAGCGGTAAAGGGTGATGGGTTTTCACTCCGATGCCCGGACTGGAATATAAATATTTATATATTTATAAAAGCTGTAAAAAGCTAGGGAGTAATCCAGGCTGAATAGAATGGGAATATATATATATAAAAGCGGTAAAGGGCGACGGAGTCAATCCTGTGCCCGGACTTGAATGGATATATATATATATATATATATATATATATATATATAAAAGTCTATAAAAGAGCCACGGGATGATCTAGGCTTGATAGAATGGAAATATATATATATATATATATATATATATATATATATAAGTTATAAAAGAGCCACGGGATGATCTAGGGTCGACTGAATGTAAATATATATATAAAAAAAAACTGTAAAAGAGCCACGGGATGATCCAGGCTAGACAGAATTTAAATATAAAGAAAATATATATATATATATATATATATATATATAAAAGTTGTAAAAAAGTCACAAAATTGTCTAGGCTCAACAGAAAGTAAATATATATATAAAACTATAAAGGGCGACAAACATTTTATCCTTTGCCCGGACAGAAATGAAAGTATATATATATATATATATATATATATATATATATTTATAAAAGCAGTAAAAAGGCCACAAAATTATCCAGGGCAAACTGGAATGTAAAAAGTTAATATATACAGTTAGTATATATATATATTAAAGTAATAAAAAAGGCCACGAAGTAGAAATCCAGGCCCGAATAAGTTAGAAAAATTTGTATATATAGTTATATATATAAAAGCAATAAACTACCACAGATTTGACATCCGGGCTTGACAGAATTGAAAAGTTAGTATATATATAGTTAAATATATACAAAAAGCCAAACCCGGACTGGGAAGATAACCTAGTCCGGCGAAGTTGCTATAAACGTATATATATATATATAAACTAATAAAAGCGACGGATCGTTAATCCGACTTGTAGAAATGCCAGTAAACGCGTAAATGTACTAAAATGTACAAAAACATAATCAAAAACGGCCACGAAACTGAGTTCCGGGCATAATTCGAAAACAAAACGTAACGTGCAAGTGTATAAATGCGTAAAGAAGTAATATAAACTTTTTGATCGTAAAAATAGTCACAATGGACTGCTACACAGGTTTTTGCCACTTGGTAGGCTTCAAACGTCCGTTTACACTAGTTAATTTTGTGTATGTGGTAGTATATGAGTATACCTACGTGTTAGAGTAATAAAATTTTAGTTTGGAGTACAAGAATATGACTGAGAAACGAAACGGGTAGATGTTCAAAGCGTTTTGGAATTATGAAATAAGCTGGGGTGCACTCATATATATAGATCCGATGGAAGCGGGCCTACCCGCTACAGCTGCGGGTCTACCTGTGGCTCCACGTGGAAGCCCCGGGTGGACGGTCCCGTCGTCTCGAAGTATGTACACTCCGCGCAATGCGAGGTTAGATTCGAAACTTTATAACTTTTGATTGGAGCGTCCGTTTGAGGCGTGCTATACCTTTTCGAAAAGCCCTCGTCGAGAGTGTCGCAATGATATGGGATTAAACTTTTTTTTTCAGTCCAAAAAGATGGGTTCATAACCAGGTCTTTGATTCCTCGCAGTTTATCCGTTGAGTTATTTTGCGCTGCTTTCAATCGGGATCACCAGTATGGTTCTTTTTAACCTTGGTGGCATCAATTCGGCTTGAGTTTGACCGAATCGGCTTAAATTTTGTAAAATGACCATTTTACCCCTCCCGGGGTTACCTTTAGGGCTGGCATGGCCTTCGGTTGACTTCAGGGGTTGTCTCCGAGGTTTGGATTCCAGCCGATTCTGTTTGTCCTCAGGGTTATCTCTAAGGCTGACTTGGTCCTTCTAAGTTTTCTTTTAGAGATGTTGTGAGGCTTCGGGGTTGTCTCCAAAGTTGATTTGACCTCCCGGGATGAGATTGGGGCTAACCTGTACTTCTTGGGATGAGACCGAGGCTGACCTGTACTTCCCGAGTTAAGACCGGGGCTGACCTGTACCTCCCGGATTGAGACCGAGGCTGACCTGTACCTCCTGGGTTAAGACCGAGGCTGACACCTGTACCTCCTGGGTTAAGATCGGGGCTGACTTGTACTTTCCGGGTTGAGATCGGGGCTGACCTGTACCTCTCAGGTTGAAACCGGAGATGACCAGTACCTCCCGAGTTGAGACCGGGCTGACCTGTACTTCCTGGGTTGAGACCGGGCCGACGTGTACTTCCTGGGTTGAGATCGGGGCTGACCTGTACTTCTCGAGTTGAGACGGGGGCTGACCTGTACTTCTTGGGTTATGACCGGGGATGACCTGTACCTTCTGGGTTAAGACCGGGGCTGACCAGTACCTCCCGGATTGAGACCGGGGCTGACCTGTACTTCCCAGCTTGAGATCGGGGCTGACCTGACTATTTTTCCCTCCTACAAGGTTAGTAACATGAACATAAAATCTCGATTGTCTACAACAGAACTGTAGAAAATTTTGAGTGTCTACAGATGTCCCTGTTTATCATATTTTTGTAATGTAATGAAATAAACATGATAAAGATTGTTAGACACTAGGAATATGATGAATGCAAATGTAATACAATGCATGACATAATATGTGATGAATGTTAGATGCCTTTAAGGGGTTTGGGTTATCATTGAATGTTTACGTTATTTTCTGCTGGGGATAACGTCATTCATGATAACCCTTGGGGCAGCACTGTCAGGCGGTTACTGGTAGGATATCACAGGTAGGCTATCTTAAACTGTCCTCGTCACTTTCTGCTGGGAATGACATTACTCATGATAGCTTTTGTGGATTTTTTGGACTCCTACCTCGAATTGCATCTTGCAAAGTCAAGATGACTACCGAACCCTTCTCAGTGCCTCCTCTAAGTATCTGTATAATAGATTTCATCATCTGTCCTCCGTGGAGATTGATTGATATACTGTCTTCACCACCGGATCATTCCCAATGTTTCGCTAGAGTGGTTGCCAAAGGCTGATGTCACCGAACCGTTTCCAATGCTTCGCTGGGGTTGTGCCAATAGCTGAACTGTCGTCAGTCTGTACCCGACAATTCACTAGGGTTGAGACAATGGCTGAACTATCATTGGTCTATACCCGATGTTTCGTTGGGGTTGAGCCAACGGCTGAATTGTCATTGGTCTGTACCCGACGCTTTGCTAGGGTTGAGCCAACTGCTGAACTGTCATCGATCTGTACCTGACCCTTCGCTGGGGTTGAGTTAACGACTAAACTATCACCGGTCCGTACCCGAAAGCTTCGCTGGTGTTGATCCAACAGCTGATCTGTCACCGGTCTGTACCCGACACTTCGATGGGGTTGAGCCAACGGCTAAACTGTCATCTGTCTGTGCACGACGCTTCGCTGGGGTTGAGCCAATGGCTGAACTGTCACCATTCTGTACCCAACTCTTTGTTATGGTTGAGTCAACGACTGAATTGTCACCGGTCTGTACCCGATGCTTCAAAAGTGGCAGTTTTCGATAGTTTTGTGCAGTTTTTCAATAATTTTTTAGCAGTTTTTCATCATCGGTCCTCGAATATTGCTTCGGGATGATTACCAATGGCTTTCATGAAGTTCCACCCTCTGTCAGGAATTCGCTGCTTAATCGCAGGATTTCAGGACAAACCGCCCAATCGCAGTAGCAGTTTTTTCTCAGATTTGATATTTCAGCTCTTGTAAACTCCGTTTCAACTCGAACTGGACCGAGTCGGAGGGGGCGGGGCCCACCCTAGGGAGCCACAAGTAGGGGTGTGACAGCCGCAGGTGGGCCCGCTCCTTCCTGCTGATTTATATTGGGCAGCAGCAAGCTCATAAACTCATTTTCAATTTTGAGTTTCTATAGAAATCCTATTTTCTTTTTCAGATCTATGGAGTTCAGGCAGCTTTTTTTAGATTCCTCAGCAGCCACGCGTTCTGCACGTCTCAGGTGACATTTTCATCCCTTATTTTCTAGTTTTAACTGGTAGAATTGTGTAAACCATGTAGGGTGCTTTTGAACGTAATGTACCAAAAATGTATGCTTATATGACTTGATAAAAATTTTCTGACTTCATAAGTATGCATATTTTACTGCAATGCATGTTTTGATGTAAGAAAATTTGAATTCTGAGACAGTCAATTTTTGTTCTTTATGATCAGTTTACTCATCCTTTTTGAGGCCTAGTGAGCCTGGATTTTCAACTAAAAATGTCCATGGTAATTTGGCTACCATGTGAAATTTTTTTGTTTTTTTTAATAAATATGAATTATTTTTGTTTTTGGGAAGGTGTGCTACCGAATGGCCACCTAGGCATGATTGTGTGCATGCGGATAGTCCATTTTACAAAGGAGACTCTAGCAAAAAAAATTCAAAAGCCTGAGGATTTAATAAACATGTAGTTTTGACTCTACTGGGGATTTTGACTGACCCATGCATGTTTTAGGATTTTAAAATGCATAAAATACTGAGTTAAATTAATAAGCCACAGATTTAGGACTTACCTCACCCTTTTTGAGGTGATTTGGAAAATTTGTCAAGGTTATGGACCGAGATTAACCCGGGAGTGCTAGTAAGGTCGTTTCTGGAGTTAGACGGAGGAGAGTCTCCGATGTCCCTCAGTCACGGCCAGCCCGGCCGCCTCGTAGATTGGCTTAGTTAGTGATCCGTCTGATCCAGGCTGATCCTCTGGTTGACATAGATAATGAGGAGGCTCTATTTGTAGTGCCACTCCAGGAGCTGCTAGGAGACTTGAGTCGCTATCCTTCGAAATTCCTTCATGCCAAGGAGGTGACTGAAGCTTTCTTCTTTTTGGATTTTTTTTCTTTCTTTTGCCATTCTCGGAGCACAGGTTTGATATGGGTTGGCTTTTGATGCAAGTTCCTGGCTTTACGTAGCCTAGAGGGAACTGTTTTAATGTGCATTCTCTTTACCACACTTCGCACCAGGATTACAGGGACATTATTGATACCTAGCATTCTTTTCTATCCCACCTCGCCGTTGCCCCTAGGATTATATGAGGGCTTTGTCTGAGCGCTGGTTCCACCAGACTCAGTCTCTCCACTTGCTGGATTGTGAGGTGATGATGATGCCTATGGATTGGAGGTTCATCACCGGGATAGAGTTTGAGGGTGAACCAGTGCCTGTTGTGGCTGACATTACACCCACTACCGTTCAGTCCCTCCTGGGAGTTCCTGCGATGACCATCAAGGGTCGGACGGTCCGATCTGGTCCCTTAAGTATAGATGCCCATAGTGGGGCTTTAACTGAGCCTCTGCCTGATGATTAGAGGGTTAGGGATCGCATCCTGTGGCGACTGTTCTTAGTGTTCATCAGGGGTTATTTCCTGGCGGACAACTCTGCGACGGTGTCCTTTGCCCTGGTCAATGCCATTCGATATATGGAGCACCTCAGTGACTTTGATTGGGGTACCTATACCTTTGCCTATTTTCTCTGAGGTATGCGCATGCACTCGGAAGGTGTGACGGAGGCTTGGCTAGGGTTCTACCCATTCCTACTGGCGAGTACATCTTTCTTATACCTTTTTGATTTTTGCATTTACATTTGTCAATCTTGGTCACTGAGGACTTTTGATATTTGTATGGCCAGTTCTGGGCATATGAGAGGCTTCCTTGCCTACATCTTGCCACCACTTTAGGGCTGGATACTTATCCTCAAGGACGACGTTGGCACCACTCCACTCTGACGGAGGTCCCTGTAGCTGAGGGATTCACCCATTCCCGCCTACAGCTTGAGCTTTTGATAGCCGGATCGATCTCATGTGTACCGTATACCTCAGACTTTTTGACAGTCGGGTTTGAGGGCGGTTTCCCCACTAGCCGGGAGTTTGCACTATCCACCCGTAGAGTCCCATTTTTGACAGAGGGAGGTTGGGAGCTCTATTTAGGAGAGCGTGCTATCAGGAGCATCAAGGGGCAGATCCGCATTCCCTTTATTCCTTCTGCTTGGCATCATTGTCCATTAGTTCAGCCGCTTACAGATGTGACGCCCCCAAATCCGGGTTCCCAGAACCTTGGACTTGCTACGTTATGATACATCATTTCTATAACTATTGCGAAAAATATAAACATAAATTGTTTATACAATAACCTTACAGATAACTCCCAAGGTCTGAAACCTTAACTTAATGTCTGCCTTCAATATCTTATACGACATACAATGTCATTTGCTTCCAATACTATTACAATTTTAACCGTACAATAATCCAATCCTGAAACTTGCCTTTGCATTTGCCTGTGTCCGAAGTTTCTTCTTTAATCTGAAATGTTTATCATGATATAGCAAGGGCAAGCAACAAGTTTGCCCAGCAAGTTTAAGTTCAAATGAAGATATATCATGATTGAAAAGAATAATAAGCTGACAAACTTTCAACAATATAAGAATTATAAAAGAACATGAATCAATAATGCTGAATAGCCAACAATGAACATGAATAAATTCAACTAGACAATATGGTAATGAAGGTGATCAGCCTTTAATACCTGATGAACATATGTAACATGCACTAAGTGCGAATCAATAATCAGTATAGATGTGAATAATTAACAATAATTATTCACGAACATGCTTTGAAATATAACTCAAAGTTTGAGTTAGAGAAAACTTGCTCAATAAAAGAGTATAGGAACTTGCCTGTATCGTTGATTACTGCTACGCAATCTTATTTAATCGCTTTATTGAAAAGACCTATCAGTTATAAGATTGATCTTTCGATTAGCACACCATACCTTATAAGTAAAATATCTAACATTTAAACACACAGTCAAATATTAGATAACCTTAACACTATACATATACACAAGTCTAAACCTAGCACACATCGAGTCTTTAATAATATTCCATATAGTATACTAAGTGGTTTCCCACAAATAACTAACAAATTAGTTTTCGTATAGTCTACACTGTTTTTACAGTGAGTTAGATCGGTTACTAATTCGTAGATCCCTTCCCCATATGAAGGAGTCATTTAGTCCAGCTACTATACATCAACCATTAAAGAGTACGATTGCACTACCTTAAACTTAACACTTACTGTATCATATAACTTGTGAATTAACACTTAGTCTTTTATTTTATAAGTCCTTTATAATTTAGTAAGCTGAATTCCTAATCCAGCAACCTAAATTCAAACTGAACTATAATCCAGCAACCTGGATTCACACAATCCCACAATCCCACAATCCAGCAACCTTGATTCAAACTAACATCCAATCCAACAAGCCTGGATTCAACTGACATCCAATCTAGTAACTTGGACTATCCAAACAGATCATTCCAGCAACTTGATGGCCAATCCAGCAAACCAGATTGCAATCCAGCAACCTGATGGCCAATCCAACAAGCTGGATTCCCCTTTTTAATCTAATCATCTTATTATTTTTTTTTTATCTTTTTTCCAAACATAAATACATGTATTCCATACACAAAAATAATTTTTCAGGAATTTTTCAATTTCCTTTAGTATTTTTCAAAAATCCATTTCTAGTTAATTCCTTAAGAAAATAGCTACCTTACGCTTAACTCCAAAAATTCCCAACTCTTGGCAGGATCTTACACATGTTATCATGAGCCTCCGGTTTAAATTTTGTGGCCATCGGAGTTACACAACTCCGGTTATAGCGATTTTCGTCGAAAAAACGCAAATATTGAAATGGTCATAACTTGCTCATTTTAAGTCGGAATGAGCTCATATTTGGACACAAGCTAACTTATCCCATATATTTTCATGTCCCAAAAGTCCTGATTTTATTTCACAAGTTAAGTGGACGAAATAGTCCCTTAAATTTCCAGACAGCCTACTTTTTGTCATTTTCGGTTTTGGTGTCCTTTGCTAAAAATAGTCCACACGGAAATATACATGGAATTTTTCAGTGATTCCACTTGAATTGGTTAGAAGACTTCCAGATCTAACTCTAGAAATTAACCACACTCAATAATTCAAAATACTCTAGGAGATATGGTTGTTTGAATTTCAGTTTAAGTTTTCCCCAAAATTTGATTTTCCAGTTTTTGTGTTGTGTAAGAAAACTTTCATGATCTCTTGATTAATCCAACATTAGACATCATAAACCATCATAACATATAATAATACCTCTAAGAATCATAAATCTACCATCATCCATGATCTATTGCATCAAAACTTCATCAAATCAAAGCAAAACATAATTTATGCTAAGAAAATTAAGATTTTCAACCTTTTGAAACATAGTTTCATTCTTCTTGCTTTGGATCCAATTTTTAACACTTGAAAGTTCTAGATCTAAGTATATAACACTTATATACATATAGATCAATGGTTTTGGAGTTTTGAACCATAGATCCAAGTTTTGATTGAAAATAATCAAACAACTAAAAATAAATTTGATAAAAGGTGGTTTATACCTTCTTGGAACATCTTCTTCCTTCTTCTTCCTATAATTTGTTTATGGGACTTTGATAATTTACAAAACTCTCTCTCTCTTTTCCTCTAAGGGCTGCCGAACTCACCTCCTTTTCTCTCTCCTTTCTATTTCTTTCTTTTGTTTGCTAAGCTTGGAAGTGAGAAAAAGTGAAAAGAAGAAAGAATAATTTTTTTATTTTTGGATAGATATGATATGTATATCTATTATACATTATCCACATTCTCTCTTGCTTTCTTTCTCCCATTAATTAAGTGGTTGCTTGCACTCCATATGTTGCTTGTAAGCTTAGTTAAAGGTTGTGGAATAATAGAAGTTTGACACATAAGGGGGAGTAGGTAAAGAGTTGGTAGGAGTTAGTAAAATTCAATGATTACATCCATTACCCTTTCTCTTCCTTCTCAAAACCGGCCATGTGGCCTTCTTTTTATCCAAATTGGTTTTATTATATGCTTATCTAATGACTATAATGCCTCTCCTTAAGTGGTTTAAATTTGGCCAAGCTTGGGCTCCATTTTATTTCTTTATAGGCTTGCACCTTTTTCTTAATTTACTTACCAATAAAATTAAACTTAGGCTTCCACCCATAAATAAATTGGGCCATCATAATATATGTCTTATACATATATATTGGGCTAGCTTAATAACTTAATTGCTATTAAATCCAATTAGCTACAAGTCCAATGCTTAATTAAACAATTGGACTATTTATTTAATTCATTGGGCCACAAAATCATCTTGGTCCATTAAATCTATTCTCACTAAAATTAATGCTCAACATTTTTGATATATACATATTATTAATTATTTTTATATCCAAAATAAATATATACACATTATATAATGTATATTTATTTAATCGTACACCCAATTCACATAAGTCCTCACACATTCTATTAGTTTATTAACTAAATAGCCATAATTAGCTTAATGAGTTATAAACACTCACACTCACATAATCATACACATAATTCACATACCTAATTTATATATTAGGTCACCGAACTTTATAGGTATCGTAGTACCTTATTCTTAATATTCCATCAAACACATATAGATTCATCTCTAGGGAAACAGAAATTCATCTGCAAACCGCTCTGGTCTTATGGACATATAGGGTGATCAGCCCCTTTATGTCCTGTATTGATCAATAATATCTGTTTGAATGATAAATTCGTTCACTCTATTCGCCTTGGGCACATAAACAATTTCCCCATTAAGGGTTGTTCATACTCAGTTTGGAGTCCTAAGTAATTCAAACTATGTCTAGCTTAGTCAATTAGCTTAGACAGTCTTTAAACCATAAATACATACCGAAGTTTAATAGTTTGTAACAGGATTTGTCATATCAAAGAATTTCAAGTTCAAGGGTTCTTGTTTGAATACAATAGTTTATACAAGTGCGGACACTTATATAATAAAAGACAATAATGAGATATTAATAAATAATAACTGAATTGAATAAAATTTCACAATATAAGAATAATTTCATAAATGAATCATGAATTATCATTATGGATATGAATAATTTACAATAATTATTCATGAACATGCCTTGTATTGGATACTTGCTCAATATAAAATTTTGAGTAAGGTTAGAAGACTTGCCTTGATAGTTGATTATTGCTACGTAGTATAGCTTACGCTTTTAATATGAAGTCTTATCATCAATAGAATTATCCTTTTAATTAGAATAATACAACTTAACACATCATACTGCTTAAATATGTTGTCACATATTCATGTCAGTCATTAAAACACATAAGAACGTATACCTAATCAAACTATGTCGATCTGGTTTGAGTTCGGTATCGCTTCGGCATCCCGATTGCATTATCGGATAATTAACGAAATTTTTTTAATAAAACTTTGTTCAAGAACTTAAATATTATATTAGATAATTTAATTATCATTTATAATATTTTTCCAAACATTATAATCATTTATAATGATTTTTCAAACACTTATATCATTTTTAATGATTTAATTATCAATTAATATCATTATCATTAATATTTAAATAATTTAAAATATTAATGAATTTCATGTCAACACTTTAAAAGTTATTTATTATAACCTGAAAATATTTTTAAAACCTTAATATTAGCTTTAAATGATTTTTAAGATATTAAAATTATTATTAAATAATTACCATTAATATTTAAATATTAATGTTATTCATATCAAAATATTAAAAGTTATTTATTATAACTTAAAATATTTTTTAAAATATTTATTTCACCTTTAAATGATTTATAAAACATTTAAATTATTTTTAAATAATTTATTTAATATAATTATTTAATAACTTTATTATCATTAATATTAAAATATTAATAAAATTCTTATCAAAATATTATAAGTTATTTATTATAACTTAAAATACTTTAATATCATTTTTAAATAATTTATTTAATATAATTATTAAATAACTTTATTATCATTAATATTAAATTATTAATGAAATTTATCTCAAAATATTAAAAGTCATTTATTATAACTTAAAATGTTTTTTAATACTTTAATATAATTTAAAATGATTTTTAATATATTAAAATTATTTTTAACTAATTTATTTAATATAATTATTAAATAACTTTATTATCATTAATATTAAATTATTATGAAAATTTATCTCAAAATATTAAAAGTCATTTATTATAATTTAAAATATTTTTTTAATACTTTAATATAATTTTAAATGATTTTTAAAATATTAAAATCATTTTTAAGTAATTTATTTAATATAATTATTAAATAAATTTAATATCATTAATATTTAAATAAATTAAATTATTAATGAAATATATCTCGAATTATTAAAAGTTAATTTTTATAACTTAAAATAATTTTTAAAACTTAATTATGAATTTTTCATAATTATTTTCTATTTTTTTTTATAATTTATATAATTAATTTAATTAATTTTTATTTATAACCATCGCTAAAGGCTATAGTGACAAGAAATCGTCGCTATAGGTATTCTTGAGCAACTCAATAACAGCCCGGTCAATGCCAAGGGTCCTAGTTTGACTGGAATTTACTAACAGTATGATCGGTTTCTGGATAGTGAAGTGTGATGATCTTGTAGTACTAGTGTAACACTACACATACATGTTCATTTCACTATCAACAAACATTTATACCAGATTCAGTGGCCGGTCAAACCAACCACCCAAGGCTGTTCTTCAATTTCTGGGCTGCCCAGAAATATAAAGTCATTGTCGGTCAATGTTATTCCCAGCCTTATATCTTTTAATCTGTTCATGTTTTTGGTAGTCTAGACGTCGGACTTTGTAGTATAACTATCAAGCTACATGGATCGAGCACTTATAAAGTCTATATATCAACACAAAGAAAGATCTAGGTTTTACAAAAACTGGTCAGGATGCTGTTTAAAAATTATGGGTTACCTAGAAAATAAATCTGAACGGTCAACGACATTTGACTGTCTACCACTTCCGATTCGTTGTTTTCGAAGTTCGAGAGTGCTCTGGACTTGTAGTCCTCATGTCAGAGTACAAGCTAAACACAAATTTACATTCTAACAACCTTCCAGTTACAAGATCAAAGCCGGTCAAAGTTACTGCCAGAACACGTTCTTCAGTTTTCTGGGTTACCCAAAAAACTCAATTTCGTGTTCGGTCAACGCACTTTGACCATGAATAACTTTCAATCCACACCTGCTATGATCATGATTCCACTTTTAGAATACTAACATTATAGCATAGAACACATACAAACACTTAAACATAACATATGATGAATAGGGTGAGATCTATAGTCCCCAACTTTGACTGCCATAAAACATTTTTAAGTTTTTTTTTCAGTTTTCAAAAATTCATGATTTTGAGCCTTTTGATATTTTGAAAGTGTTGTTTCTCAACCCAGATCATCAATAGACATAACATAGGATATAAATAAACACTTACTCATAACATCCATCAAAATATTAAAGATCTAGCATGAAGGTTAAGGTTTTATACCTTTCTTGAGAAATTTTTGATTTCTACTTCTTAATCTGTTCTTAGTTAGTGTATGGGAGGTTTTGGGCTTTGCTTGTGACTAAGTTTGAGAGACAAATTCGTGGTCTAGAGAGAGAAAGGGACTTGTCTTGAGAAAATAATTGAAGTTTGTTTTCTTTTTCTCTTTCTTTAATTTTTTACCCATTTGATTCATTGAACTTGGATGTGCTAGGTGTCAATATGCCGCTGATACATTAGATTTGCAACATGTGATGATATCTTAGATATGGTGAGTCATGAGATTTAGCAAGATTTGCAAGCAAGCTCACTTTAATAAATCCAAAAATGGTATTTTTGTAAACTATAAATCCTTTTAAGGGTATTCTTGTCCATGGTACATAAATCTAGGGTTTAACCCTTAGGTTTAACCCTTAGGGTTTGTCAAATAATTCCTAGAGTTTGAAAAATTAACTAGGAATTAAATAAAAATGTAATTAAATCACACTAATTTAAAATTTAGGGTTTTTAATAAAAATTAGGGTTTTGTAAAAAATTAGGATTTCTTGCTATAATTAGGATTCCCAAATTTATGAATTTGGGTTTCCTAATCATTATCTTTAATCACATAATATCCACATTTTCATTTAAATACAAACATATTAAATACTATGTTTAATATTTAAACAAAATAAATAAATTCTTAACGTATATTCATATAATTATGCTAATAATCATAATTATAATTAAAATCCATAATCATAACTTGTATTAATATACTTACATATATTTAATTATAAATATAGTTAATAATCATATTTAATATTCAAATTTCTTAAGAAAATAATTTCTTATTATTCATAACATAAATATATTTTCCTTTTTAAATATAATTATACAATAATTGTATTAATTCATAAAATTTCATAACATAGATCAACATTAGGGTTTTGATCTATAATCACACTTTACCTTATATACCATTATTAATTAAGCTAAAATAATTAACTTAATTAATCTTGATAAATTCATATAATAAAATAATTATTATAATAATTCTAAGAATTACTTCATATATTATTTAAATAATATATTAATCATATTTTCATGAAAAAATAAATAATTAAATATTTTTACTACAAAGTTAATTTATTATAAGAATATAATTTATAATAATCAACAATTCCTTTCTTGAAAAATTTAATTGAAATTATACATGCAATAAATAAATATATATTTATCACATATTCACATATGCTTTACCTTGCACATATTCCCACATATAATTTTTGATAAAAATAATATAAAAAAAAATTTATACGCAAAATTTCTTATTTAATTATATAAAAATATTGGGTTATTGCAGATAATAACAGAACTGAAAGTTCAGAACTGGTGCCTGGCGTAGCTGCGCTACACCCTAGTACAAAATGGGCGCAGCTGCACCCTTTCCGAACAGAACCAGAAAAGAGCTCTGTCTTCTGAATGTTGAGCCCAACTTCGATTTCCTTCAATTTAAAGATGCTCAAACTCATTCAAAAATGGTCCACACATGTATATAAACTTCTTAAACATATTGTTGTCATCTTTTCAATCAATTTAACAAGAGTTCATACATAATCAAGAACTTAGAATTTCAAAAATTGAAGAACAAGGAGTATACCTCTGCTAAACTTGATATGAGTTTACTGCTAAATTGCTTCTAGACTGCTGTTATATTAACTCTTGTTTAACTTAACAGAAATCTCAGCAAATGAAAAAGAGAAGCAAAAAGCTTCATTTATAGGCAAATGAATACACATACAATGTAATTTTCCATCAAATCAAACCAATGGGAAGAGCAAGAACATGTTGGTTAAGGAAGAGTAGTTGGTTTAGTTGTTAATTTCCACTGTTAGAGCGACTCCCCCATAATCATTGGCTAGTTGCTGAGTTTGGGAGAAGAATTAATAGGCTTTAGGCCACTCATGCTATACACGTGAATGAGAAAAGGCCATTTATTTTAGGACAAGGCAATTGGAACTCAGCATTAGCAACATGAACACTTAGGCTATATACATATTATATACACTTAGGTTATAATTCAATTAGAGTCACAATGCAGCTTTAAATGAGGAAACAATATTACAATGTAGTAAGTTGGGGTATATGTATTCAAATCAATATATAATCCATGTATATTTATAATATCGATTATAATCTAATTGGGTATTGCCACACCATACTATCACAACTCTATTATTTCAATTACATTAAGCTATTGAAATAATCATTAAATAACAATTGATTATTTCGTTTATTATAATATTTATAATGTATATATTTAATGTAGCCACACCTCACATATTGTCACATATGCATTATTTACTTAACTCACACAATTCATTTAATCATAATATATAGTTCTTATATATTATATAGTCATATTAAAGTGTCACACTACACTTTATATAATATAGACGTAACTACTATATATTATATGTTTAATTATCACATACCTTGCACATAACAATTAATCGAGTAAATATAAATCTTATTATATTTATTAATCATTTACTCATTAATATTCTATTACATACAATAATAATTAATTAACAATATATTATTAATTAATCATTCACTAATTAATTAAGTCATCATCATTTTCATTCTCGTGCCACACAATGCATTCTAAGAGTTTATCGCAATACTCCATATCTCCTCAATTATCATAAATTAAATTTGAAAATAATTGAATTACTAATCTCATAACACATAAACATTTGTATTCAAACAAATATTCATTTTCTTATTAATATCAAAATTAATATTTATTTATGAAATTCACGGTTCTTACATCATCCCCCCCTTATAAAAATTTCGTCCTCGGAATTGTTACAAGGTTACACAAATAGATGGGCATAGTCCCTCATCATCCTATCTTCTAATTTCCACGTAGGCTCCTCGACATCGTGGTGTCGCCAAAGTACTTTAAAGAAGAAGTAACTTTATTTCGTAATATCTGTTCTTTCCTATCTAATATTTGGACAGGAATTTCTTCATATGTCAGGTTCTTCTCTACTTGAATGGGCTCATAAAAAATCACGTACTTGTAGTCGGCCTTGTACGAACGCAACACGGAGATGTGAAATACGTTGTGGATGTGCTCCAACTCAGGTGGTAATGTTACTTTGTATGCCACTACGCCCACTCGCTTCAATATCTTGAACGGTCCTATGAATCTCAGACTCAATTTTCCCTTCTTGCCGAATTGTATTTTTCCTTTCTAGGGAGATACCTTCAAAAAAATGAAACTACCGACTTAAAGTCTCGGTCCTGCTGATGTAGATCTGTGTACTTTTTTTGGCGATCTTGAGCTGCTACCAGTCTGTCTCTTATTACTGTCACCACGTCTGCTGTTTGTTGTACTAATTCTGGCCCCAACATTCTTCGTTCTCTGACTTCGTCCCAACATAACGGTGTTCTGCACTTTCTTCCGTAAAGAGCTTCGTACGGTGGCATGCCGATACTCGCATGATAACTATTGTTATACACAAATTCCACTAAGGGTAGGTGGTCGTCCCAATTTCCCTTGAAGTCCATTACACAAGTCCTAAGCATGTCCTCCAGCGTTTGTATTATTCTCTCACTTTGTCCGTCTGTCTGAGGATGATAAGCAGTACTCAACCTCAACTGTGTTCCCATCCTCTCTTGCAAGCTTATCTAGAAGTTTGACGTGAAGCGCGGATCTCGATCATAGACAATTGATACCGGCACTCCATGTCGTGAAATAATTTCCTTTACGTATAGGTTTGCTACCTGATTCAAATTATATCGAATCTTGATCGGTAGAAAATGTATGATCCTCGTTAGTTGATCCACGATAACCCAAATGGCATCATAACCTTTCTGTGTGACTAGAAGTCCCACTACGAAACCATCGTAATGTGCTCCCATTTCCACTCTGGTATTTCCAACGGTTGAAGTAAACCACTCGACCTCTAATGCTCTGCTTTGACGCGTTGGCAAGTAAGACATCTACTGACGCACTCTGTGACTTCCCATTTCAGATTGGGCCACCAAAAATGTTGCCTCAAATCTCAGTACATCTTCGTGCCTCCTGGGTGGACGGAATACGTCGTATTGTATGCCTCGTGCAAAATTTCTTCCCTCAATTCGGTTACCACTGGTACCCACACTCTCCCTTCCAATTTCAAGATACCGTCTTTATCCATTCTGAATCTTTCCTCATCATTTTTTGCGATCCTCTTTCTGATTTCCTCGCACTCTTCATCCTTCTCTTGTGATTCCTTCACTCTGTCCAACAAGGTTGGACAACATTCCATTACAAATAACTTTTTCTCAGACCTCTCTGGTCCCTTTACCTCTGTTTCCAACTTCTCTATTTCTCTTATTTATTCTTCTTGAGTCGTCAAGTGAAACGATTTCTCCCTTCCTTTCCTGCTCAGAGCGTCGGTAACTACGTTTGCCTTTCCCGGGTGATAAAGAATATCGCAGTCATAGTCCTTGATCAATTATAACCACCTCCTCTGACGCATGTTCAACTCTTTCTGTGTGAAGATATATTTCAGACTTTTGTGGTCCGTAAATATCTCACATTTCTCTCCGTACAAATAATGCCTTCATATCTTCAACGCAAAAACTACTGCCGCTAACTCTAAGTCGTGAGTAGGGTATCATTTTTCGTAGTCCTTTAATTGTAGTGATGCATACGCAATAACCTTGCCATATTGCATAAGCACACAGCCAAGTCCCTTGTGCGAGGCATCACTATACACCACAAAACCTCCCGCATCGTCTGGTAATGATAATACAGGAGCTTCACTTAATCTCTTCTTCAACTCCTGAAAACTTTCCTCGCATTTGTCCGTCCATATAAACTTTACCGTCTTCCTCGTCAGATTGGTCAACGGGGTTGCTATCTTAGAAAAATCTTGGATAATTCTTCGATAGTACCCAGCTAACCCTAAGAAATTTCTTATCTCTGTTGGTGTCTTCGGCTGCTCCCATTTACTCACTGCTTCTACCTTCGCAGGGTCTACTGAGATTCCATTCTTATCCACCACGTGTCCTAAGAATTGAACATTCTCCATCCAAAATTCACACTTAGAAAACTTTGCATACATCTTCTCCGTTCTTAGTGCCTCCAAAACAATTTTCAAATGTTCGACGTGCTCTTCTTTCGTCTTCGAGTATATCAAGATATCGTCAATGAAAACTACCATAAACTTGTCCAAGTAGGGCTTGAAAACTCGGTTCATCAAGTCCATGAATGTTGCCGGAGCATTAGTCAATCCGAATGACATTACCAAAAACTCGTAGTGCCCATAACGGGTTCGAAACGCAGTCTTTGATATGTCTTCCTCCCATACCTTCAGTTAGTGATAACCTGCCCGTAGGTCTATCTTCGAGAAATGCTTTGTTCCCTTCAGTTAATAAAAAAGGTCGTCTATCCTTGGTAGTGGATATCTATTCTTAATCGTTACTCTGTTTAATTCTCGATAATCGATATAGAGCCTCATCGATCCGTCATTCTTTTTAACAAACAAAACTTGTGCTCCCCAAGGAGACACACTTGGTCGTTTGTAACCCTTATCCAATAACTCTTGTAATTGTACCATCAATTCCTTCATTTCTACTGGCGCCATACGATATGGAGCTTTCGAAATCAGTGCCATTCCCGATGCTAAGTCTATTACGAATTCGATTTCTCTGTCTAGCAGAAGACCAGACAGATCGTACGAAAATACATCTTGGAATTCTCTTACTATGGATATATCCTTAATTTCTACTCCCTTTTTCCGAGTATCTACAATGTAAGCTAAGTAACCTACACATCCTTTCCTCAATAATTTATTGGCCTGCATCATCATAAGACAACACGATTGC
This sequence comes from Panax stipuleanatus, assembly GCA_020205555.1. Taxonomy (NCBI): domain Eukaryota; kingdom Viridiplantae; phylum Streptophyta; class Magnoliopsida; order Apiales; family Araliaceae; genus Panax; species Panax stipuleanatus. The sequence continues at coordinate 152,268,804 of CM035124.1, read as the reverse complement.
TTAAGCGATGAGCTACCATAAAACACTACCTTAGACTTACTCGGAGTCTGAAGGTTTACACTTTTATTCTGACAATCAATTATTGCAGCATGGTTATACAACCAATCCATTCCCAGTATTACGTCAAATTCTCCCAATCTAATTGGAATCAAGTCTACGCTCAGTTCGTGATCTCTAATATTTGCACAACAATCTTGGTATATGAATTCTACAGGGATTACTTCCTTATTTGCAACTTCTATGTCTAAAGGATTCCCTAATTGTTCTCGGGGTAAATTAAGTTGACTAGCAAATTCTTTAGATACAAAAGAATAGGTGGCACCCGAATCAAATAATACATATGCATTTATATCATTGATTGGGATAATACCTGACACCATGTCTGTAATTCCCAATAAATAAATAAATGACATTTTTTAAAATTTTATTTTAAAATATTTTAATTGGGCTTTTCTTATGTTGGGTCAAACATTGTATTTAATTTATGTGGACTATAATAAGTAAAGAATTTCATTAATTTGGGCTTTTAAGTTATTGGGTCTAATTTATATTTGTTCAATATTAAAAGAAACAATTACATATAATAGTACATTTTACTAAAATATTACAAAAAAAGTGCACAAACAAAATAATTACAAAAAGAGTGCATATGCAATATTTAATTACAAAAAGAGTGCAATCTTATCCCTTTTATTTAGTTGACTGATTTAATGAGTTATTAATAATGATCCATGATTGTAGGGATTTAAATCTTATCTCTCTCTCATCAACCTCCATATTCTTATCTAATGAATCAATGGAGTAACCGTCTTCTTCTTCTTCTTCGGTCGTCGCCTTCTTCCTCCTCTTCCGCAGTCGCAGCCTTCTTCCTCTCCTTTGCCCCCCGCCACTGCTCCACCGGCAGCCGCCCCACCCCCGCCATCGCCACTACTCCTCTCGCCCCCGCCCCAGCCCCAGCCCCAGCCCCACACCCTCTCCTTCCCCTTCCTCCGCCTCCCTTCTCCTCCTCCTCCCGCCCATGCCCCACGCCCTCCCTCCACCTCCCACTGCCATCCCCTCCTCCCGCCCCCCCTTTCTCCTCCTCCCCCAAATCGATCCAAGGTGGCCGTCGGTGGAGGCCCCGTCACTGGCCGCGGTGGAGGCCCTCCACCACCGATCCATTCTTCAACTCCACCGGTAACCAAACCTTCATACATTGGTAACCAAACAGTCATACCAAGGTAACCAAACATTCATTTCAAGGTAACTGAACCTTAATATGAATATTTCTTTAATATGAAGGTTCGGTTATCTTGTCATGAAAGATTGGTTACCTTTGTATGAAGGTTTGGTTGCCTTGGTATGAAAGTAACCAATTCAGTTTTATTAGGTTACCAATTTATTTTGAATGTGATGCAGTTGGTAACCAAAATTGATGCATTTGGTTACCAAACCTTTCGATAAGGTAACCAATTTTGTTTTATTTGGTTACCAATTTATTTTGAATGTGATGCAGTTGGTTACCAAATATTCCGATAAGGTAACCAATTCAGTTTTATTTGATTACCGATTTTATTTTGAATATGATGCAGTTGGTAGCCAAACTTCGTATAAAGGTAATTATTTTAATTTTTGTGGGTAACCAAATCGTCAAAAAAATTCAGAATAACAACTCCGACGATATAGCGGTGGCGGCAGCGATCTAGCGGCGGCAGCGGCGGGAGGTGGGGGAGGAGGAGGATAAACAGTAACTCCTTCATAATTTTTTGTTTTTAATTTTCTCATTTTGATTTGAATTTTGAATTATGGATTTGAAATTGTTGTTAGATCCAAAAGATTTGAATTTGAATTATTAGTTATCCTTGATTTTAGGTTTCCTTATTTAATTTGAAATTGAATGATTTGAATTTTTTGCACTTTTTTTGTAATTATTTTATAGATGCATTTTTTTTGTAATTAGTTTGTAAAAGTTGTATAGTTCTGTAAAGAACTCATATTAAAATCCTTTTATAATTAAGAGAATTAAAGAGATCTCTTAATAAATAACTAAACCTAATTTTATTTTATTATACAAACCGAGAGGCAAGGAGAGAGAGACTAGTTCGGCGGCGCAGCGAAAAGGAGAAAGAAAAACACTTTTGATCTTTTATCAGGTACGTTTTTAGGAATTAACGGTACATACATATGTTGGTTTGATATCACATGATGAATACATCCAATTAAATTATGTATTTGATTGAATTTAAGTAGCACTGACCATTCATTCAGTAGGAAGCTATATTCGGTTAATAAATTAGCATTCATTATAGATGTCTTTAGTTATATATATATATATATATATATGTATATTATAATATATGTATCCTGTTAGGTATATATTAAGATTCTGCTGGCCGTTAACTTATATATATGTAATATTTTAATAATTATGTAATTTTAATGTCAAGTTTTTAAACCGAATTGCAAACAATGTATCAATTTAATTAGTTAATTATGTTAATAAAATTTTAAAGATTTACTTGATAATAATTTAACAATAATAATAATAGTGTTGGAAAAAGTAAATTTGTAATTAATAATTAGTAATTTAACTTACAGTTGGTAATTTATATTTTATTTGTTAAATTGTGTAATTAGTTCGGACGGAAGGAGTTTAAACAAGTAATTTTTGGAATATAATTTTGGGGTATTACATTGCTTAATCCAGGTACGGATTCCGTACTCCTTCAGCAATTCTCTTATTAAATTTAATTTGTTCATTTTCTTTCTCAATTCGATATTGGTTATTTGTTTCTCATGATCGTTCGTTCTCAAATTCTTGTGATAGTTTCGTCTTGGTAGTGATACCTAAAACTCGTGTTTGTACTCTTGAATTGGGTTAACATATTTAGTGTTTATCTTAATCTTTTAGAGATGTACATGTTAATGTATCTTTGGAGTTTCGTATTTATATTTGTTTCGTTGTTACATGATACTAGAACCCCTTGTGTTAATATTGTGTCGCATGTGTTGTGACATGATATTATTATTAGAATATACCGTAGGGTATACCTGAGCTATAACCACCTGTAGGGGTACCACTGTAACGACCCCAAAATTCATACAATAATATTCTCCTTCTCGATCGTTAATAATACAACTTTAATCTCTCATTACATCATTATTCGATATTAAAAATCACTAAAAATGCGGAATATTTAAAACTTTTATAAACTTTCTTTCTATATTGCCCTGAATCGCAACCTTTACATTACATCTCTTTGATTCAAATCTATATCATGAATCATTACAACAAAATGAGTATACAAAGTCTTACATAATAAAACAATATCCATCTATATTGGATAACTCTACTTATAACTCAGCGACATATTTCATTCAAAATATTAACTACAATTTAAAATTGAACATAACTAATATTCTTGAACATTGATCTCTATAAATCTCTTAACACGTATCATTACCTTGCGTCCTTAACCTGCAAAAATGGTTATTTGCAAGAGTGAGCTCGACAGCTCAGCAAGTTCTAACAGTTTTCATGCATCACGTATCACATAACATGCTCAACATAAATCTCATAATAATTAAAGTAACATGGCATACATGCTTTAATTCACATAACAAATATAAAGATTGAGTTCCATACTCAATCAACATTATTTAACCAAACAGTGTAGTCATAAATTTACTTTGACATTTCATGATTACAACATGTATAACATATCATGCTCGCTTGCAATTTAAAACAGTTCATCAAATTCATGTAGACAAGTAGAAACCGAAAGACTTGCCTGGTTCGTGGTTTACCAATTACCTAAAAAACTACTTAATATAATCTGCTTCATGATCCTACATAACGTATTACCATATGCATCAATTATTAGTCACTTAGCAACGCTTATCAAACATCTAAGTAAATTCTAATTTATACTTTCTAATTTACACTTCGTAACTCTCTTCCATTCACTCGTTTGACACTCGCTGTCAAATCATATGTATAATTATTACATATCTAATCTTCATTGTTAGTTAACCAATTAAGATTAACTCATTCTTCATTAACTAATAAGTTAATAATTAATCACCACGTAATTTAATCACCTCACATAATCATATTACATTTCACATAATTAACCAATTATAATTACATCTTACGTCAATCAAATTACATTTTAAGTTAAACATAATTATATTTTTACTAACATTCATGTTTTATAACTTATAACAACATCTAATATCGTTGACAGCACTATACTTGTGTATGCGCATGACCGGCGCCCTCCGATTACCTCAGAATACGCATCAGTCCCACAAATGACCATTTTGACCCTAGATAACAACCTCAAATAAAAAAGTCAAAAACATAAAAGTTGTAGGTCTACTCGTGCTCGTTCCGAATCATCTTGAATCACCTCAATCGGAGTTCGTATGAAAAAGTTATGGCCATTTTAGTAACAGAGGTCAAAACAGTTTTGCATTACGATAACTAAACTACCCCGGGCAGCAAGTATACCCGCTGGGGCGGGTCCAGGGGCTGGTGGAGGTGCTGGGTCGCGAATTGGTGGGGAAATAAGCCAATTTGGCTTATTCCGTCACACCGAATTCGAATTTTCCCAACATGATAAACATGAAACATGTGACAAACAATATTTTAAGCTTATTAACATGCTCATAACATAAAAATTTCATATAAACACATAATCACAACCAAGATTTCATGGAATTCGAAGAAAAACACAACTTTAAGCGTTCTTGACTGAAATTGCTACTACGAACTCGTTTTTTAATCAATTCAAGTGATTCCAACTGTAATCAGTTCTATTCTTAACATACTAACATAATACTTCATCAATTTTAACAATAACTCATAATCAACATCAATTTTGATAGTTTCAAAAGTTATTTTTCAGAAATTACTTCACCGAGAATCACTATGAACACACTTCCTATTGTTTATCAAAAATTCATGGATTGAATTGCTAGAACAACCATATAACTCATATATAATCATGTTATATCACATATTACACATAATTCATGCTCACATCAAGGATTTAAAAATTTTTCAACATAATTCCATAATCTAACACTATGAACATGAATTTCATGGTGTTCATCATATAGTTGTGAATTGAAATTCTTAAACAACTATGAAACTCTCATGTAAATATATATATATATATATATATTATATATATATATATATATATACATACATATCCCATTCTCATAACAAAATTATGAAGTTTCACAAAGAGACTTCCACATAGAATTCTAAAACCATGAAAACATAGAAGAATATGCTTTGAAAACATGTTTTTACAACAATTGATTTTGAAAACCCTTTCATGGCATACAATTACATATGAAAACAAATGAACACCATATATACATATAATTTTATGATTGTAAAAACCTAATTTGATAAAGAAGAAAACACAACACATGAATTAATTCTAGGGTTAAAATTATAACCTTACTAGTTTTGACTTAAGAGAGAGATGATAAAGATGATGATCCTCTCTTGCCTTCTCAAGCTTTTCTTCCTCTTCTCTCTTCTCCTTCTCTGACAATTCTATCTAACCCTCTTCTTCTTCTTTCTTTGTTTTGTTTAGACTTAGGCTTTTAGAAAACTAACGTATCTTTTAACTTAGCATATATTATACAATATACAATATACATATATAATATATATGTAACTTATATTATTAATATAGCTAATAAATAATATACTAATTGCTATAGTAACTACCACTTATTACATAGGTTACAAAATTTGAAAAGCCCAAGGCCATGTTTGGCAAAACCACATTATTTTTAAAAACTAACTTCTTGAGCTTAAGGCATTGTTTGGAAGAAATAAGATTAAACAAGTACAAAGGCCTTGTTAGGTAAAACTCATCATTTTAAAAACAGGTTTTAATAGTTAAGGTCCCGTTTGGCAAAACGAATTTAAAAACGGTGCTAGGGCCTTGTTTGGGAAAATAGTTTTGAAAACACTTTTAATAAATCATTTTAACACATACTTTTTAATGTTATCCTTTAACTAATTAAAACTCAACATTAATTTAATTAATTAAAAGTTTAACATCAATTAATCACTTAAAATTATCACATAATTATAATTACTTACTAATTATAATTTCATGTTACTCTCACCACATAACTCATCTAATTTAATTATCCCAATTAAATTAGAACTATAACATAAAATCATTATGTCAATTAAATTAAATACCAAATATTCATTTAATTAACATATAACACTTAATTAAATTACTCCATAATAATCACATAATTATTTATTTAACTCAATAAATAATTTAATTAATATATTTATTTAATTCAATAAATATATAAATTCTCTTCACACCAAATCACATAGTTTACAATAAATAACACATACACACATACTCGTACTTAAACATCTTAAAATAAGAATTTTATTTATTAAATTTTCATTTATTAATTCTTAAAAATTCGGGATGTCACAACCACAGGCATGTCCTCTTAGCACCGAGGCATAACACCTTCCGTGGCAGTGTGATTAGTCCACGACGTCTCTGTTTTGTGCTCCAGTGGGAGTTGGTCATTTGGTGTTTTGTTGTGGGAGGTGTATAGGTCGACCCTAGTTTTCTATTTTGTTCTGCGGATTGGTGATGTTTGTGCCAAACACGCCTTTTCGATTTTGCATGCATTGGATTCGCGGTCCAATGTATGTGACTTACCTGTGTGGCATTATTTGACTTGCCTGTGTGGTAAGGTATATTTCTGTTTTATTCTGAGCTCGGTATGAAATAACCCTAGCCATTTGATTTAGCCTATTATTTCAATGTGTTAGTTTTGTTCGTTTCAATTCATTTCAGTTCATTAATTGAGTTAGTTATTTCAGTTCTCTATTTTGTATCCTATATCAGTACTAGGCAATTGGCTCATGCTGTGTTTTTCTTCCGGCAGGTAATCAGGGTGATCAAGGGCAAGTGTGATGAGAGCTTCATTCGATCCAATGATTTAGATATTTTGTTTAGGTTTAATAGATGGTTTATTTGGAGTTGTAATAATTATTTCAAATTATGGTTTGGGCCAATTGGACATTTATTCTGGTTTGACCTTGTTGATATTTATTGGTTTTAAATACTATTCGTTTATGGTTTAGAGCTTTAGTATTATTTTCTTCAGTTCTGCTGTGTTTTGAGTAACCTCCCTTTCTATTTCAGGAAGGGGGTGTTACAGAGTTGGTATCAGAGCTTAGGTTCTTTCTTGTAGAAAACCTATTTAGGTTTAACCTGTGAGTTATGGGTAGACTTCTGGGTTAGGCTTTGTTCAGTTTGATTTTCTGTTCAGCTATATTCGAATATGTCTTTAATCTATTTTACTTATATTCGTTGATCTTTTTCTTAGATGGCTCGTCGATCTACTAGAGTTGCTGGGAGGCGAGGTAACAATAGGGGAAGGGGTGATGGTCAGCCCAATGAGCAACCTAATGATCATATTAATGCTCAACTGGCTAACTTGGTGAATCAGGCGGTTAATCAGGCTTTACCGTAGTTGGTGGCACAGGTTGTAGAGGCAATGCAGCAGCCGCCAAAAATTCCTGAGCAGGGGCACTCGGGAAATAATGGTCCACAGGAAAACGAAGAGGAAGGGAATGCAGATGGTCTTGATCAACAAGTGGTTCCATTGTATGTGTGGTTGGAGAGGTTTCAGAAGCAGAAGCCACAGTCATTCAGTTTTGCTCCTACTCCAATTGATGCAGAAAATTGGATTGCACACCTAGAGAAGATTTTTAATGTGTTGGGGTGCTCGGATAATCAAAGATTATTGCTTGCAACTTACAAGCTAGAGGGGGATGCACAGAGGTGGTGGAAAGCGATGAAAACAACAAAGGGTGATGGGTACGTGGAGACACTTAGCTGGGCAGAGTTTTGTGAGGTCTTTTATCAGCTGTACTTTCCAGCTGCTGATAAAGAGGCCTATGCTAGAGAGTATCTGTCTATTCGGTAGAAAGATGATGAGTCCATCACAGATTTTATGACGAGGTTCACCAGGTTGGCAGGCTTTGCAGGGACTTCTGCCAGGACTGTAGCAGAACAGGCTAAAAAGTTCAAGTGGCGGATTCATTATAGGTATCGCCAACATCTCATTAACACCAAGTTTGTAGATGTATCGGTTGTGGCTAATGCGGCCAAGAATATTGAGATGGAGCGGCAGGACTTTCGGTCTTTTAAATCGGAAGGGAGTTGAAAGAGGGACAGAGATGACCAGCAGGGTCAAGCTTCGGGTCAGCATGGGAGAAATCAAGGTGGTCAGTGGAACAAAAATCGTGGTGTCCAGCAGGGGCAGTTGCGTGGCCAGAATCAGAACATGGGTAATCAGCAGATGCCTCAGCAGGGGCAGAATCGTCAGCTTCAGCTACCTTGGTATGGTCAGAATCGCCAGCAGGGGCAGAATTATTAGCAGGGGCAGAATCAGGGTCGATATCCTGGACCAGATGGTGGGGGTAACCCAAATCTTATTCTGATAGTTCCTTGTGCCATGTCTGGGGCTAATCATCCGAGGAGACAGTGTCATAGAGTTACCGGTGCATGTTTCTTGTGTGGACAGATGGGACAGATGGGTCACATGGCTAGAGATTGTACCGGGACACGTGGTAATGGTGGAGGCGGTGATTATGGTGGCAATAGAGGTCAGCGTCAAGGTGGTCGAGTGTTTGCCTTGACACATAATCAGGCGGCAGGTGCGCCAGGTACTGTTTCTGGCACTCTTTTAGTTGGTAGTCGTGAGGCTTCTATTTTATTTGATACGGCTTCTACTCCTTCTGTTGTTGCTTAGTATTTTATTCGACACCTGAGTGTGCCATCTCAGTCTTTAGATTCTGTTATGTCTATTGCTACCCCGATGGGGACTTCTGTTATTATTTTTGATTTATATCGAGGGTGTCCGATCAGTTTTGTGGATAAGATTCGTAGTGCTAATCTTCTTCCAATGTGTATGCATGATTTTGATGTTATTCTTAGGATGGACTGGTTGGATAAGCACCAGGCCACTATCAATTGCCAGGCGAAGAAGGTTTTATTTGGAGATGTGAAGTCTCCGAAATTCGTATTTCATGGTTCACAACCGAGTAGAGTGGTGAAGTTGATTTTAACTTTGAAGGCTGGAAAGTTAGTGGCAAAGGGCTGTGAGGGAGTATTTGGCATTTGTGAAGGATACCTCTAAGGGTGAGTCTCGTATTGAGAATATTTCGGTTATTCGTGACTTTCCTGATGTGTTTCCTGACGGGTTGTTAGGGTTGCCACCGCAGCGGGAAGTTGAGTTTACTATTGAGCTTATTCCTGGTGCGGGGCCTATCTCTAAGGCGTCGTAACGGATGGCACCATTGGAGTTGCAGGATTTGAAGGAGCAGTTGCAGGAACTGTTAGATCGTGCTGTGGGGTGCTCCGGTCTTGTTTGTGAAGAAGAAAGATGGGTCTATGAGGTTGTGCATAGAATACAGGGAGTTGAACAAGATTACTATCAGGAATCGGTATCTATTGCCGAGGAATGAAGACTTGTTTGACCAACTTCAGTGGGCGAAGTATTTTTTAAAGATAGACTTGAGGACGGGTTACCATCAGTTGAGGGTGCAAGATGAGGATGTCTCTAAGACAGCTTTTCCTACTCGCTATGGGCATTACGAGTTTCTGGTGATGCCATTCGGGTTGACTAACGCTCCAGCGGTGTTTATGGATTTGATGAATCAGGTGTTCAAGGAGTACTTGGACCAATATGTTATTGTCTTTGTTGATGACATTTTGGTTTACTCCAAGTCTAGGGAGGAGCATGAGGAGCATCTTCGAACAGTGTTGGGAATTTTGCAGAAAGAGAAATTGTATGCTAAATTCTCTAAATGCGAGTTTTGGTTGGAGCAGGTTGCATTTTTGGGCCACGTCGTTTCTGCTGAAGGCATTAAGGTGGATCCTGCGAAGGTTGAGTCTATCACTAAATGGCCGAGACCTACTACTGTGACAGAGATTAGGAGTTTCTTGGGTTTGGCAGGGTACTATAGGAGATTTGTGGAAGGATTCTCTTTGCTTGCTTTGCCATTAACTCAGTTGATGAAAAAGGGCATGAAGTTTATGTGGAATGAGGAGCGTGAGGAGACTTTCGAGGAGTTGAAGAAACGACTTCTGACAGCTCCTATACTTGCATTGCCATCGGGGACAGGAGGTTTCCAGATTTATAGTGATGCTTCTAAGAATGGCTTGGGGTGTGTTTTGATGCAATACGGTAAGGTGATTTGTTATGCTTCTAGGCAGCTTAAACTTTACATGGTGAACTACCCCACTCATGATTTCGAGTTAGCAGCGGTGATCTTTGCCCTAAAGATTTGGAGGCACTATTTGTATGGAGAGACTTGTGATATCTTCACTGAGAAAAAGTCTTAAGTACATTTTCACTTAAAAGGAGCTTAACATGAGGCAGAGGCGTTGGTTGGAGCTTCTAAAAGATAATGATGTGAGGATTCAGTATCACCCGGGGAAGGCAAATGTTGTTGCAGATGCGCTTAGCTGAAAGAGTTTAGGAAGTGTAGCAGCTCTTATTACACAACCTCAGCTTATTTCGGATATGGAGAGGCTAGAATTGGAGTTGTATGTGCAAGGTTCAGATGGGCACTTGGCAGGTATGAGAGTGGAGCCTTCTCTTATCTCGCGGGTTAAAGAAGCTCAAAAGGAAGATGAGGAATTGTGGAGTATGGCGCAGAATCTAGAGGAGGGCAAGCAGCCCGAGTTTCGTATTGATGACCATAGTGTGATTTGGTTTGGTGAGCAGTTGTGTGTACCATCAGACCCAATCATTCGGGAGGTGGTTTTGACGGAGGCTCATAGTTTGCCATTTTCTATTTATCCAGGTTCTATAAAGATGTACAGGGATTTGAAGGAAATTTTTTGGTGGAATGGGATGAAGCGAGATGTGGCTAAATATATAGGGAAGTGCCTCACTTATCAACAAACAAGTGAAAATAGAACATCAACGAGCTAGTGGTTTGCTGCAACAGTTAAACATTCCAGTGTGGAAGTGGGAGGATATCATAATGGATTTTGTGACTGGTTTGCCGAAGACTTTCAGGAAGAATGATGCCATTTGGGTTGTGGTGGACAGGTTGACTAAATCGGCACACTTTTTGGAGATTTACGAGGGTTACTCGGTGGATAGGTTGGCACAGATCTTTCAGCAGGAGATTGTTAGACTTCATGGTACTCCAGTGTCTATTATTTCGGATCGGGACCCACGATTCACTTCACAGTTCTGGAAAGGGTTTCAACGAGCTTGGCATACTCGGCTCAACTTTAGTACTTCTTTCTATCCGCAAACTGATGGGCAGTCTGAGCGGACTATTCAAACGGTGGAGGACATGTTGAGGTCTTGTGCACTTGAGTGGTTAGGTAATTGCGATGGTTACTTAAGCCTAGTTGAGTTTGTATATAACAACAGTTGGCATGCAAGTATTGGGATGACTCCATTTGAGGCGTTGTATGGTAGCAAGTGTCGTGCACCAACTTGTTGGGATGAAGTTGGCGAGAGAGCCATAGAAGGGCCTGAGTTAGTCCAAATCACCACGAAGAAGGTAGCGGTGGCTAAGCAGAAATTAAAGTCAGCTCGATCACGGCAGAAGAATTATGCTGACAAACATAGGAGGACTTTAGAGTTTGAACTTGGTGAGCATGTGTTTCTAAAAGTTTCTCCTTGGAAGGGCATTCGACTATTTGGTCTGAAAGGGAAGCTTAGTCTGGATTATATTGGCACATTCGAGATTCTAGAGAAGGTTGGTGAGGTTGCATATCGGTTAGCTTTGCCTCCATAGCTAGCTGTGCACAATATGTTCCATGTGTCGACGTTGAGGAGTTATAAATATCACTCGTTGCATGTGGTACAATATCCGTTCGATAATATTCGGGAGGATCTTACTTGTGAGGAGAAAGCTGAGGCAATTTTGGATCTTCAAGAGCAGATTATGACGAGGAAGACAATTCAGTTTGTTAAGGTTTTGTGGAGAAACCATTCGGTGCGAGAAGCTACATGTGAGATGGAGGAGTCAATTCGAGCAGAGTATCCGCATCTTTTTGATAATTAGGTTTGTTTTTTTCTTTTGATTCCGGGGACGAAATCCTTTTTAAGGGGTAGGTGATGTAATACTCGAAAAATTAATAAATAAATAAATGACATTTTTTAAAATTTTATTTTAAAATATTTTAATTGGGCCTTTCTTATGTTGGGTCAAACATTGTATTTAATTTATGTGGACTATAATAAGTAAAGAATTTCATTAATTTGGGCTTTTAAGTTTTGGGTCTAATTTATATTTGTTCAATATTAAAATCCTTTTATAATTAAGAGAATTAAAGAGATCTCTTAATAAATAACTAAACCTAATTTTATTTTATTATACAACCCGAGAGGCAAGGAGAGAGAGACTAGTTCTGCTACGCAGCGAAAAGGAGAAAGAAAAACACTTTCGTTCTTTTATCAGGTAAGTTTTTAGGAATTAACGGTACATGCATATGTTGGTTTGATATCACATGATGAATACATCCAATTAAATTATGTATTTAATTGAATTTAAGTAGCACTGACCATTCATTCAGTAGGAAGCTATATTCGGTTAATAAAGTAGCATTCATTATAGATGTCTTTAGTTATATATATATATATGTATATTATAATATATGTATCCTATTAGGTATATATTAAGATTCTGTTGGCCGTTAACTTATATATATGTAATATTTTAATAATTATATAATTTTAATGTCAAGTTATTAAACCGAATTGAAAACAGTGTATCAATTTAATTAGTTAATTATGTTAATAAAATTTTAAAGATTTACTTGATAATAAATTTAACAATAATAATAATAGTGTTGGAAAAAGTAAATTTGTAATTGATAATTAGTAATTTAACTTACAGTTGGTAATTTATATTTTATTTGTTAAATTGTGTAATTAGTTCGGACGGAAGGAGTTTAAACGAGTAATTTTTAGAATAGAATTTTGGGGTATTACATTGCTTAATCCAGGTATGGATTCCGTACTCCTTCATCGATTCTCTTATTAAATTTAATTTGTTCATTTGTTTCTCGTTTCGATATTGGTTATTTGTTTCTCATGATCGTTCGTTCTCAAATTCTTATGATAGTTTCGTCTTGGTAGTGATACCTAAAACTCGTGTTTGTACTCTTGAATTAGGTTAACATATTTAGTGTTTATCTTAATCTTTTAGAGATGTACATGTTAATGTATCTTTGGAGTTTCGTATTTATTTTTGTTTCATTGTTACATGTACATACTAGAACCCCTTGTGTTAATATTGTGTCGCATGTGTTGTGACATGATATTATTATTAGAATATACCATAGGGTATACCTGAGCTATAACCACCTGTAGGGGTACCACATGAATGTATTCTTGGCATCGAGGCATGACACCTTCTGTGGCGTGTGATCCGTCCATGTCGTCTTTGTTTTGTGCTCCGGTGGGAGTTGGCTATTTGGTATTTTGTTGTGGGAGGCGTATAGGTCGATCCTAGTTTTTTGTTCTGTTCTGCGGATTGGTGATGTTTGTGCCAAACACGCCTTTACGATTTTCCATACATTGGATTCGAGGTCCAATGTGTTTGACTTGCCTGTGTGGCATTATTTGACTTGCCTGTGTGGCAAGGTATATTTCTGTTTTATTCTGAGCTCAGTATGAAATAACCCCAGCCATTTGATTCAGCCTATTATTTCATTGTGTTAGTTTTGTTCGTTTCAGTTCATTTCAGTTCATTAATTTAGTTAATTAATTCAGTTCTCTATTTTGTATCCTATATCCGTACTAGGCAATTGGCTCATGCTGTGTTTTTCTTCCGGCAGGTAATCAGGGTGATCAAGGGCAAGTGTGATGAGAGCTCCATTCGATCCAATGATTTAGATATTTTGTTTAGGTTTGATAGATGGTTTATTTGGAGTTGTAATAATTGTTTCATATTATGGTTTGGGTCAATTTAACATTTATTCTGGTTTGACCTTGTTGATATTTATTGGTTTTAAATACTATTCTTTTCTGGTTTAGAGCTTTTGTATTATTTTCTTCAGTTCTGCTGTGTTTTGAGTAACATCCCTTTCCATTTCGGGAAGGGGGTGTTACAACGTCCTTCGCAACCACTGCGTCTTGAACGGTCATGTTAAAGGTCTTAGCGGTTGGGCGGTTGGATTGGGTCTGTCCGCCGATCATTAACTTGCTGCCTCCCTCTGGTTGGCCACTTCCTCCTCCGCTTCCCTTTTTCGGGAAATCCTTGATCCGGTGCTCCGTTGAGCCGCAAGCAAAACACCCTTGGATCTTCTTTGGCTTCAGGTAGTTGGGCGAAATGTGTCCCTCCTGGCCGCAATTCTAGCATGTACTGCGCCTCTTCCAGCACTCGCCCTGATGATTCTTCCTACACTTCGGGCATCCTTCTGCCCTTTTCTTAAAACCTCCACAAAAATTTCCCGACTGATTGTTTTTGTTGTTGTTGTTGTTATTTTCCCACTTTCTCTTTCCTAAATTACTTCCTCCACGGCTGCTTCCTCCTCCACGACTTTTTCCTCCCGTATTCTTACCCTTCTTTTCTTTGTTATAAAGACTTAAGGCTTCACTGCCACCTTTCACAATGATCACCTTCTCCAACAATGTCACAAAGGAATCAATCTGAAGAACTGACACCTTATTAAAAAACCAAGGCTTCAGTCTTTGCTCAAAACGTTTATCTTTTCTCTCTTCATCCCCCACCTGGTGTTCTGCAAACCGCGCTAGTTCGTTGAACTTAACCACGTAATGCGCCACCGTCATAGCACCCTGCTTCAGTTCTAAAAACTTAACCTCCATTCTGTTCTTCATGCTTTTTGGGAAGTAGTTCTCAAAAACAGAGTCTTTAATCTCTCCTATGCTATTATCCCTTCTCCCGCTCTTTGTTGATTAGCCTCCCACTAGTAGTTTGCTTCGCCCCTCATCATATACGTAGCGAATACCGTCTCCTAGTCTTCACCCACACGAGCGATGGTGAAAGCCTTCTCTATCTCTTTTATCCAGGTCTGCGCAAGGATTGGATTGATAGAACCTTCAAACTCTGGAGGCCCTACGCTCCTAAAGTCTTTGAAATTCGTGACTGGGGCTGCTTGAGGATTGGGGCGAACGGGTTCGTTGTTCCTTCCCCTAAGAGCCTCTCCTAACAAATTCGCTAACTTCTGAATGGGATCTACTTGCTCTCTCTCATTGTTCACTAATTCCTCAGGTGCAGTTAATCTATGTCTGGGATGCATTTTCTGCATCACAAAATTTTCACTTTTATTATTCAATTATATTACTTGAGTATTTCTTTAATGCTAAAAAATAGAATTTATAGCACGTTTTTGAAATAAGATAATTTATATTCATATGCCAAATCATTACATCAAAATGATCATCCCTAGCATACTTCTATAAATGTCAACACATATCCCCTAATATCACAAAAGACGGAGAAAACACTAACATACTACCCCTCTAACATAAGCTTACTTGGGGTTTACATAACTATCCCATATCATACACAAAAGATTGGGATTATATCAATATATACATCACATAAAAGAATCTACTAAAGCTACTGATAGACTGACTAAGGGGTCTCAACCCAACATCCAGGGCTCCACAGCGCTCTTGTACTCTATCTGCGCTATGTACGCCATCAACTCTCTGCTCATAGTATGTCGGGTCTGTCCCTGCTCTGCCAGGTAGTGGTATACACCATCGATCACCCGCTCAATAGTTGAGCAAAACATGTAACCCATCTTGTTCACCTTCCTCTTTTTGCATCTCACCTCATCTTCTAAGTCGTCTGCACTCTCATTAGCAGCTTCCCACTTCTCCTTGAAGTGGATCCTATCCATCACCTCCAACTCTAACTGAGTACGGAGAGCCTCCTTCTCTGTATTCTCACTCAATTCTCTCAGCTCCACCTCTTCCAGCATTCCTGTCAAATCGACATTCCTAGACACCGACCTGTGAAACAAAGTTCCCATCTGGATCCCTGCCTCTCTACGGTAGGCAATCTCTACCTCCATATCCTGCACCACTAGCTTCCTCTAGTGGTCCTCTTCCCTCAGTTTCTGGAACTCGGAATCTCTCTCTTGAGCCTCAACCTCTAGCCCCTAAACTCTGCAGTCCAACTCTAGGATCCGCTCCTCGTACTATCCCAACATCTGCTCCTTGTTGGGTATTTTTTTACGCGCAACATGCAAGTGTACGTGGTCAACAAGTAATACAGTGATAAATCAAAGATCGTACCCACAGAGACAATAATTACTGCTTAATCAAACAATTAACAATTTTATAGTATTTCAACTTTATCAAACTAGCGGTCATGTGATGTTTTTATAATTAAACTATTACTTAGAACAATCGCACACTAAATCAAAAATTTAACTGATTTGAGAGAGTTAAGCCCACAACTTCACTTATGATTGCATTTCTGATAATTATCCTTTTCCCCATTTTATTTCAGTTACCCCAGATTATTAATCGAAAACACTAACGTAGATAAAACCACCTCACGATGCATAATATCCATACTCACTTATATCCACATATGATAGATTCAAGTAAGACATCCTAATTAACCAATTCACTATATTTCTATGCGAATTACAATTAACATAAATTTATTATCAAGTTTTCTTTCAGATTACATATGGCGTAAAGGAATACCTCTATCCTAAACACGAATCACAATTTCTATCTACGCAGAAATCACGAACATATGTCACTATGGCCAGTTCTAATCTCCTATGTTCCTTCACAAGTTCATAAAAAATAACAGAATAATTGTTGATCAGACAATTATATAAATGAATCACACACATAGTGAATAACATGGGAATAACATCCATAAACTGAGTTTTAAAGATACTTAATCATTCATTACAATCAAAGCTCTGTTGTAGACTTAAAAAGGAATTTAGTTCATATTAAATAAATAAAAACCCATAATCCTCATCATAGCAAACATTACGATTACAAGAAATAAAGAGAAAGCGATAATAAAATTCAGAATCGTATCACCAATCTCCGCTCCAACCCTGCGATCGTCACATTCACTTGATGATTTTAAATCTCCGCTCCAAGTTAAGATCCAATAAAATAGTGCTTCTTGCGGTGGCTAGGTATTATCTCCAATATTATATTGTTGTGCATTCCTTTTTATATTACCACACTAGCAGCCCCCAGCTTTTCTATCCATTCTAGCCGAAGTCCTAACCATACACAGAAAAGTAGTAAGCTGCCCGCGCCTCCCCGCCCCAGCGGGGAGTTATCTTACTAATCACCCGCCCCGGCGAGTTAATACTCTGCCCAGCCATCTATTTTTTTGCTGATTTTTGTTTACTTCGTGATTGCTTTGTTTGTTTGTTGCATGGCTGCTACACACTTTCTCTGCCCCACATTCTAAACAAGCTGCTCCATTTCTTTCTCTAACGCATGCACGTGCTCCACATAATTTGATTCTTTCCTTTATAAGCATAATAACCTTGGCCCAATTGGTATAACCATACTACTTGGCCCATAATTGCTATTTACTCCTAATGCCATACCATGATTGCTAAGACTCCTTTCCCTCCTATTCAATCCGTGAGCTGCTTGAGCTTTTTAAGCTGCTACTTCATTGTGACTCCATGTGATACTCAAAATCCTTGCTGCTATGACTTTTCTACCATGGCCCACATCCCATATATTACTTGCATGCTATTCCATTCTCATAATTTCGTGAGTGCTCCTTGCCTCAAGTGAATTGCTAATGCAAAGCTGCATAAATTTAAAGCAATCCGTGACTCACATTCCATATATTACTTACCCCAAAGCCCCACTTCCCCAAATGAGTTTGACATGCTTATTCCGTGAACTGCTAACCGATTACCACTTGATATCCCACATTAAGCTATTAACCCACTGGCTTGCTCTTGTTGATTCCATAAGTTGCTCCAATTTTCTTTCCAAAATCACGGAACTCTTCAATTGTACCTACAATAAAATATAAGAATACTAGGTATATTTAGGCACAATAAAAAGATGAAGCATTAACGAATAGACATAAAATATGCAAATTTTGTCCTTTAAAACTACTTTCGCCCTCATGTCATTATTTGCACATAAACGTATACACCCAGTAAAAATGATAGGCAAAATATTCGAAAACATGCAAAATCAAGCTATAACGACTACCGATTCGTAGGTGTAAAACTCACTTATCAAATACCCCCAAACTTGAGATTTTGCTTGTTCTCAAGCAAAAACCATGCATATGCAAAAATATACAATGCTCATGACTGTAACTGTCAGTGTTTACAAAGCTAACTCATTGCACCTCAGAGAACTCACAACAGATATAAACATTAAATCAAACCAGATACGTATCCGTAATTCAAACCAATCTATGAATCTATGCATGTCAACACTGATGCTGTGTGTATGTGCTTAACAATAATATATCCAACTACAGATCAAATTTATAACATAATATGCGTCTTAGAATGCAATCAGAGTTCAACTCAAGATATCGCGTAAACAAAATAGAGTGAATTCAAATAAACGTTAACCAAGTCAAAGGTCAATATGGGAGATTTTTTATCTTTCTTTATTCACGGAGGCATTTTGCTCTTTTTTTGTATCTCAATTTTCCTCATGACTGTGCAATGTCTAGTTCCCTTAGGCTCTTCAGTGATACCCATATAGCGAGCTTTTGACCAACGACTCCTAAACCGAATGGCTTTAGGGCGCTGGGTGTAAAGACATCCCCTAGGGCGTACTTACTCGAGTACCACCGGCCATGAAACTAAACTAGTCACGGTGTTTATTTTATATATTTTTTTCTTTTTCATTTGGAATTTTTTTATTATTTCTTTTCTCATATATTTTTTTTCTTTTTAGATAGCTCCCATATTTTCCCCCAAACTTAGGTTTCAGTCTAACCTTAGTCACTAATACCAGTTCACTAAATTTCCTTCATTAAAACTCAATTTCTGTTCAAGATGACAATTATGTGACTATTTGAACTGAGTTGACTAAATTGGTGTCTTATTGTGCTAACCGGTGCAATAATGTCAAACAAGTAAGGACTCATGCAAAGGATTGAATACGCATCAACATTCTGGTTATCATTATGTTTATATTCTTATGTAAGTCCAGTCTCATCACAGGCTAAAGTTATTTCTTACCACTGACATACTGACTCATACAATCCTAATTACAAACTCTTTTTGGTCTTTTATGATTTTTAATATATTTTTTTTAATATTTGATAAGCATAAAAACTTAAACTACTTTACTATGCAATTCCTAACGATCCTACTATGCCACTATACATACTATAACTATTCATACACACGCTAACCAAATTCATGATGATTAAAACACAACACCCCCAAACTTAAATTAAGCAATGTCCTCATTGTGAAAAATATAGACTTGAAGTGTCGAGGACTTCCCTGGTTAGTCAATCATTCGAACCTGCCCCCTCCTCTGTGTCTGAGTCAGATGGTGGGTATGGCGGAAGCGGCTGTGGGGCAGGGAACTGGAGTGGATCAGCGGCGGTGTTGAGGCGGGAGAAGGCCGCAGTAAGAATGACATTAAAATTATTCTGTGTAGCGAACATATGATTTTGTCTCTCCGTCGTTCGGTTAATTCGTCGTTGAAGGCATCTAAACATAGCGATTGTCGATGTGGACAATGTCGGTGCTTCCAGTTCCTCGTCGGACATCCGGTATTCCTCATCTCTAGCCTCCTTTTTTGCGTCTGAAACTATAAACCCGAGGCCACTAGGATGTGCCGGTGCTCCCGTCCATGTCTCAAATCTGTTCATTAGCTTAGAATCCAAAACTATCGAAGGTGGTTAAACTGGCTCGTTCGGTATCCAGACTACCCCTGCTTATAAACACAACCCAGTGATTAAGGATGGGTGTGGTAATCCTCCTAATATTCCTCCTTGCAAACACCGACGAATTGAAAAGTTAATGACCATCCCAATATTGATGCTAAGATCTTTGACAATCGCATATAATAGTGAAAATTTCTCTTTAGAGATATCGCTGGTGTGTGTTGATGGTAGTAGTTTAGCACAGAGGAAAGAATACCAGACTTTCCCATACTTGTTCAACGTGGAGGTCGGGATGATGATACCTTTTCGACTGTCTTTTACCCAGGCAGTGTCCGGCTTGCATATTTCTTTAATAAGCCGATCATAGTCTATCCCAGCGTCTCGCATCTGAGTGTACTAACACATAGTAGGCGGTGTGATATTGAAGAAGGCATTGATTGCCTCACAACTCAAATCTACCATTTTGCCTCTTATAAAAGCTCTAAATGGAGGGACGTTCTCCGCATTGGCGTAGAATTCTTTCACTATTGCTACCACTGCTGGTTCAGGCTGTTGTGTGAAATAGTGCCAAAGCCATTCATTGACTTGCCTGTGCATTTTTCCATCTATGGGATCCGGTCTAAGTCCACGTTCTGGGATGATGGCTTTTCCCAACACATACTCAAAACGTTCGGCGGCGGCCACGTTTCGAAATTTTTTTCTGTCGAATGGTGGAACGGCAGCGGATGAGGACTCTTCCCCATTTTGCTTCTTCTGTGGGCATGGTGGCATGGTGGCATGATGGAATTGTGCACACACTTAAGTATTGCGACAGGATTGTTGTTTAGGACTTTCGTCAAACACTTGGTGTGCGGTCGGGCCTTGGCTTGATGTGAAGTGAAGTTGCTTACTTGAATTTCCCCAAATTTTGTTACTCCACCAATCAAGCAAGTATAATATCCGAATTAGGGGCAATGTACTGGCACTATCCAAGATAATTAAAAGCACCCCCAATTTCTCATCAAATATTAATTTTCGATTGAAACACTTACCTTGGTTACTTGGATTTATAATTCTGCATGTTTGAGTGTTTGCTGCAATTGGGAGAGTGGGCGGTATGTCGTGATGGGGATAGTATCTGAGGATTACGTGGGATTGTGTTATGGGGATGTAGGTAGTGTAGTAGGGGTTTGTGAGGATTTGCTTGATAGAACGGATTTTAGGAGAAATTTCGAATATGGGGGTTAGGATAGTGAAGTTTAGATGGATTTGGAATATGTAAGTGGGGTACTTGGGGTGGTTTGTGAGGTGTGGGAAGTGGATTTGTGTAGTGAGGTGGGGGCTGAATGTTTGGTGTGTTAAGGATTTGGGAAGGGAAGTATTATTGGGACGTGGGATGGGAGGTTAGTGTAGTTTCATGAGGGGAGTAGTATAGCTGGTCGTGGGTTGAAGTGGGTTTAGGATAGTGGAGGTTTAGGGAGTTTGGGAAGTGGAAGAAGTAGTGTGGTGATAGGAGAGAGGGATGGTGGGATAAGAGAAACACAACTTTTCTTTTTCATGTTGCTGAGTCCCGTGCTTTCGCCCCAGCGGAGAGTAATGCTTTCCAACACCCGCTCCAGCGGGTAAAGTTTCTGTCCGGGTTTACATGATACCCGCCCCGGCGGGAAAATTTCTTTTTAATACCTCCGCCCCCACGGGAGGGGTGTCTTGTGTTTGGCTAGCCAAATGTTTACTTATTTTCTCAATTCCCTTGTCTCCCCATTCTTGTGTTTATTGTATGAAGCCTTCATCCATCCAGACCTTGGAGTTCTTGTATCAATTACACCACAAGCTATATTAAACGTGTCTCATGCAGAAAGATTTCTAAGTTAATACAGTATTACCCTATTAAATGATATTCATGCAACTAAAAATAAAAATAAAATAAAATAACCGATGGGTTACCTTCCATCAAGTGCTTAATTTTAAGTCTATAGCCTGACTCCTTTGTTGCTTTATTTTGGTTCAGCCAAGACGACCGTGGTTGCTTGGCGATCAATTTTTTCTCCCTAGTAATGCTTTAACCGTTGACTGTTTACTTTAAATGTTTCAATTGATTCTTTGGTGAATAATTCAACTGCGCCATACGGGAATACAGTCTTTATTGTGAATGGTCCTAACCATCTAGACTTCAGCTTTTTGGGGAATAATTTCAACCGAGAGTTGAATAACAATACTGATTGACCCGGTTCAAACTGGCGGTGCATTATTTTCTGATCATGCCATTTCTTCACCTTTTTCTTATACAACTTTAAATTCTCATACGCCTGCATGCGAAATTCATCAAATTCGTTAAGTTGTAACAGCCGCTTCTCACCTGCTGCTGATAGATAAAAATTCAACTTCTTGATTGCCCAAGAAGCTCTGTGCTCGAGTTCTACAGGCAAGTGACATGCTTTCCCAGAGACAAGCTGATAGGGGGACATGCCTATCGGAGTCTTGTAGGCAGTCCGATATGCCCACAACGCATCGTCTAACTTCACTGACCAGTCCTTCCGATTTGGATTTATAACTTTTTCCAGAATTCTTTTGACGTCCCTATTAGACACCTCCGCTTGTCCACTTGTTTGCGGGTGATAGGCTGTAGCAATCCGATGTTTTACCCCATACTTTGCCACGAGAGCCGTGAAAAATTTGTTACAGAAGTGGCTCCCTTTGTCGCTGATAATTCCTCTTGGGGTTCCGAACCGAGTGAATATATTCTTTTGCAGAAACCTTAACACTACTTTTGCATCGTTTGTCGGTAATGCCACCGCTTCAACCCATTTCGAGACGTAATCTACAGCCAAGAGGATGTATAGATTGTTGAATGAAGATGGAAATGGTCCCATAAAATTGATCCCCCTTACATCGAAAACCTCGACTTCCAATATCATGTTTAATGGCATTTCATTTCGTTTTGATATATTCCCCACTCTCTGACATCTATCACAATTCTTCACTCATTGATGTGTGTCTTTGAACAACGTGGGCCAGTAAAATCCTAATAGAAGAACTTTTGCTGCTGTGCGATCAATCCCATAGTGTCCCCCATATGGTGATGCGTGACACGCCTGTAGGATACTCTCCACTTCATTTTCCGGTATACATCGTCGGATCATTTTATCAGCACATTGGCGAAACAAGTATGGTTCGTCCCACGTGTACCACTTTACATTATGTAAGAATTTTCTCTTTTGGTGACGGGACAAGTCTGGTGGGAGGACGTTACTGACCACGTAATTAGCGAAGTCTGCATACCACGAAAACTCGCCGTTTATCGAAAATAGTTGCTCATCAGGAAATAGCTCATTGATTGCTAACTTGTCTGTTTCATCCTACTTTGGGTTCTCAAGCCGTGAGAGGTGATCGGCCACCTGGTTCTCTGTCCCCTTTCTATCCTTGATTTCCAAGTCAAATTCCTGTAGTAGCAACACCCAATGGATAAGCCTTGGTTTTGCGTCTTTCTTCTCAACTAAATACTTGATAGCTGAGTGATCAGTGTACACCACCACCTTAGTTCCCACCAAGTACGAACGAAACTTGTCAAAGGCATAAACAACAGCAAGCAGTTCCTTTTCCGTGGTAGTGTAGTTTAACTGTGCATCCGTCAGAGTCTTGCTTGCATAGTAAATGGCATGAAAGATTTTCTCCTATCTTTGTCCCAATACTGCTCCAACTGCAAAATCACTAGCGTCACATATGAGTTCGAAGGGCTTGGTCCAATCAAGTGCTATTATTACAGGGGCCGTGGTCAACTTCTTCTTTAACTGCTCAAAGGCCACTTAACGGTCTTCATCAAATTTGAATGGAACATCTTTTTCTAATAGACTGCAGAGTGGTTTAGTGATTTTTGAGAAGTCCTTGATAAACCGTCGGTAGAATCCAGCATGACCGAGAAAACTCCGAATACCCTTTACCGATGTAGGCGGTGGCAGATTTTCAATTGTTTCTAACTATGCTCGGTCGACTTCCAACCCTTTCCTGAGACTTTGTGGCCAAGAATTATCCCCTCTTGGACCATAAAGTGGCACTTCTCCTAGTTGAGCACTAGGTTCGTTTCCACACACCTCTTCAAAACCAATACCAGATTTTCGAGGCATCTATCGAACGACTCCCCAAAGACGGAGAAATCGTCCAAAAAGACCTCAACACTTCACTCCACCATATCTGAAAATATCGCCATCATGCACCGCTGGAATGTTATCGGTGCGTTGCACAATCCGAATGACATCCTTCTAAAGGAAAAGGTGCCATATGGACATGTGAATGTCGTCTTCTCTTGATCCTCCAGTGCAATGACGATCTGGTTGTACCCAGAATACCCGTCCAATAAGCAATAATATTCATGTCCGGCTAATCTGTCCAACATCTGATCAATGAAAGGCAATGGGAAATGATCCTTTCTAGTCGCCTTATTCAGTTTTCTATAATCCATCGGACTCTCTAGCCGGTTACTGTTCTTGTCGGTATTAACTCATTATTTTCGTTCTTCACCACTGTCATACCACCCTTTTTCGGCACACATTGGACCGAACTCACCCAAGCACTATCTGAAATTGGGTAGATGATTCATGCATCTAGCCATTTCAAGATTTCTTTCTTCACCACTTCTTTCATTATAGGATTGAGCCTCCTCTGTTTTTCTACCCTGGGCTTGCTATCTTCCTCCATCAAGATCTTGTGCATATAGAATGATGGGCTGATCCCTTTAATGTCGGCGATGGTCCAGCCAATAGTCGATTTATGTTCCCTTAACACTCTCAGCAGCCTACTTTCCTGCATTGGGTTAAGTGCAGATGCAATAAAAATAGGTAAAATAGATGAATCGCCTAAAAATACATACCTGAGGTGATCAGGTAACGGCTTAAGTTCAAGCTTAGGTGGTTCCTGGAGAGATGGCTTGATTTTCTCTGATAAGGCTCCTTCCATTTCCAAAGGTTCAACTGGTGTTGTGAATCTATTCGCTCTCGGAATTGCTTCCAATAGCTGTATATATTCTATTATTTGTGTATCATCCTCATCACACTCTTCCATCAATGCTAATTCTAGTGGGTCAGTATTCAGTATCCGAAGTTATTCCTCATCCACCATTGTGTCTATTGTATCCACCTGGTAACATTCCTCATCTTCCTTGGGAAAGTTCATGGCCTTGAATACATTGAAGGTGACTTGTTGATCGTGCACCCTTATGGTCAACTCTCCTTTCTGCACGTCGATGAGTGTATTACCAGTAGCCAAGAATGGTCGTCCAAGGATTATTGGAATTTCCTTATCTTCTTCAAAATCAAGGATGATGAAATCTGCTTGGAAGAGTAATTTGTCCACTTTCACCAAAATGTCTTCGACAATTCCTCGAGGATAAGCTACTGATCTGTCCACCAACTGTAGGGAGATGTTGGTAGGTTTAGGTGCCGGTAACCCTAGCTGAGTGTAAACTGATAGTGGCATAAGGTTACTACTAGCAGCTAAATCACAAAGGCATTTGTTGAAGGTTACACTTCCTATAGTGCATGGACTGGTGAAACTACCCAGATCTTTCAACTTCGTTGGAAGCTTCTTTTGCAGAATTCCACTACATTCTTTTGTCAATGCCACAGTTTCGAAGTCCTCTAGTCTTTTTTTCTTTGAAAGAATATCCTTCATAAATTTGGCATAACTGGGCATCTGCTCTAATGCCTCCGCAAACGGTATATTTATATGCAGCTTCTTGAACACTTCCAGAAATTTTGTGAACTGTTGCTGTAGTTTTTGTTTGTGGAGTCTTTGTGGAAATGGCGGTGGAGGATAAATTACTAGTGTAACCACTTGTTCCTTTTCTGCTGGTTTTTCTCCTGCCTCTCTTTCCCTTGTTTGTTCCTTACTGGTTTCAGCTTGCTCTTCGGTTACCAGCTTCTCCAAATCTAACTCATCTAGCTGTTTTCCACTCCTGAGTGTCACAGCTTGACATTGCTCATGTCCTCCCTTCGGATTCTTCTCGGTGTCGCTAGACAACGATCCCTGGGGCCGGTTATTCATTGCACTTGCTATCTGTCCCATTTGAATCATTAGATTCTTCATGTCCACCGCAAGAGCCTTCGTCTCTTTCCTCGCCAATTCATTTTCTATTCTGACTATAGCTTCTTCCCAACCTAGCTTTTCATCATGTTGTGGTGCTGCCTGTTGCTGCGGATTCTGAAAACCAGGAGGGTATGGTTATCGTGGAGCTTGTTGCTGGTTCTGTGTGTTCCTCCATGAGAAGTTCAGATAGTTTTTGTTCCCTTGATTATATGTATTCTGGTATGTGTTGGCTGATCTGTTATAGTTACCCACATAATTAACTGCAGCTGGGTTGATTGCATACTGTTCAATCGGATGTTCTCCTGCACAAAGTTCGCATACGACTGCTACCTGCTGCATGTTTCCATTTGTCATGGTTTCAATACTCTTTTGTAATGATGCCAGTTGTGCCAATATAGTTGTCGAATTATCCAGTTGCAGAACACCCGCTTCTGTGGGCTGAGTTAATCTTTCAGTCCGCTATTGGTACCCATTCAAAGCCATCGTTTCTATCAATGCCCATCCGTCCTCAAATTTCTTCATCAGAAAAGCTCCATGTGACGCTGCATCAATTCTAGACCATATCTGACTCGATACTCGATTATAAAATTACTCAACTGCATCCATGCTGGAAATCCATGATGAGGGCACTTCCTCAACAATTCTTTGTATCTTTCCCATGCTTCATACAGTGGCTCCCCTTGATACTGTGCAAATGCAGATATCTCAGACCTTATCTTATGTGTCTTCGATGGTGGAAAGAACTAGGCCAAAAATTTCTGTGCTAGATTATTCCATGTCGTAATTGACCCCGGTGGTTTAGAATGTAGCCAAGCCTTCACCTTGTCTCTGAGCTAGAAAGGAAATAAATTCAACTTGAGCGCATCGTCTGACACTCCATTGCACTTGAAAGTGTCGCAGATTTCTATGAAAGTGAAGTTATGATCATTTAGATCATCATTCGGAAGACCCCCAAACTGACATGTGTTCTCCACCATCTGTATTGTCCCATGCTTAATCTCGAAGTTATTTGCGTTAATTGCTGTCCTGGCTATACTTGAATGGATTTCTGAGATTTTTGGTATATCATAATCCTTCATTGGTTTGTCTTCCTATTGCTGGTCCGCTATGTTTGTTCTAGGTATTTCAAATTCCTCTCGTTTCTTTGCAATCCACTCAGTTAACCCCCGAAACCGTTTGTCGATATCGTCCTCAAAGGGCAACAACTCTGGTTTCTTCGATCTAGTTTGCATGCACTAATCGAAAGTACCTGAAATATCCAAACAAACAAAAAATAAGAATATATATATATATATATGTTTAATTAAAATTAATCTACTTAAATTGATATTGTAAGTAATAAATGCAATTACTGTCCCCGGCAACGGAGCCAAAAACTTGTTGGGTATTTTTTTACGCGCAACACGCAAGTGTACGTGGTCAACAAGTAATACAGTGATAAATCAAAGATCATACCCACAGAGACAATAATTACTGCTTAATCAAACAATTACCAATTTTATAGTATTTTAACTTTATCAAACTAGCGGCCATGTGATGTTTTTATAATTAAACTATTACTTAGAACAATCGCACACTAAATCAAAAATTTAACTGATTTGAGATAGTTAAGTCCACAACTTCACTTATGATTGCATTTCTGATAATTATCCTTTTCCCTATTTTATTTCAGTTACCCCAGATTATTAATCAAAAACACTAATGTAGATAAAACCACCTCAAGATGCATAATATCCATACTCACTTATATCTACATATGATAGATTCAAGTAAGACATCCTAATTAACCAATTCACTATATTTCTATGTGAATTACAATTAACAAGAATTTATTATCAAGTTTTCTTTCAGATTACATATGGCGTAAAGGAATACCTCTATTCTAAACACGAATTATAATTTCTATCTACGCA
Source organism: Panax stipuleanatus (assembly GCA_020205555.1). NCBI lineage: Eukaryota > Viridiplantae > Streptophyta > Magnoliopsida > Apiales > Araliaceae > Panax > Panax stipuleanatus. The sequence continues at coordinate 152,240,952 of CM035124.1, read as the reverse complement.
GAAATCACGAACATATGTCACTGTGGCCAGTTTTAATCTCCTATGTTCCTTCACAAGTTCATAAAAAATAATAGAATAATCATTGATCAGACAATTATATAAATGAATCACACACATAGTGACTAACTTGGGAATAACATCCATAAACTGAGTTTTAAAGATACTTAATCATTCATTACAATCAAAGCTCCGTTGTAAACTTAAAAAGGAATTTAGTTCATATTAAATAAATAAAAACCCATAATCCTCATCATAGCAAACATTACGATTACAAGATATAAAGAGAAAGAGATAATAAAATTCAGAATCGTATCACCAATCTCCGCTCCAACCCTGCGATCGTCACGTTCACTTGATGATTTTAAATCTCCGCTCCAAGTTAAGATCCAATAAAATAGTGCTTCTTGCGATGGCTAGGTATTATCTCCTATATTATGTTGTTGTACATTCCTTTTTATATTACCACACTAGCAGCCCCCAGCTTTTCTATCCATTCTAGCCGAAGTCCTAACCATACACGGAAAAGTAGTAAGCTGCCCGCGCTTCCCCGCCCCAGCGGGGAGTTATCTTACTAATCACCCGCCCCGGCGGGTTAATACTCTGCCCAGCCATCTATTTTTTTGCTAATTTTTGTTTACTTCGTGATTTCTTTGTTTGTTTGTTGCATGGCTACTGCACACTTGCTCTGGTCCACATGCTAAACAAGCTGCTCCATTTCTTTCTCTAACGCATGCACGTGCTCCACATAATTTGATTCTTTCCTTTATAAGCATAATAACCTTGGCCCAATTGGTATAACCATACTACATGGCCCATAATTGCTATTTACTCCTAATGCCATACCATGATTGCTAAGACTCCTTTCCCTCCTATTCAATCCGTGAGCTGCTTGAGCTTTTTAAGCTGCTACTTCATTGTGACTCCATGTGATACTTAAAATCCTTGTTGCTATGACTTTTCTACCATGGCCCACATCCCATATATTACTTGCATGCTATTCCATTCTCATAATTTCGTGAGTGCTCATTGCCTCAAGTGAATTGCTAATGTAAAGCTTCATAAATTTAAAGCAATCCATGGCAACCATTCCATATATTACTTACACCAAAGCCCCACTTCGCCAAATGAGTTTGACATGCTCATTCCGTGAACTGCTAACCGATTACCACTTGATATCCCATATTAAGCTATTAACCCACTGGCTTGCTCTTGTTGATTCCATAAGCTGCTCCAATTTTCTTTCCAACATCACGGAACTCTTCAATTGTACCTACAATAAAATATAAGAATACTAGGTATATTTAGGCACAATAAAAAGATGAAGCATTAACGAATAGACATAAAACATGAAAATTTTGTCCTTTAAAACTACTTTCGCCCCCATTTCATTATTTGCACATAAACGTATACACCCTGTAAAAATGATAGGCAAAATACTCGAAAACATGCAAAATCAAGCTATAACGACTACCGATTCATAGGTATAAAACACACTCATCACTCCTCGATAGTAGCCTCATCAGAGTCCTCTATGGGCTCATCCTCCATCGGCTTGTCCTCCATAGGCTCCTCGTCTAGATTGGACTCTACCTCAATCTCGTCCTCGTCGTCAAACTCGGACGGTGGAACTGCCTGCATAGGCACAGCCTCTAGAGGTGCCTCATATACAACATGTATATCTCGGGGCTCCTCCTCTACCACTCTACTAGGTCCTCCCATGTCTGTCGTCCTACAACCACAAACAAAAGACAACAAACAACAAACTCCATTAGAATGTTAAATAAAACATAAGTTCATTGTATAGAATGAAATTATATTCCATAACACACTAAGTCTCTCTAAGAAAACTCTACACGAGTCTCATTCCTTTCTATCTTCTATGTTCTCCTAAGTTATAATCTAAGGACTCTCGCTCCTAAGGCTTATAACTACAACTTTGATACCAACCTGTGACTCTCCCCAAATTCAGACCGCTACAGTCTCAAATTCAGTTCGTCACGTTTTAACTATTTAATGACTAAATAAAATCTCGCGCAACTGAATAACACATACGAATAGATTACATTTATTTAATATAACCATTTATGTCCCAAGGTTTCGTAACTTAAACATCTCTTACATCTTAAACATAACTTAAGCATACATAATCTTAACTAATACATAATAATATATAAACTCATTACAATCATAATAGTTCTAATCAAGTACAAGCTACTCCATAACCTTGCCCTTGCCCTTGTTAGTGCCCAAGGGTTCGCCTTACTCTGTCTTAACTGAAATATTTTTAGGGAAAAGCAAGAATGAGCAACAAGTTTGCTCAGCAAGTAATATAAAAATAAGGGGACAATATAGTTTTCAATTCCCAAGGGTACGACAATAAAGGATAGTTCGAGAATAACAAGAAGTTTCAATAATTCTCAATAACAGTCACTAAGGACAGAAAGATATCAATAAGATTCAACGCTTAAACATTTGAAGATTTCAAAATAATGAATACTGAGCAGTCACTAAGGACTATGAACTTCTACTAGAATTAATAGAAATATACTGATAATCCAATAAGACAAGTACAACTGGTGATCAACCTAAAGTACCCTACGTTATGCATATCGTTCAATCATACTCAAGTGCGCACGTCGGTCTCCCGACAATGTATAGTTTCCCCTTTAAAGAAGGTTGTTTATCTCAGTCAATACAAGATTTACGCACATATCACCTGGCTTGGATCACTTTCAAATTATGATTTAGGTCTAGCCTAATCAAATGGCATAGACCGCTCTTTCAATGTATATAAGAACAATTATAAGTTCAATACTTGAAATTATAGTTTAAAGAATATAAACAACCTTATCCTAACTATGAAGCATTATGCCATAAGACAAGAATCATACTTGTACAACCAATAACAGTACAAGCTCAAGTAATGCTCAATAAAGAGTAGGGTTCGAGTATTTGCATTCAATACCAAAATCAAATGAAGTTAGAAACTTGCATCAAAGAGATAAGGTTTATATACTTGCCTTAAGCGTAGTTTATCAACCTTTAGCTTATCAATACTTCGAATTCCTGTTGTAATATAGTTACATATATATGTATCTCATTAGTTACATAAGTCGAATACATATACTTGATATGAACGTTAAGCACATACATACGATCCTATCTTAGTCGTATGATCCTACACGTATGTCATTACGTACCTTACATACACTTAACACATAATCAGTTTGTAAGACATTATGGAATCAAGTAACATAGTTATGTGTATAATTATATTCATTAGTTACACAGCTTAGCAACATACTTTATCTCGTATATACAATCAACACATACGTTAAGTCTTATCGTTGCTATACAGTCATACCATGCATAGTATCATATTAAATCACAACTCTTAATTGATATTACCTTTATCATCTTTAGATTTCTTTTTATAAGTTAAACATATTCATGTTGCATTATCATCACATATGGATACATATTAGTATCAATCAGTCTCTGTCTAACAGATTAGCGTGTATCATAAGCAAACTGACAAACTCAAAAAATAAGCAGAATGTCCATATTAGATTGCAGGCTAGCGCAGCTGCGCCCTGGTTAGGCTTAGGGACGGCGCAGCTGTGCTGTCCCCTGGCCAGACCAGGGTTGAGCTTTTGATCTTCTATTTCTGTCCCATTCATTCTAGCATTCATTCACACCTAGTAAAAAACTTATTAAAGATCTTTGCATGCTTTTAGGGTCCATTTAAGTTCAACTTTTCATGCTATAGTTTTGGATTAATATCTCTAATGACTTAAGGTCACATAAGGTCATGAAATCATAAAGGACTATCATGCTTGTCATTCATATACATAAGTGGTCACATAATCTGTAATATACATGCTTACACGTGTTTATATCATTTATGCATGGCTAGCATCATTCGTTGCTTTAAAACATATCTAAATCAGGCTTGACTAACTTTCATAGTGTCTAACAAGGTGTGTGCAGATATAGGCCATCTAAGTGATGTTAATAGTACTAGCATGCAGGACCTAGAATATTAGAATGTAATCATGACATGTTTGTAAACATTAGTTCTCCAAAACTTTCAAATTTCCCTTTTAAAGGTCATTTTGAACTAGGCTAACATAGCTTAACGCATGCAAACATATTTTAGATTGTATTTCATTAATAACCAACCCACATATACATGCTCATATGGTCAGAACATAATTATTTCAAGTACATGTCAAAGTCCATTTTCAAGACTATAAGTTCATTCAATAAATGCATACTAACGAAGTCAAACATGTTCATGCTATGTCAAGGTACATAATTACACATGTTAAACCTGTTATCATGCTTGTCTAAGTGATATCAATAAGCTAGCACCCATCAGATAATAACAGAACTAAAATTTCAGAACTGCTTCCTGGCGCAGCTGCTCTGTACCTTAGTACAAAATGGGCGAAGCTGCGCCCCTTTCCAGATAGAACCAGAAAAGAGTTCTGTTTGCAGAATGTTGAACCCGACTTTGATTTCCTTCAATTTAAACATGCTCAAACTCATTCAAAAAGGGTCCACACATGTATTTAAACTTCTTAAACATTCTGTTGTCATCTTTTCAATCAATTTAACAAGAGTTTATGCATAATCAAGAACATAGAATTTCAAGAATTGAAGAACAAGGAGTATACCTCTGCTAAACTTGATATGAGTTTGCTGCTAAATTGCTTCTATAATGCTGCTATATTAACTCTTGCTTAACTTAACAGAAAATCTCAGCAAATAAAAAAAAGAAGTAGAGAGCTTCATTTATAGGCAAATGAATACACAGACAATGAAATTTTCCATCAAATTAAACCAATGGGAAGAGCAAGAACATGTTGGTTAAGGAAGAGTAGTTGGTTTAGTTGTTGATTTCCACTGTTAGAGCCACTCCCCCATAATCATTGGCTAGTTATTGAGTTTGGGAGAAGAAGTAATAGGCTTTAGGCCACTCATGCTATACACGTGAATGAGAAAAGGCCATTTATTTTAGGACAAGGCAATTGGAACTCAGCATTAGCAACATGAACACTTAGGCTATATTCATATTATATACACTTAGGTTATAATTCAATTAGACTCACAATGCAGCTTTAAATGAGAAAATAATATTACAATGTAGTAAGTTAGGGTATATGTATTCACATCAATATATAATCCATATATATTTATAATATCGATTATAATCTAATTGGGTATTACCACACCATACTATCACAACTCTATTATTTCAATTACATTAAGCTATGGAAATAATCATTAAGTAACAATTGTTTATTTAGATTATTATAATATTTATGAGGTACATATTTAATGTAGCCACACCTCACATATTGTCCCATATGCATTATTTACTTAACTCACACAATTCATTTAATCATAATGTATAATTCTTATATATTATATAGTTATATTAAAGTGTCACACTACACTTTATATAATATAGACGTAACTACTATATATTATATGTTTAATTATCACATACCTTGCACATAACAATTAATCGAATAAATATAAATCTTATTATATTTATTAATCATTTACTCATTAATATTCTATTACTTACAATAACAATTAATTAACAATATATTATTAATTAATCATTCACTTATTAATTAAGTCATCATCATTTCCATTTTCGTGCGACACAAGGCATTCTACGAGTTTATCACAATACTCCATATCTCCTCAATTATCATAAATTAAATTTGAAATTAATTGAATTACTCATCTAATAACATATAAACATTTATATTCAAATAAATATTCATTTTTTTTATTAATATCAAAATTAATATTTATTCATGAAATTCACGGTTCTTACAGTGACTCTGACACGACAAATCATATTTTCACTATGTTGAGACCTTGAACCCGGATAACCATTTTAAGGTCTTTTGGATGTACATTTTTACAGAAAAACTGGTAGGGTACATTTGTAAAGTGAAGTTTGGCCATCGCGAGAATCAGTTTCTGATCAGTTTGATCACGAATCCCATGATTCCTAGGCTCACAAAGGGAAGCCAATAAAACCTGCACAGCTCAAAATGTGCACAGAAATGTATATTTACATCTAACCATCGCAAGAACCAAGGATTCATCAGTAAATCCTAGCCTTCTAATAGCCAAAGCTTCTCGTTCTTACTAGATAGCGATCTAAGGGCCGCGAGATTGCTTCCTGAATGAATAAAACTAGAAAAATGCTAGATTTTTGTAAATCTCATCCATTCTAGCTTCTCGGTTCCGTATGGACCTTTTTTGAACCGTTTGAAAGGTAGAGTTGGCAAGATTTAAAGAAATCTAGCTCCCTCGAAGAGATGTCAGCGCCGATTCATATCAAATGAATATTTAAAGCAACAATTTAATCACAATGAATAAAAGATATATATATATATATACGAAAGCGATAAAGGGTGATGGGTTTTCACTCCGATGCCCGGACTAAAATGTAAATATATATATATATATTTATAAAAATTATAAAAAGCCATGGAGTAATTTAGGCTGAACAAAATGAAAATATATATATATAAAAGCGGTAAAGGGCGACGGAGTCAATCCTGTGCCCGGACTGGAATGGAAATATATATATATATATATATATATATATATATTAAAGCTATAAAAGCCACGGGATGATCTAGGCTTGACAGAATGGAAATATATATATATAAGCTGTAAAAAAGCCACGCAAGGCTCAACTGAATATAAATATATATATATATATATATATATATATATATATAAGCTGTAAAGAGCCACAAAATTGTCTAGGCTCAACAGAAAGTAAATATATATATATATATAAAACAATAAAGGGCGACGAACATTTTATCCTTTGCCTGGACAGAAATGTAAGTATATATATATATATATATATATTTATAAAAGTAGTAAAAAGGACACAGAATGATCCAGGCCAAATTTGAATGTAAAAAGTTAATATATATAGTTAGTATATATATATTAAATTAATAAAAAGGCTACGAAGTAGAAATCCAGGCCCGAATAAGTCAGAAAAATTTATATATATATATATATATATGTATATATATATAGTTATATATATAAAAGCAGTAAACTACCACAGATTTGACATCCGAGCTTCACAGAATTAAAAAGTTAGTATATATATAGTTAAATATATACAAAAAAGCCAAACCTAGACTGGGAAGATAACCCAGTCCGGCTAAGTTGCTATCAACGTATATATATATATGTATATATATAATCTAATAAAAGTGACGGATCGTCAATTCGGGTTGTAGAAATGCTAGAAAACGCGTAAATGTACTAAATTGTACGAAAACATAATCAAAAACGGCCACGGAACTGAGTACCGGGCATAATCAAAAAACGAAATTTAACGTGCAAGTGTATAAATGCGCAAAGAAGTAGTATAAACGTTTTGATCATAAAAATACTCACAACAGACTGCTACACGGGCTTTTTGTCACTTGGTAGGCTTCAAACTTCCATTTCCACCAGTTAATTTTGGGTATGTGTAGTATATGAGTATACATACATGTTAGAGTATAAAATTTGGGTGTGGAGTATAAAAATATGGCTGAGAAACAAAACGGGCAGAGGTTCAAGGCGTTTTTGAATTATGAAATGTGCTGGGGGTGCACTAATATATATAGACCTGATGGAAGCGGGCCTACCCGCGGTAGGTTTGTCTCTAGAGATGTTATCAGGCTTCGAGGTTGTCTCCGAAGTTGATTTGACCTCCCGGGATGAGACCGGGGCTGACCTGAACTTCCAGGGATGAAGTCGGGGCTGACCTGTACTTCCCAGGTTGAGACCGGGACTGACCTGTACCTCCCCGGGTTGAGACCAGGGCGACCTGTACCTCCCAGGTTGAGGATCGGGGGCTGACATGTACCGTCCCGGGTTGAGACTAGGACTGACTTGTACTTTCTAGGTTGAGATCTGGGGCAGACCTGTACCTCCGGGTTGAGACCAGGGCTGACTTTACCTCCCAGATTGAGATCGGGGCTGACCTGTACCTCCCGGGTTGAGACCGGGGCTGACCTGTACCTCCCGCTTGAGACCGGGGCTGACCTGTACTTCCCGACTGAGACCGGGGCTGACCTCACTGTTTTGCCCGCCTGCAGGGTTAGTAACAGGAACACAAAATCTCGATTGTCTACACAGAACTGCAGAAAATTCCGAGTTTCTACAAATTGTAATAATAATAATAAGACTCCTCTTATTAATTTATATTTAATATTTCAAAATATTAAATAATAAATATTAAGCTATTTAATTTATTCTATCACCATAGATTAATTAAATATACTTAACTTATTATTGCGATTAGCCATTTGCTTCTTTACTAAATATTCTTTTCTTTTATGGTGCGACCCTTTAGGTTCTCCATATTAAACTAGTTGTGAATAAATCAATTAGAACAATTCTAATCTTATTTACATAAATAAATTAAACTAATAATTCATTTAAATAAATACGACCTCCGTCCCACAATAAGTGCTTTTTTAGGCTTAATATTTTTTCCAAAATAAGTGATGTGTTAGAATCCCAATACAATTTTTACAATATTTTCCCATATGTGCCCTTATGCAACCAATTGTATTTATTGCATATTTATTGGGAAGTTGAAAGGTTAAAGAAAGAGAAAGAGAGACCAAAAGGCAATAAAAAAAAGTCTCAAACAAAACAAAGAAAGTATATTAAGGGTATTTTTGTCATTTTAGTTTGTGTATTGGTTTGTGTGATTTAAGCTAAAAAAAAGCACTCATTATGGGACGGATGTAGTAACATTTATTCTACAATAAGGATAAGCCTCCTTAGCGATCAACAACTTTCCAGATAATAGATTTCAACATTAATCATAAAATAATATATGAGTTAATAGTTACCGTATAATTCAATCCTTCCACCATACAATGTTACAATTAAATATAAGACATGGAATTACTGTCAAGTCTTATTTTTTAATTATATGTATTTCGATTCCAAAATGCACAACTCTAAATAATTCAAATTAGAAACTCTTTATAATTTCATTTCACATTGGCCAAGGATTCCTGAGTTGTCATTTATCGAATCACATAGGACATATCTCTTCTTTTACTAGAAGTGGTAAATTCTTTATTGATCATTCATTATCTCCATATATGACTTATTACACCCAAGCAACCCTTTGATATACCCTAAGGGTCTTAAGGGATATGTCAAAGTATAACTCATCATACACAAGATACTATGATCTCAAGTCCAAGGATCACTTATACTACTATCACTACAGGAATTCCTATTGACAGACAAGTAAAACTCCATTACGTATTCCTTAGCGAGCCACGTTCAGTGAACTTATTCTCCAACAAGCACTTACATACTTGCTTTAGAGTCTCCATATAAATGATTATGAGATCGATCATTCTCATTCAATGAACAAGCAACGTATGTACCAATCTATACGGATTCACTAATCCCTTTTTTAGTAACCCAACGATTGGGAACAATTTTAGTTTTAA